>CM062578.1:28939128-29306628 GCA_031468815.1 Morus bassanus | reverse complement strand
ATGCCAGTTGAAGATGGCCTTGAGGGTCTTAGCTGACACTTCATATTTCCCATCATGGAGACCTAGACCAAATGTGGATCCACTCTAATCACATCCTCAGGTCATGTCAGAGACTCTTTTGCATCAGCCTGGCTCCACTCTCTATTGAAGACATCAGATTTCCTTTTGATGGTGGCATTCAGACATGGGGCCCTCACAGTTCTTCTTTCCACAGTACCCTATAGTATTCTGTCTCTGAAAAACACTTAGCATTTCTGACCTCGTGCTGATATTGTATTATGACAGGATGTTCTTTGTGCACAATCCCATCAACTGCAGCAATTTCATATCCCTAGTCCCAGCAAGTTTTTATGCTCAGCACTGGCTTGATATTTTCTTTGGTCATCCATGTAGAATTACTTTCCCCAAAATGTTGTCAACTTGGGTCATTTTGTGTTACTTGTTTGAACTTGTCAAATTTCATTTCAGACGTGGGTAGTACTTGACTCATATTTACTTCAAGCTCCTCTTCCTGCAGTTCATTGCTTTCATTATTTATAGGTGTTCTTGAAAGCATATCTGCTAAGCTCCTTACTGGGCCTGTATTTCACATTTAATGAGTACTTTTGCAATTTCATTACATTTTTCTGAAGTCCAGGTGGCTCACTGTACAATGGATTTTGCTCTATGGCTCCTAGTGCTTTATGGTCTCTTTCTACCTTGATTGAATTCTTCCTGTAAATATATTCATGAAAATACTAATGATCTAAAACAATTGCCAGCATTCCATTTTCAGTGCAAGCATATCTTTTGGTTTGTTTTAACCAGTGGCTCAGATATCATCTTGCAAGACAGCCATGACCAAAATGACCTTGCATCAACTTGGGTCTTAACCTCAGAATGTTCCAGTGTTGATGCTTCTCTGACAGTTTCTCTTTACACCAAACCGTATTCTATTTTCAGTTATCTTTGGGCTGTTCTGGACTGTCTGTAAGGAACATTCAGCAGTGCCTCTTCACTGTGAGAAAAAAAGATATTAGTTTACCTGGATCTCCTTTCATGGAGAGATCATTACATTCAGCATTTGTGCAAAGCCTTGCACAAGGGGTCTTGGCCGGTAAGTAATCTTCTGTCATTGCTGCAATACCGATAAAATTACCAGGAAAACCCATACTGATATTCTCATGAATTCCCCAAAAGCCTCCTGGTTAGAGGTTTTCAAAGATGGTCTGCACTTTTCCTGGAGCTGGCAAGCTCCTTTGCTATTGGATACTTCTACCTGCCTTAATTCATCACCCTCATCTGACTAACTGCAAAAGTACTACTAGAGAACATAAGTATTTTTGTGTTGTCAATGCTCATGGTCATCCTAAACATCAGATCATCTACTGGTGTTTCAGTCTCATCTTAATCTTCTGAGATCTGGGCATGATATGTTAGTGCTGAGACTACCCTACAGAGATGTTTGCTTGCATTTCCTAAAAGAATTATTGAGCAAATATATGCACCTTTTCCATCAACCTTACCCAGCTTCCTAATACAAAAATACTGTTGAGTTTGGAAGTCTAGACTTGCATACTTCAAACACACCTGCAGGCTTCCTTTAGATGTTACACAGATTTTTTTTGGTTTACTCAAATCCTTATTTTGCTATTTTTAATGAAAGTGACTATTTTCTGTTGTCCAAGTTTGTCAGGTTCTGTATGCACTTGGTATGTCTTGTTTTGTCACCCACTCAGGTTCAGCTGTTGTTTTGTCTTTCAGTGTCGGTGTGACTTCATATGGTGCATAATTTTTATGGAACTATAGCAGTAGTTTTCAATGTTATGGCCAGTCGCATGACTTGGGTCCCTTATTTTGTTGCCAAATGTGTTGAGAAAGCACATTTCTGAGAGTCTTCCTTGGTTGGTCCACCATGTTGGTCTCTGTATGTCCATCAATCCCTTTCTACGCAAATTAATCAGTCTGTAGCACTTTTATTGGCTGCCTTTTGGTCTGTGGAGCAATGTGTTTCATGCTCTCTGCAAAATCTAGAGGGATTCAGAAATACTAGTTTTATACTTGATATAATTTCAAGGTGAGAAAGTGTTCCAAATGGAGGATCTCTTGGAGGTCAGTCACTCTGGTGGAGCTGTAGAGATGACTTGCAGTGGGTCTCACACAAACTCCACCTTGAAGTTTCATGGCTGCATCCAAGGGTGGACAGGAGAAGGCAAGGGTCTGCATGACTGAAGCAGCTAGATTTATCAGTTGACCTTGGCCAGAGTAGGAGAAAATTGCCTAATGGGCTGGGAGTTCACATGAGGTCTCTGGGTAGTCTGGAGCCTGGGTTAACACCAGAATAAGCCTCTGATCTGTCCTGAAGCTGGATAAATTCTCCTGCATTTGGGCTCATGCAGCCAGTTTTTCACACCAAATGGATTCATTTGTTCTGCTGCTCCTTTTCCCTGTGACCACATACGGAAGAAAGACCTTTCCAAGTCTCCCACCCTCAAAATCTGTGGCATCCTCCCAAGCCCTCCTGAGGAGAAAAGCAGAACCACCCAAACAAAGGTAAAACATTTCAGTGGAAGATTTCTCCAGCAGACAGCCTCCTCCCCCAAAAGCTGGATGCACCAAATAATGGAACAAGCAAACATTTTTAAAAAAAAGAAGTCCATATGTGTATGGACGAGCATTTAAAATGGCTGGGAAATTCTTGCTTTTTGGGAGTGACCAGTTCATTGCTTTGCTAAGTATCTTTCTAAGCCACCTCTTGTCAGAAGAAGAGAATAAATGAAAAGAGAGAAAGAGAGAGAAGAGAGAGAGAGAGAAAAAGACCTTTGCATAGCTTGAGCCTTTGTGCCGTGCATTCAGACTGATTTGTACCCTTTGTAGTCTTAATTATTTGTGAGAGCAGGATAACAGGAGTACCAAGCTCACCCATTATTTCCTGCATAAAAAAAGGCACACAGAAGCCGCTGATCGGTTTTGAATTAGCAAACATGATACTAAAAAAAAAAACGGGGGGGGGGGGGAGAAGAGAGAGAGAGAGCATAAAAAAAATTCATTAATATCATCAGGGATTAGGAGGCTGATTAAAGTGTAGCTGTTAGCGTATGCAAATGAGCGATAGGCATTTATCAGAGCCTGTGCAAGCTGTCTCAGAGCTGTAAAGCCCACGTATGTTTTTCAGCTGATTAAAACAGTTTTAAGTTCTGGAGGATTTTTTTTTTTTTGGATAGAATAAAAAAAATTAAAAAAGCCACCATCATCTATCCTTTTCCTTTTGGCTAAATTCCTCTAAGTGCACTCCAACCATTTCCACTTGAATGCACTCACTCTTTCTCTCTCTCTCTCTTTTGGGTAATGAGAGTTTGGGAAGGAAATGAATGCAAACTAAGCATCAGGCTTGCAACAGCTTTCTCAGCTTGCCTATGTACTTCCAGAATGAGGCCGTCAGACGCTGCACCCCAGCAGCATCTCTGAAACATGCACATGCTGTGATGCTGCAACCCAGCCAGGCTCAGGCCCTGGGGAGAAGAAATGGGCTGGTGGCTCTTTTTGATCAGCTTCATCATGCTTGGGGGCCACACTTTGAGCCCTGCCTCACTCTGTTCATGCTCAGATGATGTGAGAAGCTCCATCCAAACCAAGCCCAGCTCCCTGTTACAAAGCTAGAGTATGGCTTAGCTTGCGAGAGGGACATATAAAACACAGCAGAGGAGCAACGTAAGAGAGGGTTGAAGCTAGTCCATGCAAACATAATCAGATTTCTTTTTTCTGCATCCCACGCCCCATTGGATTTGGTTGTCCTGGCCAAGATTTGCTGAAGAGACAGTTTGGGGTTGGCTTTGTTCTGGAGTCCCCAAGTTAAATCCCCAAAATGGATTTTTCAGAAAAGAGTGGGTAAATTTAACACTTTCAAGACACCTCAGAAGGGTCATTTAACACTGACACCTGTGTTAATTTCTGCAAACCTGGTTCAGTTAGTCTCCATTTCCAGCACCTCCAAGGAGGAGCTAGTAGTAACACACATTTTTCAAAATTCATTGAAATGTCCCTTTGTTATTGCTGATATTAGGACTTTATGCACGCATTCATCAATACCACATTCAAGTTTGACTTCCCTGTAGTATGGTCTTTCGTCCATAATCTAAGTATTTTTTTTGTTGTTTATTGGAGATAATTTCTTAAGGCTCTGGGCAGTTCAGGACTGTTGTTGCTCCTCTACTTGTGGTTCATTTGGCAAGGGAATTTCACAGCTTGGGGAGGCAACAAAAGTGGCCTTGGCGGACTGTTTTTGAAGTGAGGTGACTGGTTGAGGGGAGTGAACTACTGGAGGAAATTCTGGAAATGCCCTAGGTCTGGCAAAATCATAGGGGAAGTGGCTAAGGATTGTTTTATGTGGTTTGTCACATGAACCCAAAATTTATCACATGGATCTTCAACTTATCACATATGTGGAGTATGCATCATGGTAAAGCATCACTTGGAAGAGCAGTCTTAGCTAACAGACTGCCAGCTTTTCCATTATAAACCAACAATGGTATTTAAAGTGGTTATAACTTTGCTGTAAAATTTTGCTCTGTTGAAACTTGGCAGATGAGGTCCCTGCCCAACAGCAATTTTTTTGTTGTTGCATATTTGGAAGTAAATCAGCTTGGCCATTTATGTTTTAAAAGATTACTTCTTTTGAGTCCCAGTCTCTCATTTCTCAGGCTGGCAAAATCTCCCAGCGCTGCAGGGAGAATGCATCCAGCGTAAAGGAAGGGCTTTGTGCCTGTCATTGAACAGCGACCCCTTCAAATAATTGGGGAAGCACTTCGGCAGATCCTGGACTGTGTCCCATCCCATATCCCCCCTGCAGAAGCCTGGTTATTCATTGCCATTTCATACCATTCATTACCAACCCATCCAAGACCAGGAAGAAATATTGTGTCTGGGTGAAAAATAGCAAAACAACAGAACGGGGCCAGCTTTAGAAATAGCTTGTGAGTGACTCAGTAAACTGCAGTGATGATAACACAGTTGTGCTCAGCACAATGTTTATAACATGAACAGTAGTAAGTCCTTGTGGGTGCAGCTGAGATGAAGGCAGCAGAACTCAGCAGCAGGGCTACTGGGACGCACGGTTGTCTGTGTGGTGGGATGGGTATAGTCATACTGAGCTTTAAACTACTCAAAGGGTGCTGCTGAGAATGGCTACCCAGAAAGGCTGAACTTGGTGTCAACACATAGGTCAAAATAGTGACCAAAAGCAGGGCCAATCAACACCCTTTGAAAAATACAAGGGAAACCAGTTAGCATGAAGGAAAATGAGGCAGCTCCAAACAGAACTCTTTAAATATATCAAACTGGGAGTCAGAGGGGTGGCTAAGATATCCTGTGGTGATGGGTAAAGATCCACTGTTATTTAGAAGGTGACTTCAAGGTTGGAAGAAGTGATGGACACTCAGTATAGAGTAGGATGCTGCAGCAGGACTGATCTTCATCAGAATTTGACTTTGCAGGTATCCCATAGTTAAGTAGGACAATTGGCTCTGGACATCACTGAACTTCAGAAGACCCAAAAGAACAGGGGAACTGGACACCACCCTCGTGAATGACGTTGGGATCAGCAAGTGGAAGGTAATGCCCATGGAGGAAGGGAAAGCTGGTGTTGTAGCTGTGTGAGCCTGCTGATCCTCAGCTTCAGTGCCTATGCCCAAGCTCTGGCACTGGAGAAGTGTTACTGATCTATTCATTCTCTTCCGACCAAGTCTTCCTGACTCAGCAGACCACTAACCAATTTTGCAGGTCATCTGTGTAATAATTTTAAGCACAGAAACCTTTCCAGACCTTTCCATGACCATATTACCCTTCTCTGTATCTTTTCCAGATCTTCTGTGGGACCTTGTGAAATGGGAGCAGAACTGCACCATCACTCACAGGTGCAGATCTGGTACAGGATCAGTGCAATACTCTCTGCTTTACTCTCTACTTCTTTCCCGATTACAAAAAGGAGCAAGAAACTATGACTTGTTTTAAAAAAAGCCATAAATGGTGATGAAGCTGACACTGCTATTGCTGACTGTGGGCTCCCACCTTGAAGCTGGCATGAAGTTCTGGTTGCGCCACATCCAAAATGAAACAAGGAAACAACAAAGGCTTAGACACAGGCAATACAAATCCTTCCAAGTGTGGCTAGAGTGACGATATTGTCTCTGTTTTTTCCCAGGAGAGAATGAATAGAAAATGAAATGACTGTAATAAATGGCATAAAGAAGGTCAAGCAGGCAATCAAATTTATTTTTTTGACAATTACAACAGTGTCTCATTCAAAGGGACACTGAATAAACTTGAAAGGCAACAGAACTGAAACTGATAAAAAGACATTTTTGTGAGAAATTCATACATAGCTTAGGGAATTCATTGCCCCAAGATATCGCTGCAACCAAGTTCTCCAGTTATGTTACACAGAAAGAAAGCCATTACAAAAGATATAAACCTCCACGTTCTAGGACTTAAGGAAGCTTATTCCACAGCAGTCTGTCCTGGGTTTTTCTGCATCTCCTCCTGGCATCTGTGGGTGTACGGTGACACTGGTACTGGACACTGGTGCTGTTCTGAGCAGGTCCAGCTGTTCTTATCTCCCGGCATCTGGAGATTTCCATGTTGCAGCTGGCCCTCTGAGAGATGGCACTGTGTGCTCCTCTGGTGGAGCTGGCAGGAGAATAACATTTTGCGTTAATGAGAAAATTGGGAATGTTAATTTCCCTTGAGGCTGGATGCACGTTTCAGGACAGAGTGCTCTAAGCAGTTGTTCCCATGCTGGGAAAGGAGATGCGTTGTGGAGTGACAAGAGATGTGGTCTGCTGTGAAGCAGAGGAGGAGCTGGGAAGATGAATGCTTCCTCCCTCCCGCCTTGAGTCACCCTCATCTTTGGATGCAGGATGCAGCACTGTCCAAATGGGTGTCCCAGCCAACCAAGACAAAACTTGAATTTTTTTAGCTTTTCATTCAAATTAAAGCAAGACAAACCTTTGTTTGGTGGCAAGGAAAAAAGAATTACACAAAGGGCTTTTGGAGGGACCCATGGAACCCCCTACTCTATCCAGTGTGCACTGGGGCACAGCTCTGTGAAGACAACCCGGAGAATGGTCTCTAGGCAGAAGTAGAGGAACTTCTGCATTAGAAATGAACTACAAAGAGGCTGAACACACCATCTGCAAACGACCTTACCATTCCCAACCTCGGTGTCCTGTGTGCTGAATGAACCAGGTGAAATAGCATGGAAATAGTGCATAATTGAGGACCTTCTCTCCAGGCTTTGGCATGAGGAAACAAACACCCTAATTATGGCATTTAACAACAACTCAGTCTTTCACCTTATGGCATTTAACATTTTTTGGGTGTGTACATGCAATGAATCCTTGGGTGAAAAAATCATATGCAAATAGCTAGATTTATAATTGTCTGCAAAATTCATAATGTTCCCCCACTTCCAGCTACAGCTGTGAAGTTTTTGCAGCTTTACTTGCAGCAGAAAGTTATAAACCCCTTTTTTATTAAATAACAGCAATCAAGCTATTCTGAAATGTGTTGTTTCAGATTAGCAATTCAACAGAGCAGGTCATGAGCCAGTCAGTTGAAGCTGTGGTTGTCCATCTGCTGAGGATGATGCCTGAGTTTCAGAGGAGCTTTGGGGCAAATTTGCTTCTGCTGAACTCCTTGATATGACACTATGGAGATATGAGCAGCTGCTGAGACAGGACAGGAGAAGAAGAAATACAGCTCAACTTTTAAGCATTTTTGGACCTCTCCAAAGGCTGACTGTAGTCTCATGGAGCTGGCAGATGAAATTGGAGTCCAAGATGTATTGCAGTAATTCCGCCGAGGAAGTGCTAACAACAGGAAACACAATGCAAATATAATCGAGGTCATCATCCCCTTTTCCTTGCATAAGTACTTAAATATGTGCTTGTATTGCAGTTACTTAACTGTAATTGCTCAGGGCAAATGCGAGATCAGGTCTTTACGGTCGTTGAGCATGTATTCTTCCTTCAGGTGATATATTGGTTTCTGACCCTCCTTGGGCGCGCCCTGTAAAAATTTACGCACCTCCAGTCAACGGGTTTGTGTGTTTATTTAAAGAGATGACAATTAATATGCAGGGGAAGGAGTTTTCAAAGCTCCTTACAAATGTATTGATACTTGAGTAATTGGTATAGGGGACAAAGACAGATGCTGGTCAGGAGTGGGTGGTGCATCCAAAAGATGTGTCTCTTTTGCAGGGATCTGAAGAAACTTTTTCTTTGCTTTAGGTGGAGAAAACCTACTTTGAGCAACCGCTGAGTGGTGTTAGAATTGTCACCCTTGAAAAGACACAGATTACTCACTGATGTCACTAAACTTTCTCTCACGCCACTGCAAGATGGCCTCCTTGGTCCCTCCAATCCTCGTAGATTTTTTCAGCCCTCTTGCAGCTGGCCAGGGGTTGGCCATCTGTGGGACTGATAGAGTTAATAAGGATGAGGTGATCATTTTTACAGATAACTGCGCTGCAATGGGACAACAATATTTACTAAAAGGCAGAACACTTGTAAAAAAATATATATATCCAAGCACACATAATTACCACAGCATATCATGCTTTCATTTTGTAGCTTTCTTGACAACTTCTGGCACAGCTTTCTGGCAGGGAGAGCGTGGGTTAGTGAACAAGCCATCCGTGCGTCCTTTCCCATCCTTGATGTGCCAAAGAATTGGATACAGCCCCAGCTGAAGCTTTATTCTTGGTTTAATGTGCAGATGCAACTGGCATGTGCAGATGCAACTGGCATACTTATGTTTTTCCTGAATGCCTTATATCATCCAGACCAGGTTAGAGGGATCAGATACTGAAGGAAAAGGTGAAGAGGACTTCTTCAGAGTACCTTATGTTAGTGCGAGCCATGTTGTGCACCTCCCATCTCCCTTACATGTGCCTTGTTAGGTAGAGCTGCTCACCGGAGGGGCTTGTCTCTTGTCTTTGACACTGGAAGAAAATGATGCCTAGAACAGGTAAGACACACACTTTTCAAACTCAAAGAGTGATGCATCTCAGCCTAAATGCAAGCTGACCTGCTCCAGCTATTGCTAAATTCTTATGCTCGTTCATTTTCCTTTGCCTTTTTAAACGGGAAGTTTGTTGAGGAACATCCATACCCCCTTACCACAATTTCTAGGCTCCTGAGGGATTCTGCCTGATTTATCCTGGTGCAGGTGATGAAATACTGTGGCCCAGCCTAAATATCTGCACAGATCTGGGGCTTGACCATGGTGCACAAAGGGAACACCCAGCTCTGGAATCTGTCTTCAGCACACCCATTTCTTGCTATTTTTCACCCCTTTCTGGCATTGTTTTGTTGCACAGGGAAACCCTTGCAGGCAGGTTGCAGGTGGCAGCATGTCACCATGGGAGCTACCAGGGAGGGGGCTGTGCGTGGTCCCAAGTCACTCAGAAGCACTGCAGAAGTGCATCACCAGGCTGCAGGGTGGTCTGAACATGGATGGAGGTTTGGATGGGATGTTCTCTGTTTCTGAGCTTTAGCTGATGCCGTGGGGAGATCAGCTGGGTTGTGGCTGTTGAGTGTCTGGTGCTAAAGATCAGGTTTCTGTAATATGGTAGAGCTCAGTTCACCTTGTTTGGATATGCATGCTTACATTTTAGATTGATAAGGGCAAAATAAAGCTCCTGACCCTTCCATGAATGTTGTTTGCTCTCACAGAAACTGTCTTCAGCAATTCTCTCAGCAACGCAATTGCTTGAAGAGTTTATTTCAGAAATGGGAAGATGTTCATAAGCATTTGCAAGAGCTGCTCCCATTACAACCTTGGTGGAGGGGCTGGGTGTTGTAGAGACACCCGTAACTCAAGAAGATATTGTTATCTTGCACCTTTGTCAATCCCAACAGGTCCATTGCAGGAGACACTGACTCTTCAGAGAGGAAATTGCCATCTATGTGTATGTCAATACAGCCCAGCAAAAGCATGGGAGCAGGGACCAGCTTTACCCTTGTTCACAGGTGGGCAGCACAGTCCCAGGGAGATGAAGGGAGTGTTGATGCCAGCTCTGAGGCAAAAGCAGGCATTAAACTCAGACGGCTTTTGTGCCTTCCCCAACAGATGATCCTTTCTCACTTGAAATGCCTCTTTCAGCTAACATATGTTACAAATAGTTTGGCTCTAGTTTTGCTGTATGGCCTTTTACGAATTCAATTACAAACCCTCTTTTCTTGCCACAGTTGGAATTGTTCTTAGCCTAATATCATGTTTGTCAGTGTTTTGTTTTGTTCTCCTTGCAGCCCAAGATGTCCTTGTTCTTAGTCATAGCATCTCCTCCGCCTCACAGCCCTGCTACCTTTGCGTGGAACACTTCTGGTGCTCTAAAGATACCAAAAGATTTTAATTACAATTAAGCCAAGTCATTTCTACAGTTTCTAGCTGTAAATAAACAGCCTGTTTTGGATAATGGAGGTAATGGTTTGCATTTCAACTCTACTTTTAACCTCTGATTTTTGCTTGTAATATTTTATGTGGTTAAATCAATTTTTTCTGCCATTGAATGTAGCCTTTCTTTTTCTTTTTTTTTTTTTTAACTTGGTTGTAAAGCATGTGTTTCATTGTATCCTTGTCACCCTAGGACATGCCTGCTGTAGTTAAACTAGACTGTAGTCATGCTCTTTTTCAGAGGGGTCTGGAATTGATAGGAGAAATTTTTGTTGTTTTCTCCCATTGCTATCAAAGAAAGCAAACATTATTGGTTTATTAAAAACCAGGTAAAAATAAGAGATACCAAAAGATAACCATTGGAGACAGCAAAGTGAGATGGATTTTGTGAGTTATAGTATATGAGCTGCATGCACTGAGACAGTACAATGGTGTGTGACTGCACAAAAAATCGGGTGGGCATGAGGGGACCCTGGGGCTGCCTGACCTGTTGGTGACTGTCAGGAGCAACCAGCACAGGACCTCTCTCTCAGAGGAAGGTGATGGAGATGCCTCCGTATGCAGGTGTGTGCTAACTTTCTTCTTGTGAAGGCTCGACCCTTGGTCTCTGGGTAAAGGTAAAATTTCCTATTCCCAGAGATGCCTGGTTATATTAAAAACAGTGAGAATTTAGTGAAAAGGCTCTTTTGACAATATGAGGACCGGTTTTTGGATGTGGATGTATCTTCTGAAGATACAGTGTGGCTTATCATATTGTGTGCTGGGCTCAGGAAACATCTGTTGTGGGGTTTCAACCCTTCTGTATGGCTTTAGTCACCTCCAGGCTACAAGTAGGCTATGAGACTGTCCACTGATTGACTGCTGTGCCTTGTGCTGTTAAACACACTCTTTACTTTCAGAGTTGCTCTAAACGTGCTTTACTAGGGCAAAGTGACTTTTCTAGGTAGGGAACTAATTGTGACTATTTCAGTGTATAGGAAATATAATACGTATCATCAGTACAAACCGACTTCAACCAGCTGAGGAGTTACCATTATAGAGTATTTTCATTTAGGTCACTTAAAGCCTTGATTAATTAAATATTGCTATATGATTTCTTTCTGAAGTTTAATCCACAATCCAGAGTTTTGATTAAAATATACACAATTTCAGTCAGTTCCTCACAGTGACCACACTGTGATTTTAAAAACAGAGTCCTCAGATGTCATTGCTGTTGCCTTGAATTGTTCTTCATTGTATGTTGCTAAGATTGCCCTTTGAATCCTGCCTCAGTCATTGCCCCAGCACTCTGCAACAATTTTAAAACATCTGTTTTTTCTGTTTCGCTCTGCTGGTACACCCTCCTGTCTGATATTGTTCTGTACATGAACAAAGTCACAACTCAAGGGTGGGAAGAGGAGAGAAAAGGGGATGCTGTTCATCCAGTTTGGGGGTTGAATATGAATTTCAGCCCTGGATGGCGTTATATTAATTTGAGGATTTCTGTGTTCCTGGCAGATGGCATCTTCTCTTGTAATTTCATTGGACTTGTGCCTCTGCAGAACCTTTAGCTCCATAATGTTCGACCATAAAATGTTTCTGTTCATCTTTGGTAACTTTCAGTTTCTCCTAAGCCAGGTCATAGCTGAGATAGTGAGTTAAGCGTGTTTCCTCCAAGACTTGGCTGCCGGCTGGCCTGTGGGTAATATTTGCTGCTCCATGAAATGCAGCTCCTCTGTCTCTGGATGCTTCCCAAGTATGATGCTCCTTGGTGGCCCTTTTTGCATGGGGATGGCAGGGAGCAGACTGCTTCCACACAGCTTCACATCAGTGTTACCTTTGAGCTCTCCAGGCAGCAGCAGTACTAACAAAGAGGAGCGGGGCTGGGTCCACGTAATGTATTATCCAGTGGAAAGCTGCACCAGCAGCAATCAAAAAAGGGAATAACAGAGACATAGAGAATTTCTAAACACGTTTTTACAATTAAAGTGCCAAATCTGGAGCCTATACAAGCAATAAAGTATTGCATGTGTGTATCACTTTAAAGACCTGCCTAACCCCCTTTTCCAGAACAGAACAAATAACTCTTTTTTAAGCTAATAATCAATGATTGTCTAATTTGTTACATTGACATTTTTGCTGGTTTCATCTGAACAAATTAATTAACAGCAAAATGTTTCCTTTCCAGGCGTAAGAGTGGGGGTTCTCAGCAGCCAGATAAGTTTTGACCTTTGTTGAGAAAACATTTAAATGAGGTTAAGCCTCAGATCTCGTTGATCGAAGATCTGGTGTCTGCTCTGACAGATCTGATGGGCCTGGGAATACATTACGTGGGGCTTCTAGGTGATCTCTGGGCAGTGCCTGGGCTCAGTAGTGTTGGCAAGACAACTGGGAAGTGGCCAAAATGGGGAGTGGAGGATGTGAAAATAGAGCACACTCCACCTTGGATCCTCTTCTGTGACTCCAAGGCATCCCTCTGTCTTAATCTCTACAGCTGCAGCTTGCCCAGGAGTCCCTGGGACCTGCACCCTGCTAATTGAAGTGCATTTGGATTGAGGCTTTCTCAGTGTGAAGTGCAGCTTTGCTTTATGAAGCATCATGTCTAATGCACCTTGTGTTGATGCTAGTGTGAGATAGGGACATAGCGAAAAGAGAACAGAAATATTATCAAGGTACACCTCGAGGTGTAGCACTCGCTTTAATTGCTTCTGGAGCTCTTCACCTGGGCCTCATCAATAGGGCTAATTCCTGAAGAAACAAGAATGTAGGCGAGTACAGAAGTGTACTCAATTTATTTCCCACAAGAGATGGTTGAGTTGTTTTCTCTTTGTTATGAAGATTGATAAGATCAACTGGGTAAAGCCTGGGCTGCTACTTAACCACCCTTTGATCTTCCTGCTGTTGGATGGAGGCTAGCTGCCAAGCTGAGATGCTACAGTGCACAGAGGCAACACCCAGGAGGGAAACAGGGACCAGGGGCTTTTTCTTCTTATGTTGTGGCAGCATTTGAAGCTTTAACCAACAGGTGTAGTTTGTCCTTATTAACCCAAGATACTTTTTTGCCATGGAAAACTTGTAATGCAAAAAAGGGACAAGGGAAATGTTTCACAGTTGGGAGGATGCTGAAGCATGCAGAGAGATCTGCTAACATATCACAAGGAGCCAAAGCAAAATTTTCGAGGAGCAGGTGCAGGTGTCCCCGGTGCTGCGTGGTCACCCTCCTTGAAATGTGGGCATTTTCCACATCAGAGACAGAAACTCTTGGATCAGTGAAATAACCTGAGATGCCTCTTGGGGCACCTTTGGACACCAGCCTGCCCCATGTGGACTCCCTTGCAAGCACTGCAGTGCTCCTCAGCCATGTCCAGGCTCAGCTTGCATCTAGCAAGCCTGGGTGTCTTCATGCCCAGACGTCTCCTTTGGCATGCCCCGGGTGCCAGCTTCCCTGCAGGTCCCTTACTCAGGGGCCCATCATGGGGCTGAGGATACATCCTACCCCAGATGCTGCCCCATGGCCATGTTGACCTCTTTGCTGGATTTTTCCAAGTCAGGTGTCTGGAGCACAGAAATTGCATTGCTTGGGAGGGCATGTAAGCTGCACATTTAGTTTCTCTCTTTTGTGGCAGATCCCACCTCTTCCTTGTGGTATCCTCTTCTCTATCCTCTATACTTTCCTCAAGTCCTAGCTAACTAGTGCAATCTCAGTAAAAATTAATAATGTTATCCCAAGAAAAATTAAATATTACCTTGTTATGCCATGGGTTTGAGTAAATGAGTTTGAAAATAGCTGGAACAGCAAAGCCAATTGGTTGTGTCCACCACAGGTTAGAGAAGTGACTCAAGTGATGCCCTGCACCCCGACTCCTGCCCTGACAATTAGCAGGCATGAGACACAATCCATTTGCTATCCTCACATTTGTTGTACGATGAAAAAATGCCTGTGCTTGCTACTGTAAAACTGTATTGATGAGTTTGGTTTTCAAATTTTAAATGACCCTGTTAAAGATAATTTATTCAGGGGAACGCAATAGCTGCCATCTGCTGTGGGGTAATCATGAGATTTGCAGAATATGACACTGCTGCCTGAGCGATTGATCCCTGGTTTAGGTCAGCTCATGTCCTCACTCTATAAGCAACAGGTTTTAAAAATGTGCCCTGATGCTTTGTCCACTTGTGAGGGACATTCTTCTTAAATGTTTCCTGGTGCTGTTTCCCATGAGGCGTTTGAGGGGATGGCGTTGCCTGTCCCATGGTATGACTTGTGGGCAGTCACATCTCAACATTCCCAGGGACTGTGGAAGCCCACACCTCTGATAGGGGATGTTGGAGCCTCTAAAGGATTTTTTAGGTGCCCCATTCCCAGCGGCCTCAGTGACAGTAAGGAGCTCAGCTGTGGAGGCAGCCTGAAGTGGATGACTGCTGATGACACGTCACAACTTCCATGGCAAACTCAGCTCTGCAGCTGCAACCACGGAGAAGACACACAGACCTGGGTTTCCTCCTGAACGCCCACAGCCAACACCTCCTCTATGTGAAACCCACAGCAGCTGCCTCATGGTCTGTCCTACCTCAGCAGCAACGTCCTCGGGAGGCTGTGTCCACACTTGGCATGTCTTGGTGTCACACAGTAGGGCCATGTGCAATGAATGGGCCTCTCCATGAGCAGCATCATGGGCAGTGGTCTCTGCAATGGATAGTACAACTTCTCTATCACTGTCCTTTGGGTTTATCCACGTGCCCATGGATTAGTACCACCAGGAAAGCTTTTTTAATGCCTTCATCCTCATCTGCTGCCAGGCATTTTGGTGTGACTGCTTTTGCTTTTAAGTGTCTTGCATTGGTATGTAGTTATTTACAGTGCCTGTTTCTGCTCTCCCAGCAGTGTAAATCAAGATTAATTCCACTGAAGTTTATGGAGTTACGCCAGTGTAAAAACTGACTGATAAGAGATTCAGGCCATTATCGTCGGGTTTGTTCACTTGTTTGTTTGAAATTATATGTGTTGCTGTGGAATGATAAAATGCATGGATTCAAAGGCAGGTTCACTGCAAAATACAATTCAAAAGGTTTTTGGCTTCACATAATACAGCAAAACAATCACTTACAGCAGTTAATATTTTACTGTGGAGTAGTATCACAGAGTTTGGAGAAGGAGAGGAAGAAAATGAAGCAGAGAAGGAGGGGGAGAATGGAAGTTTCACTACCCACTGACAAAGGCAGCAATGGCAAAACCAGGGAGCTATCCCAAAATTTGACTTTGATGGTAATTTAAGCAGGTGTCTGTGAGAATGAGGCAGGGTGGCTCCCAAAATCCCTTCGGTGCCAGGTACTGGGAGGCCCACCAGCTCAGAGCCCAAATGGACAAAGCAATTTCATATTTTTTGTAAATTCATTTTGCAAAAGAGCCCAGTGCAAATCAATGCAGCAGTAGGGCAGAGCACGCTCACCAGCTCCTGGGCTGTTAAATCCTCTCCAGAAGAGCTGGTGTCTCACTGGTTCTTGTGTTTCCACCCAAACCCCCATCTCTTTTAACGCAGCAGAAACTGAGTCAGTACCCCTGCCTCTGCATTTGCTTCAAAATATATTGTGTCCTTGGGGATGTGGCATAGAAAAGCCACTGTTCTTTCCCTTTTATGCTCTACAAAGCAAATGGCCATTGGATAAATAATTCAGGTTTCTTCCCATGCTATTCCTAAAAAGATTTTTAGCTGACATCTGGTTGCATACACCTAGTATCAATGTAATTTTCCATTCTTTGTGGGAATTGTAGTTTCCGCTCTTTCACCTCCAGTACGATACACATTCACCTTGCTGAGTTTCTTTCTTTCTTGCTAGATGACTGCTTGGAACAACCTGTTCTCCAGCATCTGCTGGTTTCCCCAGCACTTCCCTTAAGCAATTACAGTGCCAGCATTTTTCTTCCTTGAATGAAGGGATACTTCTAAAGAACTCCAAGCTGGTGACAAGTGGGTTTGCTCTTACACAAATGTATTTATAAATTGAAATAGTGGGATTCAATATTCTGTGGCTGTTAAGAAAGAATCTCGCTGTTTACATGTATGCATACACCTCTTCAGCAATTTGTACTAATTTCAGTGTGACTAATGTATTATTGTCTATGTTTATGTTACAGAATATTAGTTGTTTTGCAAAGTTGAAGTTGGGAAAGGCAGATTTCAGGATTGCTTGTGGCTTCTTGTGGGTGTGATCACAACAGTGTGTTTAATTACATGACTGTGTAGTGCTTTTTCTCCTTGGCTGGGCAGAGGGTAGGTGGTACTAGGGTAGCAATGCGATGGTTTGACATTTCCCTCATCCTTCCATGTGTGGCTCCAGGACATTTCCACCTGGATGCCAGCCAGACTGCTGACAGCTGTTGACTTTGGCACTTCTATCTCATCCTCTTGCTTGTCTGGAGAGCCCCTTTTCTGTCTATAAACAGGTGATGGAGGGCAGCAGTGGTCTCTCTGACACACATTGCTCAGGTGCAAGGTGGAATGCTGCCCTCCTGGGTCTGCACACCCCTAAATGCCCTTGGATCCCAATGCCCTGGGGTCGGATCTGTGTTACCACCAACCAGAGGATCAAGCTGTGCTTTAAAAACCTGGGGCTTTACACAGAGAGCTTTTGGTGGGTCTTTCTCCATGGGCCCACCTGGTGTCTGTGCCCACCAAAGCTGTCTCAGTGCTGAGTGCTGGCTGGAGATACCATCATAGACCTACCCTAAGCAGAGCAAGAAGATGCTGCAAAGCTGTGCTGGTGGCAGGAGATCCCTGTGGTCTTGGGGTAGATACATAGCCAAAGGGCAGAGTCTCCACTGTGGTCTTTGCCTAGCAGAGGGAAAAGACTTGATTCATGCTGAGCAAGGTCAGAAATGACACTACACCTTTGCAAGAATCACCCAGCAAGGTTTGGTTCCAGTGCTCTTTTAAGTAACTGCCTTTTGTTGGGGGTGATATTTCACTCCCTGGCACCAAGCACATCCATGCCTTTGCGCCCTGGGGACCGATCAGCCCAGCCCAGCCCCACGGGCTGCGCGGAGCACACGGCGGCAGCAACCTTCGCACGCTGAAAAGGGGCTCTTGCATTATTCCAATCCCTTTTTTTCCCCCCCGCTCAGTGCTTGCCTATGTAATGTTCTTCTCTTACAAATTTCATCTTGCTGCACTGTGCATCCAAACGATTCAGTGATGGAGCGCACAGGGAAAAAAAATTATAATGCCATTAAAAGTTATCATAAATTTCAGATCAGCATCACTTTTAATCCGATACACAATTTTACTGCCTCTATAAAGTAGGTGATTTGCAGTGGTCTGAGGCGTCTCCTGGCGCGTTTTACTTCTTTTTAAATTAAACACACCAACTTTGTGCTGAATTCAGAGTGCGGACATAAAAAAGGGGGTAAAAAGGAGAGGGAAGGGACATCAGATGGGAATTGCAATTGAATCTTTATATATGCCATCTTGGTACTGTGGTACTAAATATAGTGCCAGGTAAATAGATGTGCTGAAATATTCAGAATAAAAAACAAATGTTCCAATAGCAGAGAAACTGAGCATGGAAAATGCTTCCCTTGCTGCTGTGCTTCAGAGGCTAAAATGCTGTTGTTTAAAACACTCTGTGCTGGAAGATCTTAGGTATCTCATGCATTAAATTATACACTGTGCACAAACATATATTTTATATTTTATATTGTATATTATGTGGTTTCTAACCCTCCCCCCCCCCCCCCGCCAACGGAGCGAGCAGTAAACCCAGAATATCCAATTAATATAAATACGACATTATGCCATTTTCTGATATGAAATTTTTAGGAGTGGAAATGTAAACAGACAGCATTTCATGGAGAAATATTTGAAATTAAGATCAGAGATAAGGTAATTATGAGCTGGTGATGAATGTTTCACCTGCTTATAGGCCCATAGGTGTCACAGCCTGACAAAACCACTGTGACCACCTGATGGGGTGGTCCCTATCACTACCTTCCTGCCCCAGTGACCCACCACTTCTGGGCCAGTAATTTGCAGCTGATCAAATCATACCTTCTGGAAATGCATCCAGCCTTCACTCAAAGTCTCAAAGAGATAAAGAGAGAATTAACTGGTGGCTTTGGTAAGCTGCTCACTGCCTCAAAAAAAGCAAAATATTTCACCAAGGTAATTCTGAAAGGGTTCATTTCTGTTGTGACTCACCTGATTTTTCTAAAAAGAAAAAAAAAAAATTAGATCCAAGTTTTTAAAATTCTTTTTCCAACCAGTACAGCATGGTCCTATTGGTATTAAAGAAGATTCACGAGGCTCTGCAGGGCCATGCCAGAAGACTATGTGGTCAAAAAAATAGCTCAGAGAAAGAGCATATACAGTTGCAACCTCTTCCTCTACCTTCTTCTAGGCTGGGAGATTTTGATTTGAATAAATTAACTTTTGCCAGCAATAGCAAGAAGTCAAAGCAGCCACATTTCAGTGAGACGTTTCCCCAGCGGCTCTCGTTTTCAGCTGACCACTGGGGTGAGTAGCACAAGAACAATTTTTCCTGTGGTTTGGATGAATTAGGTGTAAAATAACGGAATGGAAAGAGCTAGCCCTGCATTCCCAAAGCAGTCAAACACTCTTACCGCTCTGGCACAAACCCAGCCCTGAGAATGAGGCTGCAGAATTGAAACAAGCAGTTTAAGAGGTTAAAAAAACCCAACTTTTTTTTGGTTTTAATTTCCAGGTAAGCAATTTTCCCTGGCAGCCCCATGCAGGTGTGTGGACATTTCCCTCCCTCTCCCCATTGCGGGGCTGTCTCTCTCCCTTGCTGCAGCAGCTGCTGGGTGTTTTCCAGCCTCTCTTTCCAACTCTTTGCTTGTAGTTTTTTTTGAGCTGGGGCAATTTCTTTTGTGGCTATGGGCTCTGTCGGCAGCTCCTGATCTCCTTCATACTTCCATGTATGGGTTAGATCTTTCAGCATCGCTTTTCCTCCCCTCAGCTGTGCAGCACAACGAGCTGCCTTTTCCCAACACCACTCTGCCTTCAAGTGCTTTCCTATCAGGCGCGACACTCCGCAATGGGCCCAAGGGCGTGATATTTTATTTATTTTGATTTATATAATTAAAGGGACGTCTATCCCTGAGTTGAGCCAGCCTTGTGCTGATGATGTGGTGAAATGCCACTGGCGTTAAAGTGATGGTTTATTTTAACCAGGACTGAGACAGACAGTCGCTGACACCATTTAGCAGCTTGTCATTGTTGCTGGCAGGGAAAGCATCTCCAGATCTCAAAGAAATGGCAGTTTGCCCAGAAAAACTGCCTGTGTTGGGTGTCTGGGGTGGAAGGGAAGCAAGTTCCCCGGGTGGCTGCAGAGTCCAACCTCTGCTGCAGCACCCGGGTTGTGTTGCACTGTGATTCGCAAGGGAGGAGATGCTTGGGAGCATCCCCAAAAGTCCTCTTCTGTGCCCAGCACCGGCTGCTTTCTCCTCCCTGCTGTATTTGCAAGCACAGCTGGAAAGCCAAGAATGATTTGGAGAGGTGTGTTCCCTACCCCCCCACATATTTTCTTATGGCCAATCTCTGCTCAGTTTGCATGTTCCCTACTGTATTCTGGCAATCCTTCAGCCCTCACCCAATGCCTCTTTTTCACTGTGCCATTTGTGCGCACCATGTTGGCAGGCCACTTTGGAAGCCCCAGTTTGTGCAGAGGAGAGCTGACCCTTGAAGATGATGCCAGCAGAGCATGTCCTGGCACTGTGGTGAGGGGCTACCTTCCACGAGGCTCCCCTAGGCACAGCAGTCAGAGCTCAGACCCGATAGTGGGACCCCGGCATGTCAGCAGCGCTGGGTGGGAAAACAAGACTTGCTCCGGCCTTTGAGCACTGCAATCTATTAACTCCCCTGCCCCCACAGTCCCCCCTCCCCAAAACCTGCGAGCAGGCAGTGTGCAGCTGGAGCATCTCATTGCTAACTGGTACATCCCCTGCTCCCATTGATTGCTACCCGGAGGGCACTCTGTATGGTGCGGATGACCGTGTGCCTCTCTCTCTCTTTATTGCTCACTATTCAAATTCAAGGCTTGTTTAATCAGCAGACATTAGCAACTTGACAGGAGTTTGGCTGGAAGGGAAAGAAGGCGGTGGGCATAGAGGGGGACTCGGGGAGCACGCTGCTATGGAGAGCAAAGGGCTGTGTCTCCCGCATTAGCTTTGCTGCCCAGATGTGCAAGGGGAGGAACTGGTGGTTACACTGGAATGGGACACATGAAACCATCCAGGGAAAGGCACTGGGTAGCTGGGAAGGACACAGGGTCTGGGTGCCTGTGTCAAACGTGCCCTGGCAGGGCTCTGAGACCAGATGGCTGGCCCAGCACGAGCTCTCCTCCTCTGGGTTTCATGCCATGGCTTGATGGGAATCTGGGGGGAAAGATGTTTCCCTTTTTCTTGCAACATGTTGGCTTTTCTAGGTTGGCTTTTATTCCCCCAGCAATGATTCCCACATCCCTGCAGGAGATCCTCTCATCACCCCATCCATCCACTGCTTGGGGTTTTCCCTAGGGAGCTGCCTTAAAGTCCCTGCTCAGCCTCCCAGCCCCTGCTCTGCCGGTGTGCACAGCCCTCTGGGAGGGGGTACCCTGAGGTCCTGTGGGAAACGGGGGCTGATTTTGTCATAGGAGACCCCCTGGCATGATGAGATGGTGTTAGTCAGTGAGGGAACCCCACTTCCATGGTGTGATGCTGCAGAGAGGCAGCAACCACCCATCCCTGGAGCACGGCTGGCTTCTGTTGACTGGTTGCTGACTGGCAGGACATGGGACCAACTGTGAATGAATTTGGGAGAAAAAAAATCCCAGCAGCCAACTTGCCAGGCACTTCTGTAAAGCAGAAACTCTGCATGAATTTGCAACGTGCACTTGCTCTTCCCTGAGAGTTACAAATCATCAAGGCAGCTGTTTGCAGCTAAAAGGTGTCCCAGCAAAGGGGGCAATTCTGTTTTGAAAAATCCAGTACTGTAAGAGAAAGCAGGTACCAGATTTCTCTATAAACCACCCTACTTAAAAGCTCTGTATTCATCTTGTTGCACCCCTTGAGATGGGAGCCCTCCTAGGGAACCCCAGGGACAACCTAGCTCCACCCCATGGGGGCATGGCACAGCCTGGGCAGAAAGGGGGACCAGAGCTGCTGGGGCACACAGCTTCATTTTCTGTCCCTCATTAGCAGCCCTAATTAGGAGGTTCTTTATGCCTTTCAGATTCAGTGCTTGCAGTAGGGCTGTCTTCCTATTGATTGAACTACAAAAGTGGATAAAACCCACATAGTTCTGAGAAGAATTACCAAATATTGATACTGGGAGAGAGCTGATATTGTATAAATAGTGAATAATGCTTCTAATTATGCAGGCTTTCGTTTTCTGGTAGTATAGCTGATTACCTTCAATACTCAGGCTGGAACTTCAGCTGAGTGCCTGGCCTTCATTTTAAAGATGCAAAACAAGGCCAAAACACCCCACTATTAAAAAAAAATTCTTAAAGTGCTGCTTTTAAGAAGAGGAGTTGAGTGGGATTCACTCCCCATAGGTTGAGCCACCCATGGTGATTCCCATCTCCGCTCCTACACTTTTGCCTGCAGTGGATGCATTGGTCTGTCTCTGTTTTACTTCAAGGACTGTTTTCACACAGATGCTTGTCCTCCACCTGGCCGGAGATGGAGGACTGGAATACCCAGGACCATGTTGATGTCCACCCGCCAGCATTGTCTGTGTCCTGCTGTCACCTGCCATCAGAAATATGACATCGTGCCATTCTCCGCGTCCACCTGCCGATGGGCAAGTGCAGGAGAGGGGGTAAGACAGGGCTCACCCAACCATGTCCTCCAGCAGGGAAAGAGAAACTTTCTTAGGGAATAAAAATCTGCTCATTTTCTCTTTTCTTTGGGCACAATTCTCAGGGCTGGGGGGAAAGTGGCTGGGTCTGTTCACACTTGGGGCTGGGTGCTGTGTTTTCTGTTACTGCAAGCTATGGATTTGGTTTCACCACCACTTTCTGTTATAGAAAAAACCCAAACCATAAATCTTTTAATACTCCTAAATTATTTTAATGATACCTTGGCATACTGTTAACATTTTCTCCCCACCCACGTCAAAGAATAGTCTTTGTTAAAAATTACTTCAGCTGTACTAAAACCATGAAAAAAATCTCATAGCAATCTGTAACCAAAATGTTTTTTTTTCCTGGCTTTTGAGTCACATTAGGACTAATTTTAGTTTGGGGTTGTCCAGTAATTATTTTCCTTTAACATCTCCAACTGTAAACAAACAAGCATTTATCCTTGCAGCTACCTCCATCCCCTCTGAAACCCCAGCCACACGCAGGAATTGCTTTTATGCATTTCTTTCCCTGCACTAAGAAATCCTTATGCTTTCCTTTTCAACCTCTGCCTCTGCTTTGCTATCAAGCATTGCTGCTGCCTACTCCCTACCGCACCCTGTGATGGAAATCTCTCAACTCTGTCCCCAGCATTGTCACATGCCACACACAGACTGTGCGGGCCTGATTTTTCCCAAAGTGTCATTAGCTCTGCACGTATCTGCTCTCCCTTTGTCACCCATGAGCATCTCAATGGCCTGCTGTTATCCCCGTGAGACTCTAACATCCCTTTTTACTTTCTTCCCTACTTCACCTCTTCCCCACCATCCTGCTTGCCTGTGTGTTACAGTGGTACCTGCACCCTGGGCCATGTCCACCCCGGGCCATGTCCACCCCATCCGTGAAGAGCCCAGGAGCCTGGATGAGTGCCACAGTCCTTGCCCCCGCCAGTCCCTTTGGGCTTAGATGGTCATTGCTACTTTTACTGAAGCCACGCTGTGATGGGCAGGGTTTGCCAGCAAGGGAAGCTGAAGATGCACAGCCAGACCATCAGAGGTGGCTGTGCTAGGCTCTGCTGGGCAGGGAGGGCGAGCACAAGGCTGTGCAGGAGCAGGCGCAGGACCTACAAGCCACCCAAAGGGCAGAGGGGAGCAAGCCCAAACCCCTTCCTCCTCTCTGTTGCTTTTTGTTTCTTTGTTTGGTTTTGCAAATAACATCAGAAATGAGGTGTCTGGGTTTTACTCTCTCCTCTCATAGCATCTGGTGGTTCCTCCATCCCTTGCTCACTTCCCCAACGTTTGCAAACTCATTTTGCACAACTCAAAAATATTCTCAAATGCCTAAATTGGCCCTAACTCTGCCTCAGAGTTTAAAGATGGAGAAAAATATCTCCAGCGGGCTCCATATATCTCCAGTGGCTCACTGGCTGTGAGCTAGTGCCCAGAATGAACTGAAACTTTGCTTAAAGAGCAAGAGGTTGGAAGGGATGCCCATGGTGGTATAGGTGGCGAGAGAGTGATGTGCTGTGGAAATGCTGGCCAAACTTCCAGGAAATTTATCAACTTGTGGCTAGGTAGAGCAGACACTGGCTACCTGGTTGTCCAACCCTTTGATCTGGATTTATTTTTATTTCCTTCTTGGCTGCTTATTTGGTTTGTGCTCTACTTTCTTGCTTGTTACCTGCTAGCTGTGTGGCTGATACCAGCCTGCCCTCAGCATATCAGACTGATGACCAACATCTCCCTGCTTCTGGCAGCAAGGAGGATGGTGTGGTCTAATGGAGAGGAGCTGGGTGCCTCTTCCCAAAACACAGGTTCAGAAGATGCTGCTGCTCTTGGCTTTTACAGTACTACGTACTCAGTTGGGATGTCTGACCACCTGAACTCATGAGGCATTAAGTGGGCTGGGCAGGACCACCTGACAGGCCAAACCAGGACCTTCACAGAGTGAGCTGACTTCAGGAGTCCATCTTATCAGCACCTTGTGACCATGATCACAACTGGGACCTTGAAATCCCAGGCACATGTGCCAGACACTGAGGATGCTCAAGGAGTGTGAGCACGTTGCGGGAGCACAAGGGAAGAGAAGCCAAGGTGTACACACATTAAAAAAGCTTTGGGGGAACCAAGATCCCATGCAGATGGTGAAGTACAATCTGCACTGACCTACCCATGCCTTTTGAGATGCTCAGCCCTGAGACTGACTGTAGATGTGAAGGACAGAGCCTGACTTGCGACGGGAATCCCTCTGTACCAGGGAATATGGGGCATGTGCTCACATCTGGAGCAGGCAGGGGAGTCTGACCGTATCCACAGCTGGCTGCACCAGGCAGAGCTAGCACACCAAACCAGCCAACGACAACACCAGGAAATTCCCTGCCTTGTGCAAATACCTAGCTGGGTGCTTTGGAGGGGTCCCTACATGGCAAGCATATCCAAAAAGGGTTTGACACCCCCTACTTCCCCCCACTTTGACAGCACTGGCCCCAAGCAATCCCTCTGGATCTGCAGGCAGCCCCGCAACGCTGGCAGCCGGCCGGGCAGGAGACCTGGGCATGTGGGATGCTCCCTGCCTAAGCACCAGGTCCTGAGCCCTGGGACCCCGGTCCCCACCTCAGCACCACAGCGTGTACCTCAGCTCTCAGCGGTGCCTGTGTTTGACCATGCAGGTGCATGGGTTTAAATCAGCCCCTTAATGTTACTTGGGCATGGATTTTTTTTCTTTTTTTTTTTCTCTTTTTTTTTTTTTTTTTTTTTTTTTTGTGGTTTAGTTTCTCTCTTAACAGGAAAAAATGATCAAAAATAAGAAAACAATCACTGTTTGAAAGTGAATGAAGGGCGCTTTCTCCCCCTCCCCCATGCTTTTTTCCTACTTTGACATCTCAGTGGTTTTTTTTCTTTTAGCTGCGGTTTCTGGGATAGGTGATAACTGCCAGTAATAGGATTAGCATTGATTTCTTTAGCAAGAACAGAGATGTGGCAGTTCCAGCCATTTACTGAACTGCCAGCTTTGAAATATCAAAAAAAAGAAAGAAAAAGAAATCTGCAGAAAAAAAATCTTCTTGCAGCATTTTAAAGAAAGGAAAGCCTATGTGAATTAAAATACACACACACATGCACGCACACACACACGCACACATATCTGCGCACATGGACTATATAAATATATATATTATATGTATATTATATATATGTATCTCGCTTGGTGCTTTTTTTGTTATTGTGTGATAAAGGATCAAAAGAACTGTCTCTGTTCTAAGCTTCAAGAAAGCCTTTTTTAAATTCATTTGGCTTTCTTTAGCTTTCACTTGCTAACATATTTTAGGAGCTAATCTTACATATTTACTATTGTATCCTGACTTTTTTTAACCTTGAAATGCAAGCAAAGACGGAATGAGAAAGGGGGGAAAAATAAAGGATTCAGAAGAGAAAGAACAAGGGGATGTGCCCATGGAAACCTGCTGTATCTCCGCAGCTCTGGAGGCATAATGTGAAACCCACCCAGTGCTAACTTTGATGTGGCACATTTTCTCCTTGTTGCTTGTTGTAGGGTCCTGGAGGGATTTGTGTTTGAGGTGCACCAAACACTTGGGTTCTTCCCTCAGTCCACTGGAAATTTCTACCTTTGCTTCAGCATACCTGACTGTCTTTGCTAACAGCATTCTCAAGGGCCAGAAACCAAGGTCGGGCCAAATCAGCAGTGGCTTAAAAGCCAGAGTTTTAGGAGACTGGCATGATACTCTCTAATCCTTCCCTAAATGCTGTAGGATATCATGTCTTTAGTCTCCACCGATCATCCTCTTCGACTTGCATTCAGCCCTTGGGGGAGAAGAAGGTCCAACTGCAACATCTGCAAACAGAAGTGGACAGTCATATGTAAGGACCGGGTGCTGGCTGGGAAGATGCCTTCTGTTTCCCAGCTCAGGGTTGCTTCTGACCACAGTCCAGGTCTTGAGGACACCCTGGCTCAACCCGTTGCCCACTGATCCCCAAGAACCCATACGTTGTACCGTTCAAGAAAGGACTCAAAGCTTGTAGAAGTAGTTGTTCTTTCTCATTGGGTCCTGAGCTGATGAACCACTTTCATGAGAGCTTATCTTTATGTGAAGGATGTATGCAGTGACTCATTGTCCTCAGGCACAGCACAAAACTCGAAGCAGGATGGAATTAGGGCTCACTTTTCAGTTTGTAAACGCAAAACAAAAGAGCTACCCCAAGTCATGGTCAGCAAGAAGAAAGCCCTTACTGCATGAGGAACTGGTGCATGATATTCTGCTCAGCTTTCTCCTCTAGCAGCGTCTTAGCTTCATTCCCATATAAAACCAGGTAAAAAAGTGGAGAAAGGAGATATTCAGATCCGTTATATGAGTGACAGGATTCACTAAACTGCATGCAATTTGCTTGTTGTCACATTAGGGGAATCTCTAGGTAGTACTACATATGGTGGCCAAATGCCCCTAAAGAGAATATTCATGGATCCAGCCAAATTTAGATGGGGTCACTTCCCTACATTTTCTGTACATGAAGAGGCACTGGGATTGCTCCTGTGAGGGACATCTTGCTTTCCGCCAGCAGGAGATAAGGCCTCTGTGCTGTAACAGGCATCAAGTCAGCCACCCGCCTCTTACTGTCCTGGTGCGAATCTCCCTTAATTTGATTGGAGTCACATGTGTATTGGTAGGCACACAGGCTGATGTCTCACCAGCTTCTGGAGATTTGCATTTCTGTGTTCTTATTAACAATTGCCCAAAGATCCGTGATGCTCATTTCACAGACTCACCTTCTTTGTGCCCTCTAATCCACGTCCCCGGGGTCTACTTCTGACATTCAAGCTTCAGAGCAGCTTACAAGCCTTTATTTTTTTTTAACATCAAACTGCCAAAGGAATTATTGTTTCTTTCTTCTGCATACATGGACCTCCTTTCTCCATCCCCCCGCTCCTTAAAATGCTTAAAGACTTGCCACGATTACACGAGAAATGCTGGGGCTGGTGGTGTCTTGAGGCTCTGGAAATGCCTCCCAGCAAAACCAGTAGGGTAAAACCCCCAGTTGCTCTGGAGATGGATCTTGGCTGGTGGAGGGAAAGGGTCATATGATGTAGTCCTCAAGAGCATGGAAATACATTAATCCTGTGTTCCTGGATGACATGGAAGAGCCAAGATAAGAGATGTTCAGGTGTGGCAAGTGGAAAGCACAGTGTTATCTCATCTTTTGAGGAGCATATGCAAAATATTTGCTCTCTTGCAGATGTGCTGGAAAGAGCAGTTTCATGGGTGTGCCTGAACTAATGGAAGAGTTGCTAGAAAAGTTACAAAGATCAGGAGTTTGTTTCCTCTTCTGCATCCAGCCTGGTTGGATTTGTTGGATGGTGTGACCAAAACAGTCATACTCTACACTGTTATGTCCTTGAGCATCCTGGTATGACTGTGTTGATACCTGTTCCAGGCCTGATGGCACTGGCACCAACTCACCTCTTCCTAACCACAGACCACCCCAGAGCTAGCTCCTGGACTGGGAGATTTGTTGAGCTTGTCCCCAAGGGGCTGACTGCCAGGGCCGCCTGGCACTCTGCAAAACTCACTCCTCTGCTGGGAGTTTCCCCTCCAAATTGGTTAAAGATGTGTGACATTGCCTAACTAGTTTCAATAGATGTTTATTATTTATTTGTAATAGCAGCAGTAACAACAGTTTACGCTACCGGATAGCCATGGAAGCAAGTTTAACACTTTGTGATATCAAACCATCTTTATAGTTGTTCTGCAGGATGATGAAGGCCTTGGCTGTGCTAACAGTGCTGTTTGTCCCCCAGCACTAATTGCCATGTTGTGTCTAGGCTGATGCTAGGCTCATTGCACTGGTTTCCAGCTCTGCTGCTGTTACTGAGTGCAGGAAGCACGGGGACAGCCTGGCTGTGGGGCTTGGTTTCTGTCTTGGGTTGGGCGGCACCAGGATGGGTGTAATCCTCCTCACCCTACAGTCTTCTCCTTAATTTAATTAATCTAGAACATTTCTTCTAGCCAGGTGCCTCCCACAGTCCTTGCACGAGCATCTTTACTGTGGTCATCTGGACTCAGGACAAACTCCTTTCTGCCACAGTCTCTCATCGCTGCCACTGCAGCCTAGACTACTCTAAATGTTTTTTTCTGGCCTCACAGCCTGTTAATCTACAAATATGCAGTGCCTGGAAATTAGACTCCAAAGAAATGGGTTATAATTAACCTTTTCCTGCCACACAATTTCAAGTTTTCTCGTTCCAGCCTCACTTTCTGCAGGCCTAATTGCAGTGGTGGCACCACGGGACATCTGCCAGCCCTTCCCAGGGCTCTCTGAGCTCAGGCAATCTCTTTATATCTCTTTCTCTTTGATTTCCTGTAATTATCCATGCTATAACTTCTGTGCACACCAGGGGAGACTTGGAGAAGGGAGCAGTGCCAAACTCCCTAAAGGATCCTACCTTCTCCTCCCTGTGCCTGTGCTAGGGCTCAGAGCCCTCCCGGGCTGGGTTTGCCTGCAACACCGCTGCTGGCAGCTTTTGGCTTCATAGCTCTAGCTGTTTTTCAGTGCCTGGGTCTTTCATGTTCTCGATAATGTTTTTATAGAAATCTGTGTTTCAGCAGTGCTTAACACACGGGCAGTGCCTGGCACAGCAACTCTGCTTGGTGGGAGACTTGGAGAGCAAACAGGTCTTCTGAGATGTTCCTCTCTGGATCCACCAAAACCCCACAGTGCTATAGAAGTGTGGCAGTGTCAAAAAAGCATTGAACCTTGCTGACTGGTGCTTGCTAGGACAGCAGGATCAGTGAAATCCTAGGAAAAGGGAGGTGAGAAGGACCTTGGGATGACCTTTGCAGCAGGACAAGTTGAATCATGTTGCTCCAGGTGGGTGGTGGTCTTGCTTGTTGAAAAGACACCTCCATCAATACAGGCACAACCTGCTCCCCCTATAGCCTGTCCCCGCACTTCAGCAGCTTCATTGCTAAAAGGCTCCCCTCATATCCAGCCTTAGCCTTTCCTGCTGTGGTTTAAACTCACGACTACTTATCGTACCTACCAGGAGGAAAAGCTGTCCCTTCCTCTTTCCATAAGCCTTCTCTGTACTCAGAGATTATAGAGTGTCCCACTTTTCCTCCAGCTGAGCAACCCCAACTTCTTCAATCTTTCCTCAGAGGCGTTGTTTTCTGGTCTTCTGATAATTCCCACCTCTATTCCGTGGGCTCACTGCAAAAACTCATCTTGTATGGGAATATGTAGGTTCAGACCTAGCAAAAGAATTGTGTGAATTTGTTACAATTTCAGGGAAGTGCTTCATTTTAAGATGTTCTAAATCCAATGGCAATGAAGTGCGTGTTTCCTTATTTTAAAAATGCAGTACTTTCAATCTTCCAGATGAAACGTTGATTCATTAAAAAAAGTACTGTTTTTTTTTTTTGTTTTTTTTTTTTTTTTGTTTTTTTTTCTTTTAAGCTGTTACCTATTTTGGATGAAGATATTCCACTTGCAAAAAGCAAGAGATCCAGAGAACCAGTGTGGCTCCTGAGTTCTTTGGTCCAACTCACTGGTATTGCAATGCTCGTAACACAAAAACCTGTTTAGAAATTTCACAGAAGCCCTGATAAAATCCATCCAGTCTTTTGGCTCCGTTGCACTGTCTGGATGATAGTTGCTCTAATAATTAAAATCACACCATGAACTTCCCTGTCCATTTCTTAGAAAACCCATGACCGTGGGTCCAGAAACAACAGTTGGCTCTGAACCACCAGTGGGAAGAAAAGGATTTGTGGTTTGGAAGAGATGTTTTGGTTCCTTCTAGATGGGGATGCATGCCTGGAATGTTGGGGTTACAAGGCATTGGAAATCCCACGGACTGTGCTTGCAGTGGTGCCTTCCCAGCTTGCACCTTACCTGGTACCTCTGTGGCCAGCTGTGAGCCAGGTGCACCGGGGAGATGTGTTAAATCCAGAGGAGTGAGAAAAGGCCAGAAACACCAGAATAGCCCCATAGAGTGGGACATGCTACTGTTCCTGTTGAAATAAATGGAAGGACAAGTAGCATCCAATGTGGCATAACAAAGCGCTGGCAAAAGATAGGAGCATAAAGAAAGAACCTATAGTGAAAAATGGAGAAGGGAAAGAGAACTAAACAAGAATATACAGTCAGTTAAGGCTTGCAGGGAAAAGATAAGGCCAGCTCAGAGAGCAGAAAGGCTTAAGGGGAATAAAAAGAGCTTTTACAATTATATCAGGGAAAAGGGAATACTAGAGAGAAAGTAGTTCCATTAATAAATGAAGAGGGAGACAAAATCAATGGTGTTGCTAAAATGGTAGAGCTACTGAACTCCTTTGCTCCAGCAGTATTTAACAAGGTGAGAAGAGAAGAGTGGCATAGAAGTTATAAAATAATGAGGATTTTGACAGTGTGATTCTTCAGGGGAAAAGTGGTTTGAGGGAGAAGGCACCTTGGAAGACGCAGGATGAAGCACAACAAATAGATGTGCAGCCCACGCCTTTTGGGAACTGGTCCATTAAATCATTGGCAATTACTTCTGGGGAATAATGGGAAAACAGGTGAGGATGGCCGAGTGGGATATGGATATTTTTTATTTTAAATGGCCAACTCTGGAAAAAAACATGTAGTGAGTTTACTTCTCCATTAGGTAGTGAAATCACTTCCATGTAAAATATGTTAACACCTAGCAGTGAAGAATAGTTGAGCTTTGAGGAGAAAACCCCAGTGCTGTGGACACCAGTGGGAGTTTGCTGTGGCTTAGTTCATAGACAGTGAAGAGCTATGAAGAATTATTGTTGGTGCTTTCTTAATATCACATTCCTGTGAGCAAAGCAGTAATGCTACAGCAGGATCTGTAGAGGGGTCGGGTCTGGCTGCAGGATACAGCTCATGGCTGACCTGTGATGCACAGCACATTGCTGTGCCTGGTGGCCTTGCAAATGCTGTAACATGCAGCTTTGGGATGAGAAACTCTACCTGTCCCCTTTGTATAACGGATGACAAGCGATTAGCTGGAAATTCCGAAAGAGATGGGGTAATCAAAGGGAATAATGGAACAAGCTGGTTTGCAAAATGTCTTAGAGAATAGTAAGATGCTAAAACCAACTAGCACTGGCCAAACTCTGTGCTGGTTATGTCACTGTGGAGCCTTCCAGGGAAGGTACTGGGAAAGAAACAAAGTCCTGCAAAAAACTTCAGAGAATTCCATTTCTGAGCAGAAAACTACTTCCTTTTGGGGTAGTTCTCTGCTTGCCAAAAAGTACGAAAAAAGAGAAATACGTAAAGAATGGTACTTACAAAAAAATAATTTTTTTTCTTAACAGAATATGGGTATTAAATCACTGTTTTTAACTACAGTAATTTATTCAACTTATTTTTGAAATGTAACAATCCTCGCTGTTTGTCATTGTAGCTACCTATTGCAAAATCACATTGTGGTAGTCTTCACTGTAGTGAAATTAGAAAATGGTGCTTAGATAAAATGCAACAAGGAATGACTGGCAGGTGTAGGGGAAAGTGGCTGAGCTGCTTTAGTTCCAGATGCCAAAAAAATCGGAGACATTCTTCCCATCAAGTGGTCGGCCAGAGGCAGCTTCCCAGAAGTCTGAGGCATTTCAGCTGATAAATTCAGCTGATAAATTCAGCGTTTCAGTGGGTAAATTTCAGAAAGACAATCTTATAATGCAAGGCTTGTGTTCTGCTGTCTGCAACCGCCTGCCAATCATTCCCGTCTGAGGAACTGGGACACCAGACCGCATGATGCTCAGCCATTTGCTCCCAGAGCAATGCTCATGATCAAAGTTATGGCTTGGTTGCTCATCAGAGACCATCAGGCTAATTTTTCCCCATTCTCCCCATTTTTTTTTTTTTTTTTTTTTTTTTGCATTTGTGTTTCTTGGGGTTCCTGAATGGGAATGGTGTTTATCAGCACTGGTCTTCCAGAGCCCATTTGTTCACTGATGTTTATGCGTGGGCTCTGCATTCTAGAGATCTTTGTACCTGACATTCTCTATGTGATGCGCTGCAGTATTATTTCTATTCTTTCAATCTGTCAGGGAAGGATAAGTCCTTCAAGGTCTCTAAGCTAGTTAGCTCTTGCAAACCTGTCTCTTCTGAGCTAAGGACCACTTCCATGGCAAACGTGGTCTCTGCTGGGCCATCTGACACTGCTCCAAGCCACTTAGCTCAAGTTTTGGGGTATGACCAAAGCAGCCTGAACTCTTCATAATTCAAAGCTCTTGCGATGATGATGTTTGTAACTTTACCACCTCCTCAAGGATCATCGAGCTTGCCTTCACACAGAATCCGTCTCAATGTATGCGGGAATGAAATGTGACTCTTCTTGTAACCATGGTTGCTCAGATATTTTTGAGTTGAGGCAATTCCCGATCAGAAAAAGGTGTTTTGCCAAGAATCAAAATTTTCTGTGGGAAGATTGATTTTCATGGAATGTCTTTCCAGGAAAATGAAATGAAATGCTTTCTCTGGTGACAGAGTTTATCTCTGCATCTGTCTCAGTGGCTCATGGATAGGAAGCCCAGGCAGCAGTTTAGGGGGATATGTCCGTCACAGTGCACAATGGGTGGTATCTTTGAGTGAGCCCTATTGGAGAATAGATGGGCCAGGGTGGGGACCACCTGTAGCTCAAGCTGGAATGGACCAGGAACATCAGTCCAAATTGCAACGTCCTGTTCAATACGTTTTTCTGAAATTTTTCTTCCAAGAGAAGACATTAGGATTTTGCTATTTGGTCTGGCTTTACTATAAAACACACTTGAAATGTTGGGGATTTCCTCAGGATGAAGGTCCACACTTTTTTGTCATTTCTATTTGCAACAAGCTTTCCTAGCAAGAGACAAATGAAAGTCACATTGCAACGAATTCAGCAGGGGCTCCACATTTCCGCAGCAATGCAATGTTTGTACAGTGAATGCTTGAACCATCTCCATCCCACTGCAAGGAAAATGTTTTCACCTGTGGCTGTTCCTACCAATGCCAGTTGTGACTGTCTTTCCCTGCCAGTAGTTCCTGCAGGATTCGGAAAACCAGCTGGAACATGGTGGAGAACCTTTCTGCTGCCTTTGGCAGAGGTCATAGGATGCTGAGTCTCACATGTGTTTGCTCCCATAGTGCTGGGAAGCTGTTTGGCCACAGTCCAGATTTTTGTGTTGGAGGACTTTGGAGGAGCGCTTCCCAAGCCAACTTGTGCAATGAAAACTGCTGAAATCAGCAAGGGATAGATAAATCTGGGATGAGTGGCAACTCAAAATGCCTGTGGCGGCTGAGGAGCAAGGGGGATGTTTTCTCCAGCTGTATATGGGGCATGCAAAAGGCTACATTGTCCCCAAAATAACGGGTAGTTAGCATTTCCCCACCAGGTACCCATCTGTCAGGTTTGTGGTGGAGAGCAGAGGTCAGGGCAGCATTTCTGCCGATGGTCTGTGTGGCAGTCCCTTCTCCTTCCCAGTTTAATTCTTCCTGCATGAGGTCTGTGCAGCAAGGGATGAATTTCAGCCGTAAAGATTGCTAGACAGCTCCTGACTTTTACACCACCGAGGAAAGAAACAGCTTCCAGAAATGTTATTACAGGGTGCTGCAATCTCTCATCCCGCATGTCCTAATACCCCTCAGCCCACTAAAACAATGGCAGCCTTTCCCTGTCAGGACGCTTCGAAACGTGGCTTGCAGTCTGTGATAAATAACCCTGCACAGCACTATCATTAAGAAACTATTATAGACATAGCAGGGCTTCCACTCGGCTGCGTCAATGCAGAAACTGTATTTCCTATTTATTTGTTCCGTTTGTTTATTTTACTGGACCACCCCATGAACCTGGGAGAAACATGCTAGAAAAAAAATTATAGCAACGCCAACTATTCTGGGAGATACACGAGCCCCTCCATGTTTATCAGGTTGAGGGCACTGTATTTTGATGTCAATAAGCAATTTTTCCAGCCCGGTCTCCTGCCCGACCCTTTTAATCCATCAATATATTATTAGAGATAAAGTTGGTGGAAGCCTGCTGCAGTTAGAAGATAAATGACATCTCTGAAGTCAGGCATTAAAGACTAGATTAAGGCCTTGTGACACCGTTTTCAGTGCTCATCTGTGCACTTCTGTTCAACCTATCACACTGAGTGACAAGAAAGAAAAATAATGAACTGGGCCAAGGAAAGAAGAAGGGAAAAAAAGGCAGAAAGAGAGAGAGATTTTTTTCCCCCCTAACACACAAACTACATCAGTTCACACTCAGGATTAGACTGTATTTAAAAAAAGGGGAAGGGGAGAGGCTGGAACTGCATGGTACTATACAGATTAAAATAGGAAAAAGGGGAAGCCAAATGAGGAATTGCAGTTTGGTTTTGTCCTGGGTTTATTTATTTTATTTTATTTTATTTTATTTTATTTTATTTTATTTTATTTTATTTTATTTTATTTTATTTTATTTTATTTTATTTTATTTTATTTTAATTTTATTCACTTCAGTATTTCATTTCATTTCTTTATTTAATTTTATTTTTTCCTTGCAGGAGTGACCTAGTTGAGTTTACAGGATCCTAAGGGTTTTGTCTGGAGCTAAAGCAAATCCCATTTAGGACCAGGGAAATACATCCTTTTGAGAGACCAAGCTAAACCATCCACAGATGGAGACCTCTCCGCCCTCACTCCCATTACCATCCTTTGTCTTGTTGCAGTCATGGTGATGCCTGAATTGGTTGTTAACATCGATTTTAAAGACATCCCCGATGGTGCAATAGCAAGGTTTTACCTCTACCTCCAACAAAAATGCTGTGCATGTACACATCCCTGCATGCACATATATGTGTTCATGTGTGTGTGTTTCTCAGTACTATGCAGGAATGTTACCACTGCCCTTTCCTTCGTGTGTGGAGCCCTTCAAACTAATAATATTACAAATGCATCTTTAGAGACCAGCATATGCTGCTGAAGATGGGTATGACTTTTCTGTGGCCTGACCTATTCTCTTTGTCCTCTGAAAATCTGGGCTCCTTCCAGCTGCCTCAGCCTTTGAACAGCACTGATGCCTTGGCTGAGAGCTGCTCCTGGGCACACTGCACCTCAGCATGAGCTTTCCACCATCACACCGTGGTGGGGAGGTCTTTGCCCTGACTGTGTCAGGAAGCAGAAGATGACAAGTCAACCCAAGCATCCTTTTCTCTGCACTGAGGTCATGGGGCTGTGCAATCAGCATAGCCCTCAGACAGCAGCCTTGTCCTGCTCTAGTGCCATGTCTGGCTTAATGGCCCAAATTCAAGGTTGTTTCAGGCTCAGCAAGAGCTTGATCATGACATCTGGTCTTCTGATGCTGCCTTGCGAAAGGCTGTTGCTCGCTCTATGTTTGTGGGACACCTGCCCTTTGCTATCACATCATGATGACAGCAGACCCAACAGTGGAAGTAGTGGCTGGTCATTAAGGTTCTGGCCTCATTTGGTGTGATATTGAGAAAAAACAGAACTATGATGGCAGAGTCAAGGAGGGAGGGCAGCAGAGCTTAGTCTAACCTCTCCCTGGAGTTTAAGGGGAGAGGGAAGGGAAGCATGCAGTTGTGTGTGGGGCTTGGCATGAGCCCCTCTGCAGACATCTTCACCCAGACCCACTGATTCACATTGCCATTGAACTCTTCCACTTTGAGATGCCCAAGGTCAATGCCAGCGTTTGGCAGAATGGGTTGTTTGGAAGAAGAAACATATGTGGAATGGGTTGTGCATTCTCCTTTGGAGGGGCCTGGACACCTCCAAGTGGCAGGGCTTTCTTTGGAAGACGCAGCATGGGGATTTCTTGGAAGAGAAAGGAGAAAGCTGCTTCTACCAAGAAGCCATGTCTGAGAGCAGGGGCTGCACACAGAATAATTTCCTCCAGGAAATCATTTCTCAGCCAGATCTGCCCACCCAGAGCAACTGTCTCCCCAGCTGACAGGAACCTCACTCCTGTCCTCGCCAGGAGAAACACCTTTCCCTACCAGTCAGAAAGGGGAGAGAGATGCCTTGTCAAGGGACCTCATCCTACCATTCGGGATGATTGCCCCCAGCAAGCAGCCTGGTGGGAGACCCTCCATTGTGCCGGAGCAGAGAAGCCTCTGCTGAATCTACCCTGGGATCTGACGTGCCTCACTGGGGACTCCATTCTGTACAGTATGTACATTGCTGCCGTCTTCTTCTTTTGAAGATATTTTTTAATGTCTTAAAAAAAAAAAGATTACTTTGTTACAATCATTCAGCAAAGGGTTTCTGTGCCTGTAGAAAATATTAATAGACTATTATGTGGTCCTACAACTAATTTTTCCACACATATCATCTGTCTTTGCATGGTTATTAAACTCCAACAATATTTCATGCAATGCTTTCCTGCTAAATTAATTTGGTTTCTTCTTCTCCTGCTTCTTTTTTTTTCCTCCTTCCACAACCTTTAAAATTAAATTGAATCTTCATAATTATGGCTTTTTTGTTGTTCCTCATATCTTTTTCTTTTCAATTTTCCTATCAAAGTGGCTATACAGTTTAATAAAGATGTAAAGAAACAGAAATGAAAGTGTAAGGGACAGGAAGGGCTGTGTTGGGATCAGAGACAGGGGGCTCCAGGAGAGCTTGGAAATTCTGGAAAGGATGGGATGGAGGTGAGCAGGGAGCTGAACGGCACCTGTCTGGGTTTGCACCAGCCTACATGGAAAATGATGTGGGAGAAACCATTGCTAGAAATGACTGGTCACATGGGAACGTGGAGAAAGTGTGCTCACAGCAGGACTCGTCCTGATTCATCCATGAAATTCAGTGTTGGTCTGGTGCAGCTTGGGGTCACCTGCTGCCCTCTGCAAGCTGAGGTGGTAAGAGGAGGTACCCTTCGGGCAATACCCCTTGCTTGCATGGGGAAATGTTCTCATGCACATTCAGACCCACCCTGCAGGGTCACTGGGTGCAGGACTCTGGGGCTTTCCTGGGGTTACCTAACCCCCAAGTTCATCCTCTGACCTCCCTCTCCTGTCACTACCTCCCAAAAGGCTGGGGACATCCTTGGCAAGGGGACCACAGCTGAGGAAACAAGTCCTTTGTTTGAACAGTAGGAGGCTCTGGCACAAAGCCCCAGTCCAGAATTTGCTGATGTCCTCAGATAATTGCTGATATCTGCTGGCATGGGGCTTTTAATCATTTCCAAGTCTAAACTGTGCAGAGAAGCACTGTGGTCAGGTCTTCTGCTGGCAAAGTTTGGTTAGACTACAACTGGCTGTCATTCTCTTTACCAAGGATGCCCAATGGGTCTTTCCTGGGAGATGCACTCCAATAAGCTAAAGTGGTCAATCTGCATTAACTATTGATCTTTATAAATTGGGGACTTTTACTCTTTTTTCCCTTCCTTTTGTCTGGGAAGCCTTCCTGAGGAAGACCTGGTCAATAGAGAAAGAGAACAGAGTTATTCTCAATAAAGAGGCATCAAAATAACTCACACAGAACAGGATTTTTACCATTTCCTGGAAGTACTATTAGCTAACTCCCTCTGGAAACTTGCTCTACAGATGGATACCCAGGACTAAGACCATCGTGCTGGTGCTTTGGTGGCCAAGTGACTGTGTCAGACAAAACCTGAAATGAAGGAGACCTTTTCTGAAGGTCTGATGATCCACTTAGGATTGGGCAGACTGCAAGGGGCACCACATCCTATATGGGACAGACCAGTAACTCATCGTCCTCAGAGGACAAAAGTGGTGGCCAGGCTAAGCAGAAGCCAGCAGTAGGAATTTCTACTCAACTCAGCAGCACCCAGTTGTTTAGTTGCATGTACATGAGCTGAGCTTGGTGGAAAATGGTTGATGGAGATGAATGCCCCAATGGGACCAAGAAGCTTGCTCTCAAACTGGTCCCAGATGATGCCTACATCATGACTACAGTTGGCCATCTTTGGTGAGAGGCCCATGTCCCTGTCACTGCTCCTCAAAGGAAATGACTGTTTTAATGGGTTGACATGTGCACTTACCAATAGGTGGCACCAATGGAACAGAAATGTGAAACTCTATGCAAATTTTTCTGGAGAAGAGGGTGCTGGGAATTTTCTCTTACATGGCTATAGACTTTTCTACAAACAAGGTATTGATTATATATTGCTATCACAGTTGTTACACACTGGAATATAGGGGGATGTTAAGCAAAATATGACAATAAGAATGAACCCAAACTGCTTGTGATACTGCTAAATCTCTTGAATTTAGATTCACATGCACGTAAGAGTGGTAAATATTTAACATATGCTATTTAATAATGTGATCAGTTCTTATTTGCAATTCAGAGGTAAGTTGTTATTCAAATATGGTTCACAAAATCATAGAAAAAACAGTTCTTCTTGAATGAAAGAAGTAATCTGTTTTCCAGAGGAATTTCTGTAGCTTCTAGAGCCACTGGATACCCAGCAGAGACATTTGTGGTCCAGCGACATTCAGGAGGGACCGAACCTCCTTCTTCCAATGAATTCAGATGAGGCGGTGGCAAGAGAGAAAGCAAGATGTGAGCCAGATCCTGTGCTCACCTGCACTGATTTTAGACCATTATTGTTTTGCTTCATGGCATAGCCACACCACCAAGTTCCAGTCCTCTTCTGTAAAATTGGGGACCTCTACAATTTTTTGAGATGCATGTGCAGAAAGGGCAAGATTGTGTGATAAAGCCCCCCCAAAATTGCACCAGTCACTCCATGGCATTCCTATCACCATAGGCAGACTATGATCCTGCCTGGATATTAACATTTGGTTTATGCCATGCATTTTTTCCAATTTAAAAACAGTAGCCTTGTTTCCCAGTGTTTTAAAGATGATGAACATTATCTTTCACATCCCTTTGCTCATCAGCTCTGTGTTTATGTACCAAGCATCTGGCTACATTATTATTTATATTACAGGAGACTGAACCAAAAAAACCCTCAACAACCTCCAAGGAAATCAAAACACATTTGGGCCAAACCAAAGTGAAATGCTAATTTTTCCCATATGAACCACTGCCACAGCAAAATATTTACTGTTTATGATTATGCAGTCTTCTCATGCTAAGTTTTTGCTGTGAGATGTATGGGCATGTTTGCATTTATAATATGTCAAAAGTTCCTCAAATCGTGACAATAGACAGTTTAGGAATAATTTAGTGGTGTGATATGAAAAAAATGGAAAACTAAGAGCTTTGGTGAAGGAGTTCAAGACTTGTAAAATGATGCCAGAATGAATGGCATTGATTCTTCCCTGTATTGCCCATTTACTGTTGCCAATGCCTATATTGCATGCTGTAGTGTAGATGGGTTGGCAGCATGGTTTTAGTTTAGTTAAGTTAGTTTAGACTGCTATAAATTGTGTTTAAAACTCTGTTACAGGTGGACTTTGAATGTCTGTAGGTTTTGGCTGTGGAGGCAAAGGAGGAAATAGTTTGCCATTTTAGGGTGAAGGTGACATCCTTCTGGAGCTGGTTGGTCTATCAGCGTGAAGGTGGTGCGAAAGACAGCCCAGACCTCGTGGCTAGACAAGTCGGCATGTTTAAGCCTGGACCAGGCAGAAGTCAGGTGTTGCCGATGATCCTGCAGTTTTTCTCTCTCCTGGTTGCAGGTTTCAGCCAAGCTCCTTTGTTTCTCTTGACCCCGTCCAACCATGCATGGAAACTGGGATGCACCGATGGTGCAATCCTTCACTCTGGCACTTTGCAGCTGTGCAAAATTCATTCCCTCCTGATCACTGCTGAATTTTAGCCCTGAGTTTGAAAGACTTTTCTAAAAGAAACCCTGGAAATTCAACCCATGTTCAGAAACCTCTTTTCCTTTTGGTGTGTTGATTCCTCCTGCACTCAAGTGTGGTTTCTTCCCTTCCCGCAGCACCGGGATGTGCTGTGCTTCCCTCTGGCAAACACCCATCCCATACTGCTGACAGCATGCAGGCGCTTCCCCAGCACTGGTCGGCATTTTGTGAGAGAGAGCCCTCTGATTAAAATGTCATCAGGAAAACAAACCACATAACCAAGTTCTGCAAAAGCTGGTCCGTCACAGACAGAAAAAAACGAGGCTCTCTTGAAACATAATACAGCATCCCGAGAACAAGTGCGTTGGTGTCTGCTGAGGGGAGGGGGCACGAAGAGCAGGCGTTGAGTTGGGCATGAGCATTTGCAATCAGGTACTCATCAGGCTTCGGATCTAGCTCCATTTTCTGTTCAGCGTTTAACAAATCAAGGAAGAAATGCCCCTGCCTAGGGTCAGAGATAAATCTTCTACCCTGGACAAAGGGTAGATCTCCTTGTCAGTGCACTGATTTATTGTGACCTTATAGTCAGACTCTCTAATTTCTGCGTGTGGCTATAGGTGCCACCAGTGATTTGTTTCCTCTCTCAATACTCTGACTGCTCAGTAACGGGGACTGCTGTGGGCTCACCGCCATCTCTCTGGGGGCAAGGTTTGGGTGGCTGTATCTCTGCCTGGGTCAGCTCTGCAGGTGGCTCAGCTAGGATGGCTTTGGTGGTAAATCGTTTTGCTGTGCCTGAGAGTTGCGTCCCCAAGCCAGATGCCTCCTCTAAGGCCATAGCAGACATGAGAACAGCTGGAAGGGTCTTGAACAGGTCCATGGGGAAGACACAGACCAAACCTAGAACTCTAAGGGCTTAGAGAGAATCACCTTTTGGGTTTTCTCCCACCACTCCTTTGTCCAGGCACATGCTGCACAGAGGAACAAACACATTTTGACTTGCAGAAGAAGCAAAACCCCATCCTGTCGCGCATCCCAGCTGGCATTTATCCCTGCAGGTAAAAATTAATTTCCTGCTTGAACTTAGGTTTAGCCTCCACTCACTGGCCTTTCAGCCTTGCCTTGTTCTCCAACGGGAAGGTGCCCAGAGCCCCTCAAGAGTGGATCTCTCACTTTTCTTTCTGGTACACTGAAGAGGTTATGTTCCCCAAGCATCTCACCATCAACTATTGTCCCCCAGCCCTTGAGCCACCCTGATGCCTTTGTTCCCTCTGCATCCTCACAAGGTCCTTGGTGAGCAAACCCCAGAGCTGCTGTCCATGTCCATGCACCAAGGCCAAACACTGAGATAAATCATCTCCTTGGACACAGGCCCTCACTCACGCCCCCAGGGTCTGCACTGCCACTTTCATCTGCTGCTAGGCTCTTCAGAGCTAATCTAAAAAGGGATACCCAAGGTTTCAGGGGCAAATTTTGAAAGGAGACTTTTTCTTTTCCCTTACCAGACATCTAAAGGGGTTCAGGTACTGACCTGTCTGTGCACATGCTCAGCTCAGCATGATGAGAAAATTGGTGGGCATGCAAACAGGCAAATGTGGCAAGAGTTTTCCCTTGCTGCCACTAAAATCTGTGTCATCTTAAACTGGCACAGCTTTTCTGTAACATGCAAAAATTGCCTAGTATCTAAGCTACCTAAAATGTATTTCAGAGAGCATGGTACAGCAGAGCCCTGATCTGTTGGAACTCCTATTGTGAATAATTGTGAGAATTTATTATATTATTCTTATTTTTGGAGAAAAAAAACCCCAAAACTAACCAAACCAAAACAAAACATGGGGAATAGTATTTATCTGCATTTTATACAGCACTTTTAAAACACAGATCCTGGCAATGCAAATTCACATTTCATGCAAAACTTCCAAAGCACATTTCTTTGTGCAGAAACCTCCAAGCCAACACTACCCTATCTCTTTCTTCTTTACAAACATACAAAAGGATAATAAAATAGCTAAGAAGCAAGAGCAGTAAAATTTCGTACCCTGAGGGGAAAAATGGCATATATTGCCCTGAGCCTATAGCTGAGACCAAAATATATAGAGAGAGAAACTTAGGAACTATTTTCTTTCCTGGTGCAATATTTTACCTCTATTGCCCTCAGAACCAGTCAATATTTGTATAATATATATATAAAAATAACCTTAGATAGATGGATAAAAACCAAGTAAAATTCACCTCAGAAAGCCTTTTATTCCAACTGGAAAATTGCCCTGCAAATGTACTCAACACAATACCCACTACTTCACTTGAAAGTGACAGTTGCAGCTGTTAACGCGGCTACATTATCTCATCTTAGGAGACAAATTTCAGGCTATATTTCACTGTAGCCTGGTAATGTATATATGCCCTAAAGACTGCTCCAGCTAGATCTGTCTTGCTGTATAGATTTCAGATACAGATGTATACTTCCCAGGGTTTTTCCCTTCCCCCTTGTTAGTTAGGGAGTGCAGGAGGTTAATAAAACATCACAGTGGTTCCATCATCATGCCCATTTTGGCAGAGGGGCAAGAAGCGAAAGGGAGAGGGGCCCTCCAGCATCCTACTCCATGTGTGTGCTTTCCAGGGAGGAAGGGGGTTGGCTCTGTGGTGCTTGGGAGTGATGCTTCTCAGCACTTGTCTCTGCTCAGTGCTATCATGGGCACGGAGGCAAGCGAGAAGATGGCAGAGATTTGCTAATGCCCCCTTTTCCATGCCCCTGACCCTACCAAGCTCAGTGGCTGCCTGCTACAGCTCATATATGGTCCCTGGTGGGATATTCAGAGCTGTTGCTCCTTGTTAACCCCATATTCTTTTGCAAATCTGAACTGAGCATTATAATAAGGAATTCTGGGACTGTCAGGAAAGAAAATATGTAAGTAGGGAAAAAAAAAATCATCTATTAGGATTTTAAATAGTCTCATGAGTCCCTCCATTATTTGAGACACTTAAGATCACTTGACAAAGCCCTGGAGAATATACAGAAAGCTAGACAGGGACCTTTGATGGATGTTTTAAACTGTCTAATGCATCTTTTCCAACTCTATCCACTAAAAAATGACTAATTGGTTGCTGTTCTTCGTTACTGTGATTATAACAGTGCCCTGAAAGCGCCTGGCACTTCTGCATGTGAGATGCTGTCTATTCATTCCCAGTTTAACATGGGTGCTGCTTTTCACCATTAATTTTCAAGGCAAACATCTGTGCCATGTGCTGCAATGCCTGTACAGCATCTTGCCCAAGAAGACCCAGTGTTTCTGCCCATGGTGGCACCACACTGGGTAACGCCAAAACTCTCCATAGAGAGCTGAGGGGGAGGTTGTGGTTAGCATCACTTCCCAGCTCCAAGGTAATCACCTTGGAGGAGCCCTGGCAGCTTTCTGCAGTGCAGCTGGGGCAATAACTCCCTCCCGTGGATCTGGGCTAATATGGAAAATAAAGGCTGGTTGGCTCCAGCCGGGAGCTCACTCTTTTAAGCAAATGTGGAATTTGGCCCCCCATGATTTTTTAAAGGTTTTGGGAAAGGGTGCAGTGGAAACAGGTCCTTCTTGCTAGAGAAAAGCTCATCACCTTAGCAAGTTTTCAGCCCATGACTACAGCATGTCCCTTCCAGCATGGTTTTGTAGTGCCAGAAATGTCCATCATGTGGAGATGGAGAAGAACAGTAATTATCGAGGAGCTGCAAAACCCATGTGACAGTCCAGGGCAGCTCCTACGGAGGGGATGAACCAAGGAAGACCAAAGCTGGTGAGCACCTGTAGTCATGCATCTTCTGCTCAATGAGGCAAACAGGGAAAAAGTTTACAGGCAGCTCTGAGCAAAGTTAAAAAAAAAATCAAGCAGGCATTTTTATCCGGCTAATTTTCTTTCCTGGAATTAGTTGTTTGAATGGAGAAACCTGCTGGAGCAAGAAGTGAGAAAAGCCTTGGACGGAGTGGCTGCGCCTCCCAGGCCCTGAAATTTAAGATCTTTATAAATGATCTGTTAAAACTATAGTGACGATAAGCTTATGAATCATGATCTATATTAATCAGGGCTGCTGATATGGAAAGATTAATTGAAACGTGCAGTTCTACACAAATGATAAAGTGGTAACAATTTAATATCAGACAAGGAGAGTGAAGAAATTACACTCCAAGCTTCATGCATCATTACTATGGATATTAATATTTTACACAGCGCAACAGCATCGGGAATCATAATGAAAATCCATAACTAGTGCACAGACATGATTAAATACAACAGTCTTTAGGTGCTGTTTGGTGACGGGGGCTTAGCCATATTTCACTCCTGCTGCTGGTGATTCGAGTGATAGAGTCTAGACGCGGGTGATTAAAAAGTGTTCCTCCTAAAGGCTGTTAACCTTTTACTACTGAAATGAATTTCTTTGATTTTTAAATTATGCCGCTCACTCTGTGGTTTTTTTTTTTTTCCAAATCAAAACCTTGTCCAGAATATCGATAGAGCGGGTTCCCCAGGCAGTTGACAAAGCAGAAGTAAAGCACCATGAAGCAGACACGGAGGGGTATTTAAGGGTGGGAAGGAGAAAGGGGAAGGAGGGGGGAGAAAACAGGTTAAAAAAACAGGTTTTCAGTGCTCGTCATTATGGTGGTGCATATATTAGATGCAATACCTGGTGCTGCGGTGGGCCATAAAGGTTTTATCCGCGGGAGTGTGGAATGGGTGCATTACTCACAAGTGGCAACAGCGCCAGTGAGTTATGCACCTCATTCCCAACCCGCGCCAATAAAAACTTTATGTTGCACCACACCATGACGTCTTTTCTCGATGTGGGATTCATCAGCTCTAATGGTGGCTGGATCAGGCCCTTGAGTGAAATGCAGTGTGCAGAGGAAAGTGAGCCCTGACTCAGCATTGAAAAAATCCCCTTTTTTCAGAAAATGCTTGGGTGCCTATTTAAATCCCCCGAGCTCAGAGCTTGAAGAAATGACATCTTTGCTATCTGACTTTTCTGGAGAGATGAGAAGGGTCTAAACTGGCCCATGTGTTAGTTCAGCTGCTAAAAATGTGGGCAGATTTTAAATTTTAAGTCAAGTAACTCATGGTCTTGCCATCTTGGACTACACTGGTGATGGTTAGAGATGTCCCACCCATAGTGCCCCATTCACAGTGCGGGAAAGGGCACTCTCCTTGCTCTGCAACAATGTGGGATGCTAACCTGAAACCTTGCAGTTTCCATGGCTGTTGATGATGGGGGTGACCTGGAAGAGAAAGCCCAACATGTGGGAGATGGTTTGGAGATGCCATACAGCTTAGGCTGGCTTAGGTGACATCTGTCTGAAAGCAATTATAGGTCTGTCTTATGGCAGAGGACGAGACTGGTAACAGCACAATAACATGTAAGTGCACGTGACTTGCTATCTTGTGCCATTGGAAGTTTAACTTCTTATGGGTAGAATAATCTGTGACCAGCTACCAGGAATCACACCATAATCCAATAATGCACATGCCAATGAACATTAACACCCCTTAAGTCAAAATACTTCCTTGTGCTCTGTAGAATCAAGTTGTTTCACATTCCTTAGAGATCTTGCTTGAATGCTGATAGCTCCGGTCTCAGGTGCTGTGTCAGAGCCCAGAGGTCATGACTGTCAGACCTTGGACCTTGTTTGCCCCATTTCCCAGAGCCCCACTGCTGGCTGTTGAGAGACTCACTGATATTCTGCATGGGGGGTGGGGGGGGGGGGGGGTGGAGAAAAAGAAAAAAGAAAAAGGCATTTCCTAGCTTTCATAGCTGGAGAAAAATCCATCCATCTCTCTAGTTGTGGTATAGACATTTGTGGGTACAGTGCTGCCTGTGCTTTAGTTCTTGAGAAAGAGCCCCAAAGCAGATTTTTATAAGGAGAAAGGAGAAACTAGAAGAAGTTAGCATTTCCCAGATAGTGAAAACCTCTCTTCTTGGTTAAAAAAAAAACCCATGTGAGTATGGCCAGAATTCGGATGTCCTTTCTTCTGTGGCTTTCATGGCCAGCAACACATTTACTCTGAAGAAGTGCCAACACCCAGAACCAAGGAAGACAATAATCTATGGGAAGCATACAGGCACAGATCAAAGGTTTCTGGGGATACTTGATCTCAGTTGTAATGTCTTGAATGAGAAATGGAGAAGCCTGGGATGTAGAAAGACTTTCTTTGGCCAGGGTCTTGGGTGTTAAGTTTGATGTGTTGATAAATTTCAGGAGATGGTGCCCAAGACACAAAATTGCATCTGGAGTAACTGCGAAGGGCAGGTCACGCCATAGGACCCGTAAATAATGTGGGTGCAAAGATCTTTCCTGAAGCAGAAAACTGGAAGGACAACAGGAGTTGTTTTGCTTTATGGGAGAAGAGGGGAAGGTGGTCAAATAACAAGGTGATGGGCATAGCACATGTTCCAGGCTAGAGGACATGCAACAGCAGACAAAGACATGGCAAGGGGGTGGGGGTAGAGGGGAGGCTAACAAAGCTTTGGGGCTTCCCTTGTCACTTGATTTGGGGATCCTTTGGCTATACCTCACCTCCCAACTACCCGGAGGTTTGAAAACACAAGGCTGAGAGAGAGCAGCTCATAATCAATGACATTAATTAATAGATGAATGGCAGAGAGGCACGAGTATTGCCCCACAAATGAAAAGCAAATCCCAGCCAAGGGAAAGAACGGCAAAACTGTAGCAATTTCTACTCTGTTACCCGTGAGATTTGGCTCCAGATTCAAAGGATAGGCAGGCGGAGAGGGAGGTTGGGAGGAGGCGGGCGAGGGGGGAGTTGGCTCATATTCTGCTGTGACCCAATTCCATACAAAGCATCCTGTAACAAAACACGTCTCTATCTACAAAGTACAAGTAATCTTTGTTTTCAGTACAATACTTATCTGCATTTAGACCGACGATGGCAGTGCTTGGCTTATTTTCATGGATCCAGTTATCCTTTTTATCCCTGTAAGCATGTGTAGGTGTGTGTGTGTCTGTGTCTCCTCCTTTCCATCCTCCTTGCTGTCTCTTGTGCCTGTGCCAACAGAGCAGTACTTGTAGGGTGCTGCTAGACACCGGCAGAGGTGGAAATACTGAAGATCAGTACCAATTAGGGGCTTTCAGGCTGCCCAAATTATTTGGTGCCTTGGGAAAGGGTGAGCTTGGGATCTAGTCTTTACAGCACCTAACCACATTCTGAGGAACCCTTGGGGTGCCACAAGAGACAGGGATGTGTTAGTACATGGGGCACCAATCTGCGACTTGGGAGACGCTTGTGCTGCCAGAGCTCCTGCCAATCTGCTGTCTGAGTCTCTGCATCACCTCTAAGCTTTTACACATCTGTCCCTCCTGTCCCCCCATTTGGCATGGATGGGCTTCTACTATTTGTCTCAACAGCACCTCCCAGCAAGGTAGCCTTGTCTTGGTAGGGACATCTTCAGGCACTACTATAGAGCAAAGACCATACTGACTGGTGTCTGAGAAACCAGTGTCCCAGACCCCCACAACACAGAGTCACATAGCCTGACAACAAATCTGACTGTTCAAGTCATGCTGGCTTCTCCGATTGTGCCAAAACATGATGGTATGTCACCAACTCCCACCAAGGTTTCCCTGTGCTTCCTGTCATGGAGCAGGTCATAGCTGGAGAGTTCTCATCTCTTAAACTCACTGGTATGAGTGAGTTTAAGAGAAGAGTCTCTCTTCTCCTCAGGTCACAGAAGAAATGGGTTTCTGGTACAGAAGCTGCACCATAATCCAAGAAGTCACTGGACTAACAGCCTTCATGTATATAGCAAGGAAGAGTCATTTCCCACCAGAAGAACCAGCACTGGGAAATTCCCTGGTCTTAGTGCCACAAGTAAGACTGGAGAAATGTAAAGCCCTCTCAGAGCTTTAAAAACCTATGAATCATTGCAAGACTATGTAAATGCTTGGATGCAGATGCATCAGCCTTTGCAGCCAGATGGACTTCCCCTCCATGAGGGTGCTGTCATCTGAACTTGTCACACTGCCCACTGGCCATTCTGCCTTCTTGAAGCATCTCTGCCTCCTCCCTCTCATCTCTGTTATTGCAGAGCACTCACACAGTCCCCATCAGTAGGTTTCTAGACATTTTAGGAGTCAGCAGTGTTGTGTGTCTCCCCCATTTCACAAAGGGAGAACCAAGATGTGCAAAGTAGAGGTGTCCTGTCCAAGGTTACCCAGCAGCACAATGGAAATTAGCTGTTAAGTGGGATTTTCACATACAACCCAAAATTATATCAATGAAGCTCATCAGAGGTCTAGAAACCATAACCTATGAAGGAGGATCAGAGGGTGTACAGCTCTTTAGTCTAACGTATATGCTGATCTGAGGGCTTTATATATATCTAGGTGGCTGTTTGAGGGCTGGCCCAGGTCTGTGATATTGAATCCCCTCTACTCTTTAAATCCTGGCCTTGTGTTTAATTCTTATCTCCTACTTTTTTTGCTTTAATAGTTTCTATGTTCAGCTGCTACTGAATTCCAGTTCTGTTTCTTATATTTAATCCTTGGTTTTCATCTGAATCCAGCCCTAGAGAGTCTCTATATTTTAAATAAGAATAAGAATAAATACAGAATGTAATACATGTAATTCCATAGTAATCATGTGTTTTACAGGCAGTTGACAAATTTGCTCAGCTGGAAGTAAATATACTCATCTCCCTCCATCCCTGCTGCCAACGGCCTCTGTTTATTTGGTAATCAGTGCGACCTCCTCCCCGGAGAGCTACCTGAATTGGTGCTGATAGGCAGATGACTCCCTTGTTCTAGTTTTCCCATGTACTTATGTATTTCCACCTGGTGATTCTTTACCCCTGGCAATCCCTTGAATTTCCTGCCAACTTTTGGGACAGGATCTCTAGGCTCTTCTTTGCTTAGTTTGCCCCATTGTGGAAATAACAATGTTTTTTAACTTCTGCTCATATCTGGATAGGCATAGAAGTGGTGGATGGAGCTAAGGTTGAATGTGATTTTCAGATTAAAGCTCTCCTCTACAAAGGAATCTCTTTACTGGAAATAAACTGGTATTTTCAGTGCATTATAATGGTGCAGTCTGGGGTTTCTGGTCAGATTTCGGGGTCATCTAACGAAGTAATTCTTCAGACAGTCCTGGAAAAATCAGCTGATCATATTCACACTGAATCTTTACCATTATTATTTTTCATGTATAAATCTCACACACAAACCATGGATTTTCTCTGCTTCAAAGATCAGCTGGAAAATGGAGCTCCTTGAGGGGAGAAATATAGGAAGGTGCTAGGGTTACCACCAGAAGTTTGGGTTTTTACCATGTTAACACGTGTGTTGAAGAGGTAAAACCTGCCTGTTCAGCAGGGTCTGAAAGGTTTGGGTGGAAGTGGTCTTCTCCTGGCAGTGAATTTTGCTGGGGCTCATTTGGGCACTTCCAGTCTGCTGCTGACATTTCTGGTACCAGGGTGATCTTTCAAATATTCCCAAATGAATATGCAAGCTCTTTTGTAGCTTCAGAAGTAACATCAAGGAGATGTCTGTATTCATTAAATGAAAGAAAAGAAAAGGCATTTAAGGTCTTTTAAGAATGATTAGTGGTCGATAAAACTTTTATGTTACATACCTTTTGGTGGAAGATAGCGGAGACCAACACTTTGAGGGAAAATGACAGTTTAGAAAAATATTTTAATCTGATTTTGTTTTTTACTATATTTCAAGTACCCCAACAAGTTTTTTCAGGATTTTTTTTTTTAATAAAGTAAATCTTATTTTGTTTTTAATAGTGCAGTCCAAAATACAGTTAGAAATGCTATCTTGAAACAATTCTCAACCTGGTAAAACTGTCTCCTGCCTAGTTCAACACGTGATTTTTTTTTTTCTCTCCATAGGTTCTTTGACCATGGGAAATGAATGCTGCCAGAAGAAAGCAAATTGCTTTGTTCATGAGTCACAGACCATACCCATGACCTGGTGCTATGCTTTTGCAACTTTAATGGATATTACAACTGATTACATTCTCTCTTTTAGGTAAAACTCAGGATCTTTAAATGCTGTATTTTATCCTGGGTACATGTACTTTTCATTTTGCAACAGGGTTCTCAAAATAAAAACATTTCTGGATATGAGATAAGTGGACAGATCTGGGGAAACATTCATGGGCAAAAAATCCAACCTGGATGTCGGGTAAATAGTGAATAAAAAGTTGACAACACATCCTTTATAATCCATTAAATCACACAAAATAGCCAAGCAGAGCTGATTCTGGTGGGCAAAAAATGAAGAAATTAATTAAAATGTTCACAAGGTGCAAAAGAAGAATGAAAAAGAGAGGAAAATTTTCACGAAAGTTGCCAGAGCAGGTGGCATTTATTTTCTTTAAAATTTCCATGTATTTTTACTTGTGGCAAAAACTGATTGGAAACACACTTCAATCACCTGTAACTGAGAGGAGAGCTTGAGCTGGGGCTGTGAGGTGACGAGGAGATGACGGTAAAGATGGCAAGAGGAGCCCTTTCCCAACTGTGGCCCCAAGGAACGAGGCTGGATGGCAGCAGACCCCGTGCTTGGCACAGGACAGGCAGGAAAGTGGTTGTAGATCTAGAAAACACCAGCTTGCAGAAAGGCTCACCTGGAGAAGAAACAGGTGGGATGAGGAGAAAGAGAACATCACTCCTCCTGCTCATTTCCTCTCCGGATAGTCTTTTGAGAGCTGAAAGGTTGCTGAGAAAGAGAAAGACAATAAATTGTTCTTCATGTCTGCTGGGGATAGGAAGAGAAGTAACAGCCCTAAATTGCAGCATGGAAGATTTAAGTCAGATGCTCAGAAAAACACACTGGTGCTAAGGATAGAGAAGCACTGGAATAAATTTCCAGGGGAGGTGACAGAATGGACAGTACTGGATGTTTTTAGGAAGAGGTTAGGTGCACATCCCTCAGGGATGCTTTAGATCTGCATGATCCTGCCCTGGGCAGTGGGAAGGGATTAAATGGTATCTCATGTCCTTCCCAACCCTGAGTCCTGCACCTCCAAAGCCTTTTGCAGAATATGTTCTGATGCTGGAGCAAGCCTTGGTCAGACCGAGCCATGGCAGGACATGAGCTTCTCAGAGTCTCTGAGAGAAGGGAAAATGCAAAGTCTACTCAAGTGGAGCAGAAAGCCACAAGACACATAGGGCTGGGAGGCGTCAGGGTCAAAGCAGTGTGTCCCAGAGCCCTGGGACCAGAGCCTTGTGCTGTGTTTTGTCTCCAGTGGCTTCAGGGCCTCCAGAAACACAGACAGTGGCCCGAAAGATCAAGAATGAGGCCACCAGGACTGCTCAATCATCTGCTGTGGAAATGACCTTCTGTAGTGGCTACACTTCACTAGTTGAGGGCATCAAGAAGATGTTTGTGAGTGCAGAAGAGGAGTTTTCCAAAGACCAGAACCCTCTTCCATCCATAGATTTCACCACCAAAAAACCCCAGGAAAGAGTTGCAGCTCTGTTCCACTCAAACGCAGTGGTGGATTTCATGTCTCTCCCTCCAGCAAGTTGCTCAGACATCCTTCAACGCAGGGACAGGGAGCTGTGACTGCAGTTCCTAAAAATTCAAGAGGTATTCAGATACAGAATGGTGCCGAGCTGTTAACATCCACATGTGCGAGAGGGACCAAGGCATGCAAGCAGTTCTGTGTCGCTTCTCCCCTCCGCACCGGGGTTAGTGGCTTGGGACTTTTGCAGAGCGCTGGGATGCTGGGAATAAAGAGATGGACCACTTTTCCAAGGGGACAGAGAAAAAAAGAGAGAGGAAGACAGGGGAAGGAGGGGCTGGGGAGAAAAACGGGAGAGAGAAAGAGAGAGAGAGTACAGGGAGGAGGGGAAATGAAAGGATATTATTTTTTTTGTATCTGTCATTTCCCTGCTATCTCCCATATGACTTCTTAATCCATCAGAATGCTGGGAAGATAATGTTTTGGGCGAAATAACATGAGAGAGAGGATAGACTCCCAAGGACCAATATCTTTATTGCTCGGAGGATAAACGGATTATGTCAGCCATTTTCTGTTGCTGACAGCTTTTCTTATTAACCGATTTTATTTTTTAATCTTCCAGGGAAGAAATATGGTTTTATGTCACAATAAAACGCCGGTCACATCTAATTCTGCCCTCAAACAAACAGATTTCTGAAAGCCTTGCAGAGAAATTTGAAATAACTTTAAAGAGGGGGTTTTTGGATAAAGTCTTTATCCAGAGGCTTGTTCAACCGCAGTGTAAAAGGTTTAGAGAGAGAGTGAGAGAGAGTGAGAGAGAGAGGGAGGGAGGGAGAGGGAGAGAAAAGTCCCTCACAGTTGTTTTTCCTGGTTGATCCCTATTAAAAGAAACTCTTCATTGTGGTGTACTCAAGGAAATACAGCTCAGACGAAAGAGTCACATGAATGTTAACAAATATGGCTATTTGTGTGGCTTACGCGCTGCGCTGGGCTTAGAGATGTTGTGCGTGACACTCAGAGAATGAAGGAAGCAATCATTAGCATCCCAGCAACCTGCTTAGCCGCCCGCTTTCATACTCCCCCTTTTGATCTGACACTTTTTTCCCTTCAGTTTTGCTGGGATTACTGTGGAAGATGCTAATAAAGTATCATACATGTTGTAGGCAGAGTGATAAGAAAGTCTGCTCTGGCGAAACTTCGGAGTTGCAAGCCAAGCAGCCTTTATACTTGTTGCTGGGTTCCCAGTGCAGACCTGAAAACTGGGAGGGTTTTGTTTAATTCCCTTTTTCCTCCCCCCCTAAAAAAAACCTCTGCAGGCGGATCCTGCATATTACATCTGCATCTCATACAGGTATTTAGAGCAGGCTCCATGAAGCTGATCATATCCCAGTTGCTCATGGACATTTATTTTCCCCATTGACGAAGGGAAATGAGGGGGAACCAAACCTCATGCCCAAGTTTACAGCTCTTCCCCAGAGAGGGATTGCTGCTCTGCCTTTTCTTCTTTTCATTTTTAGGAAACACACCTTCTGCTCATTGGAAATACTGTGCTTACAGGGCAAAGGGTTTTAAAAGTCTTAACGTACACTGAAGAAATGGACTTATCTGTCTCTCAGCACCCTTTTTGGCACACTGCTGACCCTGAAGCACCAGCTACCATCCAAAGGAGTGGTCACAAGGAATTAAAACTCGGCAACTTGGCATTGCTATAATTTTTTCTGTTTTTTTTTTTTTGACTGTATGTTCCCTTTGTGCTGAGTCCTATAAAAATATGTCTTGGCAGGCTCTCCCCCTTCTAAAGAGCTTACAGACTGAACAAAAACAGAGGCGTTAATAGCTTTTGTTCTACTAGTGACATGCCAAGACACTGAAAACTAAATGCCCTACCTTCTTTAGGGGGGGCTTTCCCATCATGGGGTTACCAGCATGCTGTAAGGGGATGCTGCACCTTGTGCTAGCAGATCACTGTGCAGGGATCTGCCCACGCCATGAAAGGGGACAGTTTGCAGGTTTGCCACTGCTGTACCAAAGGGGTTTGCTAGCATGGTTCTGCTGGCATAGATTTGCTGGCTCCGTCTCCTGTGTGCTGTCTGAAGACAGCTGCATCCCCAGCATCTTCACCCTGCACCTCATCCACAAGCCCAGCCTTCCTCTCTGCCCAAAATATTGCATGTTCAAAGCCAAGACAGCAGCAAAGAGGAGTGACTGCTTTACCCAAATAGGCCACTGCTGCTGAGCTCCCACCCTCCATCCACCAGAGCCGATGGGCAGTGGAGGTAAGATCAGCTGCAGTGCGGACCATGGAGCTCAAAAGGCGTGAAGCCAAAGCTGCCTATAATCCTCTAAAGGCAGGTGTAATATCCCCTTCTGTGATCTCTTCTCTGATGTGGATGTACGAATAACTACCTTAATAATTAGTGAAATACTACCCTCCTCCCTACAAAGCGTTTAGGCTGATGAGGAAAGCAAGATGAGGATGCCCATCCAGTCTGTCCCCCACCAGTCTTGGTCAGTCAAGGATTCTCATTGTGCTGAGATGGGCCATGAATAACATTGAGGGAGTTTAATCCTGGCCGGCAACTAAGCACCACACAGCCACTCACTCACTCCCCCCGCAGCAGGATGGGGGAGAGAACTGAAGAGTAAAAGTGAGGAAACACATAGGTTGAGATAAAGACAGTTTAATAGGTGAAGCAAAAGCAGTGCACACAAGCAAAGCAAAACAAGGAATTCATTCACTACTTCCCATTGGCAGGCAGGTGTTCAGCCATCTCCAGGAAAGCAGGGTTCCATCATGTGTAATGGTTACTTGGGAAGGCAAAATGCCATAACTCCAAATGTCCCCAGCTTCCTTCTTCTTCCCCCAGGCTTTATATGCTGAGCATGAGGTCATATGGTGTGGAATATCCCTTTGCTCAGTTGGGGTCAGCTGTCCTGGCTGTCTCCCCTCCCAACTTCTTGTGCACCTCCCACCTGTTCTCTGGTGGGGTGGGGCGAGAAGCAGAAAAGGCCTTGACTCTGTGTAAGTACTGCTCAGCAGTAACTAAAACATCCCTGTTTATCAACACTCTTTTTAACACAAATCCAAAACATAGCCTCATACTAGCCTCTATGAAGAAAGTTAACTCAATCCCAGCCAAAACCAGCACAAACATCTAATATTTTTATCACCTGGCTCCAACCCCACCTAATGCTACTGTAGTCTTTTCAAGAGGAAAACCACTACTACAAATGAAACTGCATCTGTGATGTATATCAAGGCATTACCACACTCTCCAGCCCACTGCTGGGTAGCTGCACGTCTGCCGTATGGTCACATTGCTGCTGCACAAGGAGCAGAGTGCAGTCTCACCAGAGCCTCTTCCTTCCCCTGAATTAAATTAAAACCTTGGGGGTGGACAGCCTTGGCATCTGTCTTGGGTGTAATGAGAACCGCTGGAGACCTGGCTCACTGCTAGGTGCAGGGGGAAGCTGAGTTTGAGCCTCAAAGTCCTGGCTGTACCCCCAGCCAGCTCTAGTACTTGTACTACATCCCCAGGTGCAGTCCATGCCATGCCGTCTGCAGCACACTGACTTTCACAGCACCTCTGAGAAGGTAAGGTCACCCCAAGGGTCATCAACAGAAAGCCAAGCCAGTGCCTGGCCAGGTCCTCGGCAACATGGTGGTGGATCCAAGTGCAAGGTCTTCACCTGTGTCAGGGCAACCCCCACTATCAATACAGGCTGGGAGATGAAGGGATTGAGAGCAGCTCTGTGGAGAAGGACTTGGGGGTACTGGTGGACAAAAAGCTGGACATGAGCCAGCAATGTGCGCTTGCAGCCCAGAAGGGCAACCGTATCTCGGACTGCATCAGAAGTGTGGCCAGCAGGTCGGGGGAGGTGATTGTGCCCCTCTACTCTGCTCTGGTGAGACCCACCTGGAGTGCTGCATCCAGCTCTGGAGTGCTCAACACAGGAAGGACATGGAACTGTTGGAGCGGGTCCAGAGGAGGCCACAAAAATGATCCAAGGGCTGGAACACCTCTGCTATGAGGACAGGCTGAGAGAGTTGGGGTTGTTCAGCCTGGATAAGAGAAGGCTGTGGGCAGATCTTATTGCGGCCTTTCAGTACTTAAAGGGGGACTATAGGAAAGATGGGGACAATCTCTTTAACAAGGCCTGTTGTGACAGGACAAGGGGTGATGGTTTTAAACTAAAGAAGGGTAGATTTAGACTGGATTTAAGGAAGAAATTTTTTAAAATGAGGATGGTGAAACACTGGAACAGGTTCCCCAGAGAGGTGGTAGATGCCCCATCGCTAGGGACATTCAAGGTCAGGTTGGACAGGGCTCTGAGCAACCTGATCGAGTTGGGGATGTCCCTGCTCATGGCAGGGGGGTTGGACTAGATGACCTCTAAAGGTCCCTTCCAACCTAAACCATTCTATGATTCTATGATCCGACAGGAGAGGTGGGGAGGTGAGCTCCTGAGATGTTACGTCCTCATGGCCTTATGTAAGACATCTCCAGCATCACCCAGTGACACAGGTTTTGTCAACAGAGAAACATATCCTATTACAAAACCACATTTTTTTATTAATAGAAACTGGTATTTACCAAAGAAAACTGCTTTCCCCCTGAATAAGATTTGTCTTTCTAACAGAAAAATGTTCATGGGCAAGGTGGGTGGGAGTAAGGATGATTTGGTTCCTTATTTTGTGGGGTAAAAGGAGAGGAAAAGGAAACCTGGGGGAAGAAGCATGGAAAGCTTTACTCACCATAAATGATCCCACAAAACATTTAATTTAGGAATTGTCTGCTGTTGTTTCTAAAACTTGAGATTTTCCCTGAACTGACACTGATCATCAGTGGGTAAGGCCAAATCTCAGCTTAACTGAAACTTCTATCACCGAGAGATAGGATGATATCTTTAATATTTTAAATACATTGCAAAATATATACCTGAAGCATGACATCCAGAAACAAATCTATCCCTATTCTGATTAATTACACTGACAGAAAACAATCTTTCCTGATGTTTTCTCTTCCTGCAGGCAGCTGGCTGACCTACCAAAATCTGTCGAACTGAAACTTGTTTAACTAGTGCCCAACTTTCACCTCCCATGGCATTGTTACTGGGAAGATGAGGATTCCCAGGCTGGAAGGGCCGTGCCAGCAGCCAGGGAGGTGCAAGTAATGCATCTGTATAGTGGACAGAGCCCCTACTCTTGATCCAAAAGCATTAAGGTACTTGGGCATTTTATTTTCTTCTCTTCCTACAACTTAGCTTGGAAATGTCTTTACATAGTTGCATGGTTAACCATCCTCACAGGCACACACAATACATCCATTTTAAATGCATAAATTTATTTGTCTTAAAGTGTCACGAGTGTTTAAATTGCTTTCAAACCCAACCTTTCCCCACCCCAAAAATTCAGCCCTCCCCCCAAAAAAAAACCAAAAACAATGAGGAAATGTCCCTATCCCACCAGAGTTCACCCCAAGCTCCAGAACCCAAACACACACCAAGATAAAGAATGGTATTTGTGAAAAGAGAAATCCTTTTATGTATCCTCCCACCCCTCCAGCGGGTGCAGGGTATTTTGCCAGACTTGCCTTCCAGATGGACCTGTGGGAGGTGAAAAGACTTATTTGCCACCATGTATATTTCTAAGTCATCTGTTCTGATGTGGGCAAAGTCACCTCTTCCCTCCAGAACATGGGACACAATGGGATGGAGCCTCTGGACCAGTGCACAGCCCTAGACCTAGGGATATCAAGAGCCAAAGTGAAATGAGCTGAGCTCTTTGGGTTGCTGCCCAGGGTCAAAATACTTACTGATGACCGTAGGCCCTGGCTGGAACTTTGATGAGGCATTTGGTGCTGGGCTGCTGCAGTCCTGCTAACGAGCACCCTTCCTCAGGCTGCACCGAGTCCTTCCATGAGAAGAAAGCACAAGCCAAGCAAAGAACAAATAAAGCTACATTAATCCCAGCTCCATTAGAAACACAGAAAATAAATAAATGCTGTTTTCAAATGTGGAAAAAGAATAAAAAATCAATAGGGAAAGAAATATTATTTTTAATCTTCTAAGAGGTTTTTACAAACAACAGGGAGGGGAAAAATTGAAAGCCATGAAAAAAGACTTGCCAATGTCCTTTTAACCTTTATTTATTATCACTCAGTCCACATCAGCCCCTGACTGCAAGATAATTTGGAATTTCATTTTAATTTCAATGTATCACATAATTCAACACAGCTTTCCATGATTTTTTTTTTTACTGGAAACTTTAAAAATCTCTCTATAGGAAACGCATCTAAAAAAAAAACCATAACCCTTCTGCAGCAGTTACTTAATTTATAACATGAAAAGGATTTGTGCTAAAATATGATAAAAATAAAATCAACAAACTTCAAAAAGGGAATATTCCTTAATAACATGCTTTAGCTTGAAGGGTGCCTGCTCCTCTGCTTTTCTTTAGCTTTGTCTGCTGCTTGCATTAGAGTGCAAGCTATTTTGAGACTGGCTTTTTGGAAGCCTTGTACTGTATGTTGTTTAGATTTGTTTAATGGCGTGAGTCTGGCTGTATTAATGACAAACTCAGGAGGAGCCTGGGGCAGGCTGGTAGACAAAAGTCTTGTGTCACCAGCAAGGGACAAGCAGAGACAGCCTGGTGTTTCCCACAGGCATCATACCCTGGCCCCTTCACCACCTGTGAGATGGGATTCCGTGGAAGATATCTCTGCTTTTCCTGACTCAGATCTTGTTTTGTCCTTAACACCGCTTGTCCAGGATGACAGTGATGTCTGTCCTTCCCTCCCAGCTCCTCCAGGCAGCTGGGGCTGAGCTGCAAACAGGCTGTGGTTCCCCTGGACACTGCTCCCATTTGGTACCACTGCATCCCCTCTGACTCCAAGATCAGGGTTAGAGTCAGCTAGGAGAGCATTGCCTTCTGCCTTAGCGAGCATGTGCATCTGTATCTCAACCCATGCCCAAAAAAACCTCAAAAGAGGAGCTTGAGCGGAGGTGGGAGAGAAGAAACTTCTTGATACAAATGGTCCACTTAATGGATGTCTCAGCCTTGGGCTCATTTGTCGTCCTGGAACTCCCTTGATTGCATCATTTTTCTTGCAAATCGTGACTAATTTGTAAAAGAAGTTCCTTGGGTTCTTTCTCTTTTTACTACATTTTTATTTTTAAAAAAATCCAGAACATTAATTTACTTAATAGGACCTGATGCAGATGGTGCATTTTGCCTAGGATCTTGGCACTGGTTGTGGGCAGGAGGAACCTCATATATTCATGTCAGCTTCTCTCCACAGCCATGTTTATCAGGGGGCTCCTTAAGTGACAAGCACAAAAGGGCTGTTTGTACTCCAAATTGCCTGTTATTACAGAGCACCAAAAGGCCCCATCTCCCACCACTGATCTTGCAGTGAAGATGGCAGAGACCTGGCAAAGAGCAGGTAAATGATAAATAGTCTCTTAAAGAAAGCTACACCCCACTCCTCACAGCAGCCCCCAGCAGTGCTCTGAAGGGTGGTGGCTATTCCACCATGACCAGGCCATGGAAAAAAGCTGCAATTAAAAATGCTGTTCCACAGCGTATCAATGCCTTTGTAAAGGGACCACTCTACATGACTGTGATTGCCTGCCCAGATGCATCCAGAAAATGTCACCAAGGGGTCCCTAGATTGCAAGTACAAGCAACATTATTTGTGACATGCCAGATGGGGAGGAGAAATCCAGACTTTGGCTAAGTCTGTTTTAGAGCATGTATTGAGTGAAACCAGAAGGGCATGCAGGAATTAAACACCCAAGGATATGTACTCCACTCTGCTTAAAACCCAACCAGCATTCACCTCCTGCTACCCTGCCATTCAGGTGTGACCATCACTCTTGCTGACTTCTCCTTGCCTCTCCCTTGGCTTTCCAAGGAGCTGGAGGAGCTTTGCAGATGTCTGGCTTTGAGTCAGTGCTTCTCCAGGCTCTGAGCACCAAGGACACATCAAGACTCCCAGCTCAGAGATAGTCAGGAGCAAGAGCTGATATCCTGAGGTAGCATTTCTCTCTGCCTTTGCCTTGCTCAAAGGGTAGACATTGAGGCCAATAGGAGGTTTATCCTCAATGGAGTTTGACAGCAAAAGGGTGAGCCTTACCCCACTGGAGAGGTAGCCATCTGGGTAAGCTACACAAAAAGTCCCTGGGATGTTCAGTCACAAACAGGAGGACTGATCTTCTGAATGCAAAGGGCAGGTAGGTGCAAGGCCCCATAAAAGCTCCTGATGGCCACTGGGGTCTCCAGCTCCCTGCTGGATGAAACCATCTGCACCAAAGGACCTAGGACTGTAGGTCCAGATCCCAGGGCCGAGTAAGAGCCTTCTGCCAAAACATGAAATACTGCCCTTCACTCTCCAAAGGAGCACAGTTGCTAGCGAGGTGGCAATGGGCTTAATCTCTCTTCCTGATCACATGTTCACTTGTTTACCAGTCTCAAAAATATTGATGGGAAAACAGACCTGGAAAGCAGGTAATATGAAGAGCCAGCAAAAAAACCCAACACAGCTCTGATGAAGCCCCCTTCCTGAGCCCCATCACCTGTGTGTCTCAGACAGCTGATGTGTCTGGGAGGCAACTAGTCTCATTTCTGCACAGCCCCAAGCCTGTTGTCACATCTAAACGAAGAGTAACAGCAATGAGACTTGGCCAAAAATGCCTATTTCTGAGACAGAAACATAGCTTTTTGAATCAGCAGAACTATGCATGAGCAAATCCTTTTTTATTTAATCAAAAACCTGTGGGAAAATGAGTAGTTTCTGCAGATATAAAATGAAATAATTTCAGTGTTCAGATATTCATGGTGCCCCATGAGTGAGACAATAAAGGTCTGCAAAACCCGAACTTTTTCTTCATTTTCTCTGGATTTTTTTGTCAGGGGAAATGGTTTTGTTAGAGAGGTCTGTAAAATTAAGAAGAATAATTTCAGCTCAGGCGCTCTTACACTTTGGACTGATCAACCTGCACCAATCCCAGCGGAGATGGCAATTTCATGCAATTATTATATACCACGACACATAAGCATGAGCGACCAGTCCAGGAGCAGAACAGCAAACTCATCGTGCCCTATTTAGCAAAATGTTCACTGCCAACGTGAAATTCTGACCCTTACATTTTATTAAAAGGATTATATCTTAAAGCAGACTATTTCAGTCCCTTAGCTAGCTCCTTTCTGTGAAAACTTTCAAGACAATTTTGAGGACCGTGGCAGGATCAAGATGAAACAGTTCTGCCTTTCCGTCTTATTTTTTCCAGCTCTCTCCAAGTGTGCTCAGATTTTTTTCTTCCTCCAGTGTGTCCCACCTCGTGATGTAAGCCTCAGTTTGCAGAGGAAGCATCCTTTCACATGATCTCATCTCACTTTTAAGCAAATGCATGCAGTTAAATAGGTTGCTATGGGGTCAGCTCTTCTGCTGATGGAAATGGACTCAAGCAAGGAGCTGGTAGGTCTCCACCAGGTGGAAGATGTCCCCAGTAGGTTACCTGCACAGACTGGAAAGCCAGAAAAGTGTCTTCAAGGCTAGAGGTGCTGGAAAGGCAATTTTACCCCAAATCGGTTTTGTATCCATTCTAGTTAATCATAAAAATATATGGTTTCTATTGTATAGCATTGCATATGTATGTTGCAAGGGGAGGGGGCACATGTTGTGGTAGATTTGATAGAACAGCTTTGTGTCAAATGAATAGGTAGGTTTATTATAGACTTTTCCTTGCTCCAAGCTTCAGATGAGAGAAATCCTATAATCCCGCCCTGCTTTAATACTGGATTAATGTGGATTTGTTAATAAAATGCTAGTGAAATCGAGAATAATTTGTAATTAACTCAAACTTCTAGGCCCCACATCATTTTGAATATTTTTTAATAGAGATGAGAACAGTTTCCGTGGCTGCACATGCTCTGGCAGAGCACTGCAAGGAGGAGTCTTGGTGAAAAACATTAAACCACTGCAATAGAGCAACTTGAGTTCATGGCAAAAGAAACCACCCAGACAATGCTGAAATACCAGTCACAACTCTGCAGACCTGAGGAACTGATTTCTGTTACCAGAACCCTGTTCAGATCCGAGATATCAACACTTCTGAGGATAAAAACCAAACTGTTAACCCCCAAAACAATGACAGCACAAGCAGATAAGCAGTAAGAGCACAAGCAAATACAATACGAACAAAACAGAAACTACTTAGCAGGTATGGCAGCTTTAGAATTGCAGCATCACTATTGCCCAGAGCTACCTCCTCAACAGCATGAAAAGACCATTTACTGTGTACATGGATTTCAGACAAGATACTTTTCTGATCCAAAATCTCTATAGGCACGCAGAAATAGAGGATTTGGCCTACCAGGTCAGAGTAGTAGGCCATCCATCTCCAAATCCTGCCTCTTGCAATGGTTAAAAAAATGAACTAAAATGACTGATTTGTTCAAAGATAACCATGCTGTACTATGCCGTGAAGAAGAAGAAAGGTGGAAGAGTGAGACATGGAAGAGGCAGTTTTGCCCTCAGATAATTTTTGTGAAGGTTTGCATCTTTTCTAATCAATCGTAACAAATATACTGGCTCTGTTGTATAGGACTGCATACACATGCCCTCTGATGGAGAGGTGAGTCGGGAGAGGGGCCAGAGACACTAATGGGAGATGGAGATGACATGGTTTGATGACAGGAGCTGCTCGGAGCATTTGTCTTCACTGGACAGAGACTAGCCATATCCCTGTAAGGAGAAGGTGCCATTTATTTTTCCATGGCAAAACAGACTTCCATGAATAAATCTTGCTTTGACAGAGAGTCAGACAAATCCAACATGAGTGACGCCTATCTGCGACACTGCAAACAAGGGAGGATGCTTCAGAGAGAAACAGAGAAAATCCCCTTGCCACATTAAGCCTGACAAACTCAACTGGTGTTATGGGTCACAATCTGCAGCATTAACAGTTACTATCATTCATTTCAGCCTAGCTTTGACCACTTCACCTGGAGCTCTTATCACTGCCTGCCCTTGGCCGTGGAGCAGCACTTTTAAAACTCCCCAATAATTGACCCTCAACACAGCCTTTCCCTCGGATCACACTCACTTACAGCTGCAGTCATCGGTCAAAAAAGCCCAGGAGAGTAGCATCTGTCCTTCATCTTCCTCAGCTTTGGGGACAGCCAGCTGTCAAGAGCGTATAACAAAAATAAAGATGACTTTTTACAGCTACTTCTATCCTCTAGGCTAAGTTTTTCTAAACGACTCATAACCTGTAGTTAAGACCTGGTATTCAGGAGAGGATTTGTTTCAGCTTTGGCTCTGCCTCTCTATTTCTTCCCTGGCTCTTTTTCAGTCTGGAGACATTATACACCCCAACATGAATGTTTTAATGGGACTACTATGCAGTACAAAGCTCAGCAACTCACAACAGTTGGTTATATCCACTCAGTTTATAAATCTCCTGCAATTTTGGGCACCGCCTCACTTAACAATTAGGTATCTAACCTGCCCCAGCTGCTATTTCAGCAACTTTGCTCCTCATTTAAGGGAGAATCCATTCAACCTGATTTGCTTTTTTTTAAGCTGTGGAGAAAAGTTCTCTATTTCAGCTGTGAGTCTGCTGTGGTATTCCTTGGTGGCATTCTCAACTGCTTGGACCTTGTATTGGTAAGGAAATACCAGCCAGACCTAAAAGGTTGTGTAAAAGACTATGTTCCAGCCTACTTGTGGGGTCTGGCTGAGACCCTATCTTCCTGACCCAGGCTTTGCTGCAAAATGACATTGGGGAGCCAAGAGGACAACACTTAACTATTAGACACCATGCACAAGTCTATTCAACTACCTCCATCTTTCAAAGGCCTTCTACTCTTTCCCTGACATTAATTGTTGACATCAAAAGTTGATGTTTTTTGATATATGGAAACAAGCTGCCTTGAGAAACGCTACCCTGTTTTCAAATCTGTATACAAGTGAAATTGCAGTAAGAGCAATTTCACTGTCATCCCAAGCCCTGACTCGCATCCCTCCCTCCCCAGGCTCACTGGGAGAGCCTGCTCTCATGACTGTTGCTTTGGCAGTGCATCTCCTCCCAAATCCAGCTGTGATCCTGCACTCCAAGTGCCTCTGGTGCTCCCACCAGCTCTTCAAAATGTCCTGGACTTTTTAATTCTGGACCTTGGCAGAACCTGAAGCAAACAGAAACCATTATGTTAAGTGCTGTAGACCTCTCTTCTCCTCCTCCTCAGAACCTGAGAACAAACTGCTTGGCATCCAGCTGATCTCTGCTTTTATTTCTGTCTCCAGCAACTCATTGTGCGTTGAGGCTAGATGAGGTATTAAAGTCTCTTGAGTCCATCTGGAATCTCACCATTTAATCTGGATCATTCTTACTTGCACCTTGGTTGTCTATATTCTTGGTACTTTTATTGTATGCAGGGTTGGATTTTTTTCCCCTTTCCCTTCTGGCCCTCAGATGGTAAGTCTTTGTCTAAGACTACTGTTTTGAAAGGCATGGAGTTTGGATGGTATCCTAAGAGTGTCAGAAGTGCTTTCTCTTAAATAGAGGCAACTTTGTACAGAGAGATCTAATAACCATTTTTTAGATTGATCTGTACCGTTGGAAGAAATGGACAAGTATACAGGCATATGAGCCCTTTTGTATCCCTCCAAAATTCCCATTCTCTTTAAAACAATTTGCTTGAAACTGTTACCAGAGCATTTACACCAAATGCCCTCTCTCCACTGAGAGAGAATTTCCAGGTCAAAAGCTTCACTTCTATCCTTGTCTTGGGTTGAAAACAAGGATTGGGTTGCCTTTGCGTTCTTTAGATGTTGGTGCAGTGCGAAAGAGGAGACCTTCTGTAGGAACGCATAATGCTTTCCACACAGCCCTGTTTAATAGCAACATGAATTTAATGACTTAGTGAGTCTTAATGAGCCTTATTAAACTCACCAGAAGTTTTGCAGAAAATGAGGTCTCCGACATACAAGATGTTAGAGCAGGATCTTCTGGTCACAAAGCTGGCCTGAGGCAAGGGCGCTGGCTTATCCTTTTGCTGAGAAAGAAATGGATGACCAGTACTGCCAGACCAAAGACAGTGAGATCCTGTTCCCAGGGAAGGGTCTAGGAAGAAAAATAAGTGTAACACAGATGCGGAGGGCTTGAGAATACTGTGTTATTGACATCTGGATAGCGTGAAGAGGCTTCCTTTGAGTTAAGCCTCCCTAAGGGAATCAAACGGCAGGGATTCCTGAGAGATTTCCTCCTTTATACAAAGGTCCTTGTATCCAGGACCAGAAGAAGGACCACATTACTTAAAATGACTCATTTTGAATCTCAAATAACACTCCATACTCTAGGCTCTCAGATAATGCCCTCCAGCTCCATGATGGTTTTTTTTCTGCTTGCCAAGCACATCCAAGTCCTGCGTGGATCTGAAGGAAAACCAATGCAGGCAGAGTTCACAAAAGCTCTGCAAACCAGAAAAAGGCATATTATTTTATATATCTCTATCATGGCTTCTCTTATTCATTTCGTCTCTAAATGCATACAGCCATGATCTTTCTAATCTCTCTTTGCATGGACGTCTTTCCATGCCCTTAATAATTTCCTTTGCCCTCCCCTAGACCTTTCCCGTGTCTGCATTTCGAGGCAGGGAGGCCAGAATAGAAAACATAATTCTGGGTGAAGGTGTATCATGCAGTTCTGTAATTCCATTACAGCATTTTCAGTATTATTCTCTCTTTTTGAATACAGCCTGGCATTTTCTTGGTTTTCTGGATCATCAATGCATTTCAAGACAGCACTGAGCTCCTGGCAAAGACAACAAGGATTTGTACCAACAACTTGCAATTTTTGTTGTTTCTCGCCCCCCCCCCCCCCCCCCCCCCCCGGTACCTTACTTGAGATACAGTACTTGGGTCCCAATTTTCAAAAAGTTAATTTCAGTGCTAGGAAGGGCAGGTCCTTTCACAATTGTTCAAGCTGAGCTCTCTGCCATGGGATGGGAGAAGGACAAACACTTCTCAGCAGTTTTCCTTCTCCCACTTTCTGGAAAACTTGGTTTGCGCTAAGATTTTCTGAAGGAAGTTGAAGCTGTAACCACCTTATTTTTTTGGCGTTCCTTTGACTGCCCAGGGCTTAAATCCAAAGCTATTTGGAGGAGGTTTCTAAGGGTGATGAAATAGGTAGGTGAAAAGCCAAAAGACATTAAAAACCACTGTTCAAACCAATCTCTCCCCCAATTAATGTCAACATAAACTGAGTAATTCCCATTTTATAGCAGCCTCAGGGAAACCTCTTTCCTGAAGGAAGTGTGCAGGGAAGTAGTCATGTATCCAGCGGGAGGTTTGCTTTGCTTAACTTTCAAAGTTATCCTCTCTTCTCCAGGAGAGGAGAGGAAGGATCCAGCTGGCATCTTCCACTTTTCTTCCTTTTTATGTGCTGAGAATAAAGCAACTGGAGGGTATGTGAAAGAGGCCTTACTGAAAATGAAATCTGAGCATCCATGGGTTGCTAGGAAGCCCACTGTCCTCCTGACCACCATAACCAGGAGCAGGAGCTCAGCAGTGGATCTGAGAAGGCACTGGGCATTTCAGTAGGCTCTCAGTGAAGTATTGATGCCCTTAGATGTGAGGAAGGACAGGGATGCTGAATGCCCTCATGGCCTAAACTGAAGGACCAGTTTTTCAGGCACAGGGCTGAGAGTTTTACATTTGCTCAAGTACAGGATTCATCAAGAGTTTGCAGTCATCATGACCTTAGTTTTGTCACAGTTAAGAAGACAGATGCCTACAGCAGGGTTTTGGATGGCTGCAAGGAAACGAAATCAAAATGTGTTCCTCAAAATATTCCCTGTGGTTTGAGTTTGGAGCTGCTAACATCTCCTGCACCAGCCTGCATTGGAGGAGATTCCCAGTGCTAGCTGTGAAGGCACAAGAACATGAGTCAAATCACACACACATAGTGAAAACAATAAAAATGACTGTGCACTCCTTACATCTTGACACCTCTGAGCTCAGCTTCTACATGCTGGAGTTAAAGAGATTTGGCAGAGCTTGAAGATGCTGGCATGCAGAAAAGTGCCAGTTTGGTGGTATGGGCAGGAAGGTACCCCAGGGGGTTGGCTGCTTTGTGATACTCCTTCCAGGTCCTGCAGGGGCTGCCGAGGAGCATTTTGTTCATCCCATGGACTGCTGCTTCAAAGGCTGAGCCTATGAGCAGGTAATGACTATTTCTCCCAGTTCTAATGAAGAAGACTCAACATTCAATTAGGCAGAGTTCCCAAGAGTGTCTGACCACAGTCTGCAATGTTATAGGAGGACTTCTTAGGACCTTAGATCAGACCATCAGCGCGACCAATTAATGTTAATGCTACTGGCCTTGTTAATTGTGATGAAGCTTCCCAAGGGGAACAGGGCTAAATGAGCAATATATGTCAAAGAGTAACTGAAAAGCCGTTATGTATTATTGTCTCTTTGTTGATTTGAGGAGGACGTGATGAACTAGGTACTAATTACATTAAAACCCACTGTATTCTAAACCAATCTCTCCTTTAATTAATGTCAACATAAACTGAGTCATTCTGATTTTATGGCAGCCTAAGCAAAATGTTACTTACTGAGGGCAATGCACACAGGGCAGCTCTGGGATGTGCAGTACTAACACATCTTGACCAGAGAGACAGAAATTTCCACTCTACTTCCACAGAATCGAGATGCAGGTAGCAACAGGGTCCCTCAGTAACATTTCATTGAGTCCCATGTCTTTCCACACCACCATGCAGCTGCACGCAGCAATGTCCTCATGCACACAGCCGCAGGCAGAGTCATGCGCGTGCACACTGCACAAAGCAATTTTTCCCCAGCATCAGGAAAGTTCCCCTTTCCACTTAAATGGCTTTTTTTTCTGATTCATTTTAACTTTATTTTATTTTATTTTTTTATTTATTTCTCTTCTGTATCCTTTTCAATCTGAAAAGTGACTTGGCCTCTCTTCCCCCCATCTATTTTCCTCCTGCCACTATTCAGTTTAGGCATGAAACACAGAACTAGATTGAAAGCATTCAATGGCCATTCAATCGGAGAAGAAAAGAGCCCCTCAGAGCTTTATTAGATATGAAGATCCACAATAAAAATCAATTTCTGCCTCTTTATGCAGTTTAAATGACAAAGCACCCACCCATTCTGCAGCCATTGTGCCTGGGAAATGTAATTCAGCGTCGGAGCCGGGACCAGAACACCACGGACTCGCTGACCTGCGCCGGCAGATTCCAGTATGATACAGACCTTTGCAGATAATGACAGCCACTTCATCTCACTGCAGGAAAAAAAAGTTATCTGATATCTTTGAGGGTTAAAAGGCTATGTGGGTAGCATTTTTAATAGCACTTTAAATCAGCATCTTAAAAATACCTCTGCTTTTTTCCAACACTCCCCCTCCCCATTTTTTCCACTCTTTCAGTCCCTGTTGACAAACCCCAGCCGTGGTCTTGTATAGCCTTTACTCTTTGGGGAAGAGTCCTCCCTGGATGCTTAGCTGAAAGTGAGTGGATTAGAGAGCAAACTTGATGACGGCAAACATTCAGTCAATCAGCGTGACATGCAGGAATTTGTTTAGGGAGTGTCTGTAGCTCTCTGGATAAGTAAAGGCTACGCAGTGCTGTGGGGCAAAGCTTTCAGTTCCAACTGCTGAGATGCTCTGGGAAGGTCTGAGCTGTGCCAGGGAATGAGCGGGATCTGGGCTATCATGCCCCAGGTTTTCCTTAAATCACTATTTCAACTGGTTCTTTCCCTGTGTAAAAGGCTAGTCTTTGTTTGAACTCCACTAAACTCTTAGCCTAAATCACATCTAACAGTTCCTTGGAAAAGCTGGACCCTGTGTACAAATGCATTTTGCATTATTTCAATCATTTTTCTTTTATTCTTATGTTATGGAAGAAGGTCAGCCTAACTGCCACATCAGGCTTCACTGCTTTGTATATTCTATGGTTTCCATTAGATTTACCTCTGCAGATTTGGCAATCATGCTGATTCCAACAGTCACAGGCTTTGAAAGCTGTACTCATTTTATCAAAAATTAAATTAGGAAAGAAAAACACAGAAGGAAAATGAAGTTACGTCAATCCCAGGAGGTCCCACTTCTGCATTTGGAGAAGGAAACCCTTCCACTTTGTCCCAAAACCACTTTTTTTCCCCATGTTTTAAAAATTCCCTTGCAAATAATGCCACTGAATGATGTCACAGTGGAAACGAAGTGCTTTGATCTGTCTCAAATGAGTCTGAACCCTTCAGTGACTAATTTTAAACCTTCTCAGGGCTTGTGTTCGTTTGAAACCAGAGGAGTTATAAATGCTGAAGTGGAATCTGTGTCCTCCACAGAACGGCTGTTCCAGTCCTCCATTGCACAAGTCTTTCAGTGTCTCTGGCCAAAACTCCTCCCTGTGTAGCACAGAGTATTTTGAATGAGTTGTAATTCTTGCTATTCCCCCTCGGCCTCATGGCAGCTTTATCTTAATGAAGATGTGCTGTGTGCCTTTCGCAAAGCTTTTGGACTACCTCAGGATAAAATTTTAAGTAGGAGGAATGTGTTCAGTGAAATCTAAGTTTTTTAAAAATGTGATTTTATTTTTAAAATATTTTTGTGTGTTTACAAAATAAAGTAACTCTGAGAATTCCTCTCCTTGGAAGTACATCTTTGTTTGTTCCCTGGGAAGCACTGCCCTTCCTCGCTGTGGATGGATCTGAAGACTACGATGAGCCATTGCTTGGTCCTGTGTCCTGGAGCATCCGTAGCACCACTGAGCAAGTGTTTTACTGAGAAGATAAGCTTGTGAAACCATTGTGTCCACAAAAGCAGATACCTCAGATAAATCAGGATGCAAAGTATACAAATAATACAGATGCAATTTCCTTAATAAAGGCTGGGGGCTTCCCACAGAGTGGGGAGCAGTCCCCTGGCTCAGCATGGAGAGCTACCACCAGACCCAGTGAGAGTACATCCCTTTCCCTCTCTGTCTACAAAGGGACCTCATGTCTTGATGTGACACTGGTTGGATGTTATCCCAACCAGGTGAATTATTTTGGAAATGGTGCTGCTGGGTGCACAGTGTGCTCAGCAGTCCATGCGGGGCAATCAGCCCACCTACCCACAGACATCCATGAGGTGTGTGCACAAGCTCCTGCATACAACATGGAAAGAGGAGAGGCATATTATTAAGGGTTTTCCACAGACCTGGAACTTACTGCAGTGCTGTGATGAAGTAATTTGGTGATTGCTATCTCTCAAGACATGTTATCTCCTGGAGCTCTCACTGCAGCATTGCCAGTGGGCAACCCAAAGTGTTTGTGCTGTGAAACTCTGTGAATGGCCCTTGCAGAGGAAACAAGGGAGGAAAGCACAACACCAGCATCTGGGAACAAAAGACAGGTGCGCTGTGCACTCCCTGCGGTGTATCACCTCAAAGTCCCAGGAGACATGCCAGAGGCTATGCATGAGTAATACTAGAGCCTGTAATTACTAATTGCTTCATCCAGGTGTAGAGAGGTGGGGAAAATCTTTATGTCTAAGGTTCACATGAACCAAGTGAAGTGAAATCCAGCATAGCTGAGCTGGAAGGATAACCCTGTTACTGCTAATGAGATTGCTCTTCTAGGGAAGGGCAAGGAAAATTATGGGCAGATGCATAGATGTGGCACAGGGAACTACTGATCCACAGTATTAGGTGAAAAGGCGGGACTGAGTCTTGACTTTATACAATATGCTCAGCACCGAGAGCCAGGATTGCAGCTGAGCAAAGGCTAGAGTCAGGATGTCATGGTCCAGCAATGACCTGAAAGAAGAAGACAAAGGATGTCCAAAGATATTAGAAATGTGGCATAGGACACTCAGACCTGGGTCACAGGTATGGGGGCTTGTGGCCAGAAAAGGAAGCAAAGTCAAGGACAGTGAGGCAGCAATGTACTTTGTGGTGGGATGCACGGGGAGAAGAAACTCAGTTTGGTGCCTGGTGGCAAGAAGAGCCATGGTGCTGATGTGATGCACACGTGTGAAAGCAAATGCAATTCTGGGATGTCTCGGGCAAGGTGTTTCCAGTGGAGAGAGGCAAGTGTTCATGCCATTGTGCTCTGCTGAGTCCTTGTTGGGAAAATGGCCAGCTCTTCCAGTTACCCGTTGTTGAGGAAAGATGGACTCATCAGGAACCATGGCTTGGTAAGGCTCAGACAGCAAGCAAGGGGACAGAAACATGTCCCACGCATGAGGCAGAAAGAGCTTGGTTTCGTTACTCCAGTAAAAGGGAAACCAGGGGAATACACAGGAAATATATCAGGGGGTTAAACGTGAGGGAGAGGAAAGAGTTGCTCCAATCAAAAGGCAGCATCGGCACAAAAGAAAAGCAAGATACAATAGCCGTTAATAAATTTAGGCAGGAAATCAGTGACCATGAGAAGTTCCATGCTCTGGAAAAGCCTCCAAAAAAGGCTGGAAACTCAAGGGAGACAAAAAAAGAAAAAAAAAAAAAGAGGGAAATAGAGAAGATTATAATAGGGATAAAATGAAGAGACACACCAACTTAGTGGACAGAAATAGTCCCTTTCAATCCCATATTCCTGTGGCACTAAAAGGCCACATAAAGAAAAATGTGGCTCATTTTTTTTTTTTCACATATATACATATATATGTATATATATACATGCATAATATTTGTGCAGATGGATTATCATCAATAAAATCAAGGTAAAAGACACCATGCACTCCCAGCCCTGGAATGCTACAGTGACAGAAAGCTGGCAATGTGATTTAAGATGGTCCCATTTTCTCACGTTTGTCATCTGTCACCAGTTCAAAAACTGTTGGGAACCTATGGCAATCAGCAGCATAAAGAGCTGATAGACAAAAACAAACCTCTGGGTAAATGGTGTGGTTGAGCACAATGATGAGAGCAGATTCAGCTGATTTTGGCAGAGGCAGAGATCTGGTGCAGCAACTCTGGAAATCTTTTCTAGTTGCAGCTTGCTCACAAAAGCCACAGGAGAGGGATACACCCAGATTGCAAGGAAATATTGTGAGCAATTTGCCTTCTCTCCTCCATGGGTCGAGCGGACCATAAACCCTCCTTGCTGCTGCTGAAGAGAGAGGCCCAGGAAGAGCCAGGTCTCAGCATCCCTGACCTGCAGAGTGATGGGCAAGGCTGGATGCCAAAGAGCAGCACATACCAGGGAAAAGATTTGCCTAGAAGCAACGCACCTTTGTAGTCAGGTTTCTGTGCCCAGCAGAAAAGCATCGCAAAACACCAAAAGAGGTGAAGTTGCTTGGGGCATTGGCAGTTAAACCAGAGCCAAGTGATAAAACGAGGGTAATAAGGAAAATAACACAGGATGGCAACAGTCTATGCAAACAGTCTATGTAGGCTCTCAAGCAAATTGTGAGGAGACAGTGAAAATATGTTCATTCTAAAGGTTCCTAAAAAGGTAAGGACACATGTGGCCAAGGTTCTGAAGTGAGGAAATACTCAGTTTATGAAGAAGAGGGTAACCTACTGATCTTAATTAAGTCACCAAGGGCTAATAAGTCACAGTATAAACCTGTGAAGCCTGCAGTGAAGTAGTTTATTGATGATATCGTTAACAGCATATAAATGTTTAGCCTTCTTTTGGTGACTGGCTGATCCTGTGCTTAGACTTTTGATGTAATGACTGCCAGGTACATCCATGCATCCTCCATCCATGTGGTCCTGCTGCATTTGCTTCAACTTTCCCAGCTCCCACCATGGGCTGACACATTTCGGATCATCTTGCATTTGTCAATGGGTAGGAGAACACACAGGCAGGTGGCAGGAATGGTGCGGCATGAAGTAACTTGTTGTGCAACAATAATGTGCAAGTGTGTCTGAGCTCCAAGAGAAGAGGCAGCTGTGATACTCATAACCAGAGGGATCTGGACAAACAATTTATGCTCTTTTTTGTAAACCAAAAGGAACAAACCCCCCCCAAATATAAGAACAATTAGCACAGAATGATGGTGGCACTTCAAAAGTTGTATCAGTTCCAGCTGCTTTTTATTGGGCCATAAGAGGACAAAAGGGCAGTGAAACTGCAGAAGGGTATTCCCATGCAGAAGGGAAGACCCCTTTTCTAGCTTTGAGGAGCTAGTTGTGGCACTGAGGAGTTGTTTAGTGAAGAGATACAATTAGGGCCATGCTGGAAGGCAGCCTGGACTGGTTCAACCAAACCTACTGTTAAGAAATACGAAATACCCACATCAAATTCTGCTCCCTGCTCTTGCTGCCTCATGTCCCAGGAGCTGTCTTGTCTCTGCTTGGTTCCCAGTCTTACTCCTCCTCCCAAACCCTCCAGGTCCAGGCCCAGAAATCCTATACATTGTACAACAGACTCAATCCATCCTGGCTCTGTGCCCCTGGCCCCAGTCCAGGACCACTCATCTGGCAGAGTACCCTGGTAGACAACAGTGACTCAGCCTTATATAAAACAGGAAGAGGCAGAGGAAGCGAATGACAGAGCATCAGGCAAGAATCACAAATGTGAAGCTTCAGGAAAGCATCAAGATTGACTCTAAGTGCCAGGATGGGCACAGAAACCCTCTGTAAAACTTATATTTCTGCAAGATGTGATGTTCTGCTAAATAACTCCTTAAACTGCAAGCAGGTGCTCGGACAACAGGCAAATGGTGGAAAGCAACTGTCATCCTCTGCTTAGGAGGAAGGTGGCAACCTAGTGAGAAAGCAAGAGACAAAGTTCTCCACTGGGGCTGAAGGCCCCTGGACATGTTGTCTCACTGGCAAAGGAGAGTTTGCACACTGGGGACTGGATGGGAGGTGCTGCTCTCCCAACCTCAGCACTCTGGAAGAGGTCTGTAGAGAAGGGTCACAGGTCCTGAGGAACTAGTTGAAGATGAGTCAGCTGTGTGCCCTCGCAGCGATGAATTCTAACTGCATGGTGGTTGCAGCAGCAGTCCAGCCACCAGGGCAAGCAGAATGATTTTTTTGTCTCTTGTGTGGTCACATCTGGAGTGCTGTGGACCATACTGGGCTCCCTTGTACAAAGAAGAGACTGGCAAACTAGAGAGAGCCTGTCAAAGAGCCACCAGGAGGGCTTTGGGGCACCTGATGTTTGAGCAGCAGCTAGGAGCTGGGTTTGCTCAATATGGAGAAGAGGTGAAGGGGCAATACTGAATGCCTTCTTTGCTTCAGTCTTTACTGCTAAGGCTGGCCCTCAGGCATCCCAGCTCCCAGAGGTGAGAGAGAAAATCTGGAGAGAGGAAGAATTCTCCTTGGTTGTGGAGGATTGGGTTAGAGATCATTTAGGCAAAGTGTATCCTCACAAAACCATGGGCCCTGATGGGATGCACCCATGAGTGCTGAGGGAGCTGGCAGATGCTGTCTCTAAGCCACTCTCCATCATCTTTGAAAGGTCATGGAGGACAGGAGAGGTGCCCAAGGACTGGAGGGTAGCCCATGTCACTCCAATCTTCAAAAAGGTCAAGAAGGAGGACCCTAGAAACTATAGGCCAGTCAGCCTCACCTCCATCCCCAGAAAGGTGATGGAGCAGTTCATCCTGGACGTCATCTCCAGGCATGTAGAGGAAAAGAAGGTTATCAGAAGTAGTCAACATGGATTCACCAAGGGCAGATCATGCTTGACCAACCTGATAGCCTTTTATGAGGACATGACTGGCTGGGTAGATGAAGGGAGAGCAGTGGACGTTGTTTACCTTGACTTCAGCAAGGCTTTTGACACTGTCTCCCATAACATCCTCATAGGTAAGCTTAGGAAGTGTGGGTTAGGTGAGTGGACAGTGAGGTGGATAGAGAACTGGCTGAACAACAGAGCCCAGAGAGTTGTGATCAATGGAGAAGTCTCTTCTTGGAGGCCCATAACTAGCAGTGTTCCCCAGGGGTCTGTGCTGGGTCCAGTCCTGTTCAACATATTCATCAATGACCTGGATGAAGGGACAGAGTGTACCCTCAGCAAGTTTGCTGATGATACCAAGCTGGGAGGAGTGACTGATATGCCAGAAGGCTGTGCTGCCATCCAATGAGACCTGGACAGGCTGGAGAGCTGGGCCGAGGGGAACTTCATGAAATTCAACAAGAGCAAGTGTAAGGTCCTGCACCTGCAGAGGAACAACCCCATGCACCAGTACAGATTGGGGGTTGTCCTGCTGGAAAGCAGCTCCGCTGAGAAGGACCTGGGAGTGCTGGTGGACAGCAGGCTGATCATGAGCCAGCAATGTGCCCTTACGGCCAAGAAGGCCAACAGTATCCCGGGGTGCATTAAAAGGAGTGTGGCCAGGAGGTTGAGGGAGGTTATCCTCCCCCTTTACTCTGCCCTAGTGAGGCCACATCTGGAGTACTGCATCCAGTTCTGGGCTCCCCAGTTCAAGAAGGACAGGGAACTACTGGAGACAGTTCAGCAGAGAGCTATGAAAATGATCAGGGGGCTGGAGCATCTCTCTTATGAGGAAAGGCTGAGAGACCTGGGTGTGTTTAGCCTGGAGAAGAGAAGACTGAGGGGAGATCTTATCAATGCTTACAAATATCTAAAGGGTGGGTGTCAAGAGGATGGGTTCAGACTCTTTTCAGTGGCGCCCAACAACAGCACAAGGGGCAATGGGCACAAATTGGAACACAGGAAGTTCCACCTGAATATGAGGAAAAACTTCTTTACTGTGAGGGTGACAGAGCACTGGAACAGGCTGCCCAGAGGGGTTGTGGAGTCTCCTTCTCTGGAAATGTTCAAAACCCGCCTGGGCGCAGTCCTGTGCCCCCTGCTCTAGGTCTACCTGCTCAAGCAGGGGGCTTGGATGACATAATCTCCAGAGGTCCCTTCCAACCCCTGCCACTCTGTGATTCTGTGATTCTGTGGGTGGATCTAGTTACTGTCTTGCACTGCCTAAAGGGGGTTTATGAAGAAGATTGGACCAGTCACCAGTGATACAATACAGCCAAGGGGCAAGAGTTGACAACACAACTTACAAGAAGGGGTAATTCAGCTGGGCATAAGAAAAAACTCTCTACACTGGGAGTGGTCAAACTCTGTGATAGAGGCAAAGACATTGAACCCAGAGGAGAAAGCACTGTTAAAAAGAAATTTAGGAAGCCCTGTGAGATAGCACTGCTGTCCAGGTGGTAGGTAAAGCAAGATTAGCCCTGCCCTGCATGAGGATACAGCCAATAGTGCTACACCTTCAGGATGACCAGCGGGGGCTCTAGGTTCTCCAAAGTGGGAGAGGGACAATTGTGGACAATAGGAGGGGGACAACGGTTTTGGTTAAAATCTCCTTTTCAGGAGTGAACAGATCTCATGAGTGAAGAATGTCAGTCATTCCTATCTGCACAGAAAAAACAGAGCTACCAGTGGAGTGAGTAAAAATCACCACCAAAACTCTTTTAAAAGTCATTGCTTGTTTCATAGGGATGCTCCTGAGATACATTTATTTGTATAGAAGGAGACTCCAGGCAAAACACTAACATGAAGAGCGGACAAGCCCATTTTCATAGCAGGCCACTCAACAAGAGTTTTGAATATGGAAATACCTTCTGGCAATACAAGAAGCTCACTGTGTATCAGCACACACTTACTAGGACATGCAGATCAGCAGGAACTTACTGGAGCACACTTGACATTCCTCTACGTCCCAGAAATTATTGTAAATACTGGCAGATATTGAAGACAGATTTTACAGAAAATAATGCACACATGAATCTAACTGCATGTGGTGTTTTTCCAGGGGACAGAAATCGTGGGTGATACCGTAAGACCGTGGATGAAATTGCAGAATATCTTAGGGCACATAGGAAGTCCAGCATGAACTTCTCAGATAATATACTTCAGCTTGTTTATCAAAGATTGCAATTCTTCCTCTTCCTCAAATTTTGGAGTTCATCCATAGCCAAGCAGGCAGTTTTGTGCAGAGGTTTAAAAGAGTATTAGAATAAAATGAACAAGATGCTTGCACTATTGTATTGAAAATTGATTGAGTCTGGTCCTCAGCTGGTGTCCTTGCTACGCAGACCAACAGCAGGTCAAGAGCTGGCCTGTGATTACTTGTGACGTCTATTGCAGATCCTGATCCCCAAAATGCAGTGGAGTGGTCTTTACTGTTTTTTTTCAATGTGAGCTGTACCTGTGACTTTACTTCTTTTGATAACTTTTATAAAAAGAACTGATAGAGCAAACCCTCTATTCTTCTTCCTGGGGTTTTATCTCTAAACTAGAGGGGTCTGGGAAAAAAAATTATAAAGGTTTTTTAATCAAAAAAAGGGAAAAGAAAGAGGCAATGGGTCAGTTTCAAACAGTAATATCTGCCCAACTAAAACAGGAGAAATTTAAAGATTAATGGATCTTAACAGCAGATCACCTCGGCAGACCAGCTACAGAGATGGGGAACCCAAAACACATACAAAGGGATTAAACCAAATACAGATAAAAGTTGGTGATGTAATTTTTCTAAAACTGAAGTTCAAGTGGAAAAAAAGCATTGAATTGGGAGAGGGCAGACTTGGTGCAGGGGGGTATGTGAAAGGAACAGCACCTCACACTATTACTGCATCTAGTTCCAACACTTCGAGATCTTTCTGCTCTTCACCAAGACTGCAGATCCAAAATCAGCAGCCCATTTGGTATTTCACTTACGTAGGCCAAAACGAGAAAGCTTTGATTTTACAGCAACATGAGAGTCAGGTTCTGATTTTGCAAAAACCACATCAAGCATCTTCTTAATCTGGTGTGCATTTGAAAAGAACCAATATGGGAGAGAATGAATTCAGATAAACGATGCTAGTATTGGGTCATTTCTACTATTTATGCATGTGAACAATTCATGAGGCTGGTGTCCAGTGGGATTGCCGGGCTGAGGATGTCTCCACCCTTTCCCCAGACCACATGCGGTATAGACATCAGGAAAAGAGAGAAGGCTGGCAAGAAATGCACAGCTGAGCAAACCTGGTTCACGTGTGAATGTCAGTAGCTACTGGGACAATGTCGGACAGATTTTTGGCTGGTGCAAATCCAGTGGAGCTCCATTGGCTGATGCTGGCCCTGGATTTGCAGAAGAGAATAGCTGGCTAATAGCTGGGTGGCTTTGCTTGAGCTTTCAAAGACCCATCAAATGAAAATGGGAGTTAAGCATGCAGTTCCCCAGGTCTGAAGCACTTTGTCCCCCAGTTTGGGTTAGCCCTGCCTCCAAACCCAGGCTGAACCATGCTGAAAATCAGACTTCTTTGCCACCACACACACAGACAGATATGGTCCTGCCCCTGTGAGCCACTGACTCGTGAACTCAAGGCAGGGCAACATCCAGATCTTCCATGTGCTCTTCCTCCTGTAAATGAGTTTTCTAATATCCTTCGTCCCCCCTCCCCCAGGGAAGGGGACGTGGGGAAGGGTTTATTTATTTAGACTGCTTTACAGCCTGATCAGAATTACCCGTCTGAGAGGGGGATTTGAATGGCACCTTATCTGGGGTCTTTCTCCGTCTCTTTAATGCTTGAAATCAGAAGCTTTGCTGCCTTTTTTTTTTTTAATTACAATGGAGAGAGAAAGGGGTTGAACAGCAAAGTTAAAATAAAATAAAAAAAAACTTTAAAAGTACAATGCGAATGAAAAATAATAGTTTTGCTCTTTGCCTTAAAGTAAAATAGCTTTTATCTTTTTTCCCCCTTACAACAGCCTCCTCTACCTAGATAATGCATTTGGTTAGATTTATTTGCTCAGCCCAGAAAACTTGACACTAAGGGGATTATTTAGTTTTAGATTCGCTGTAGTCCATAGTAATAGCCAACAGGGAAAGGAATGAAGCAGCGATATTAGCAGGAAGATGGGAGGGGAGGGTGGACGGGGGAGGGGGTGGCAGGGACTGCAGCTAAGCAAAACTGCTTGCATAAACACCATTAAGAAGATTTAGACATTGCTTTTCTTATCATCAGCACTCCTGGAAGAAATAAAAAAAAAAAAGGAGAGAGAGAGAGAAAGGAGAACGGAAAAGGGACAGGCCCTGACTTGCTGTGCATGCGTTTCCATCAAGGTTCAATAGAAAAATAAAACCAGCCCAGGGTCCATCTGCAGCAATTCTGCCGACCTCTCCAAGTTACCCCATCACGGTCCAAAGAAGACATTGGTTCCACCTGTTAAGAAGAGGAAGGAGCAAGTCCAAAGAGGAGGAAACACACAGTTTCCCCACACAGACTTGGGCAATTTTATACATATCCATGAGAGCACATTTATTTTTCTGTAAAATGCTTGAATTTTCTTATTGCACTACCAAGAAGTAGAATGCACACAGTGTAACAGGAGAGAGAGGTTCATGCAAGGTAGATATCAAACTTTAACAGGCAGAGTGGTTGGCAGCCCAACTTTTGGAAACTCTGTCCCAGATCTACCAGCCACTGACTCTGCGGAAGGACACAGCAATTGCAAGGAACATTGGCTCAGGGACAGGCAGAAGACAGCTCTGGGAACTTCGTTGAGCAGCAGAAGGAAATGTGTAGGAAGTCACAAGTGCTAGACGTGTTTTCCAAGAGTCTGGAGCAGACGACTGAACAGCAGTTTTCCCTTCAGAGTGCAGGTCCCCTCGCAGCCAGTGCTTGCTGGTGCTGTTCTCACAACGTGGCTTACATCCAGCCAGGGAGGGAGGGACATCTAACCAGCGGTCTTGCCTAGGAACATGGGGTCAACCTGCTTTTTTCCATTCCCACCATGACTGGTTATGACAACCTCTAAGTCTGTTAGAGGCATACACATCTCAGGGCAACAATATTAAATCAAAAGGTTATTAACTGAACACAATGAATGAGCAGATGTTCAACCATCTGGTTTATTGATGAGGACACCATGAGCAGATAAAGGGCTTCTTTGTGTGGACATGACATGTCCTAGAGAAGGAATGGGAATGGCTGACAACCTAGGTGATGGGGTGACCCAGTCACTCAGCCTCCTTCTCCTCCCTACTCCTGCTGGAAGGAGGCACAAGCACTCCCACTGCCACCCTCTGAGCTCTGCCACCCTGGGTATTTCCTTGCACCATTTTGAACAGCATTACTGTCGAAAAACCTGACTCAGCAGATCTCAGCTGCTAAAGCATCCGCAGGAAGGGAGCGCAGATGCTATTTTAGAAGTTATAATGCTCTGAATTTTAAACAAAACATCCAACACTGTGGAAGAGACATAAACCTTCATGCTTCAGGGCACAAAAATCTTCCTGTTACTGGGGATTAGGAAGAAAGCGTCCTTGGAGGCAGATATTGTGGAACTGCCAATGAGGAGGCTTCTTGCCCTTTACTCTGTGTGAGCTGGATAGAAAATGTGAATTGTGTTTCATGAGGAATTAATTCTGCAGCTTTGGCCTTTGTTCCACATTGGCACGAGATGGAGACCTTGCAAATTCTTCATCAGAAGAGAAGGCACATGTCTCAGAAAAGGCACACATATGAAAGAAGAGGTAACCATGTAGGATAGAGGAAATTCAAGTTCAATTGACTAATCAGTGCCACACAGAAGGAATTGCCATATTCCTGGTGACTGCTTTAATTAATGAGTGATAGGTCAACTGAATTAACTCTAGATGCAAGAATTAACTCAAGAGATTGCTTTTTCACTATTTATACCTTGGCTAGTAGGTGATAGTCAGCTTAGTCTCTTCTTTTTCACCTGGTTTCCAAAGGAAGCATGTGAAGTAGACTTCATGGGCAGGGAAAATAAAACTGGGGAGTAGAGCAGGAAGTTGTTTTGGGAACTGTGATCATTGTGGAAGGGATGGAGAAGTTTAAGTCCAGAGAAAAACACAATTTTTAATTCCTCCATGTGGGGAATAACTCCCTCCCATGTTGATAATGCTTATAAGAACTTAACAGCTCTTGGATCAAAATGAATGGAACATCTCCTTCCTTGAATTTCCAAATATTCCTGCTATTCCATCCATCACCCTTATCTCTCCTTGGCCCTTCTATATGTATAGAGGATGCTGTGCCCCAAAGCAGGCTTGTGACCAGTTAAGGAGAGAAAATCTGCTCCAAGTTATTGGCATCCTCCGTTCTTTGCAACTCACCTTGATCTGGTGATGCCAGCCTTATCTTGGAGAAGGGGCATTTCAGACCTGGCTTGATGAAGTCCTGTGCTTTGCCAGCATTCACAGAAAGAAAAGGGAAAGTAGGAGAGTGACCTAGGTGCCCAGAGGTTGCTTGAGATAAGCACAGGCTGAGCCTTAAAAAGTAAGAGCAGTCCCGGTCCACTGGTGTTCCTCTCCCTGTGCGAGGGGGAAGAGAGCATCACCATTGTCTTAGAAAATGCCTGAATCACTTCTTTTTTTTCCTAGAAGCACCATTTCCATCTTCCCTGGCTTGAGCTTCAGCCAGCTGTTTTTCATCCATGAGCTTATCTCTCACAGGCATAGTGACGTTGTGTGGCTCTGCCTGTCATGTCTGCTGAGAAGATGTAAAGCTGGGCGCCAGCAGCTGACCCGTAACACAAGAGCCCCTGATCTTTGTTGCCTCCTCCCAGTGCTGAGCTTTGTGCCTATGCCACAAGATTAGCTGTTCTCCCATAACATTCTATTGTGTGTGTGCGGAATGGGTTATCTCTCTTTTCTAGAGCAGCTGTTTTCAGTTCCCAGCTAATCTTGCTCTTTGTTTCAAGAGTCTTTTCTCTCTTTCTCAGCACAGCTGTCTTCTGTAGAGCCAGCCTTCAGAAAAAAACCCATCTCTGAGTGGAAAATGTATTCAGATACTTTTCACCATGACTGGAGTCTTCTGCATCTCCAGCATGAACTTTTCTCACTTGCCGTCAAGAACTGCATCTGTTCACAATACGTGGTGGCAAACTTGTTTTCTTCTACTGTAGAGGAGTGTGTATAAAAACACCAACACCTCATGGTCCCAGCCAATCAGAGCCATCATCCACCTTGTCTAGTCTTTTGACTGCAGCACTGGGATGTGTTAGGGATCTAATGGATCCCGTTGCAACAGATCCCAGAGCAGATGTGCAAGAACACCTTTAATTTATTTAAGATTCTTGAGCTGTAATATGAAAGTCCTGCTGAAGAGATAGGAACAATGCATGTCCTTGCAGTCACCAAGGGTGGAAGACACCAGGGGAATAAAATCTGGGTCTGGGCTAAGGATACACCATGACAGCCAGGTGGGCCTGGTGTGTGATCGGTATGTCACAGTGGTTCAGAGCGGGCTACTGCAGGGAGGTATCAGCTGTAGCTACAGCCATCATCCCAGCTCAGATGACAAGGACAGACCTTGGATCATAGCAAAAGGATGGAGCATCCTGCTGAAATGTAAGAAATACCAGGGGGAAAAAAGCAAATCTGTCCCAATCCACAGCCTACATAGCATATTACTCAAATTGTTTGGTACACCTTCTTTTGCTGTGCTGTAGGCATATACTTTTTTCTTCAGGGTAAGTGGGACACTTGTCAAAACTATCTGTCCAGTCTCCAAACATGGGATGAAGAGACCTAGCACAGGCTTGGAGGTGTACGTCAAGTGCACCTGACTATGGAAAGCTGGTTGTCTCTCCAAAGTGAGGACCACCTTCTCAGAACATGGACTCACACCTGAGTTTTCTGATACTGTTTTAGTTCAAACTCAACACAGTGCTGCACAACAGCTAACCTGGCTGTAGATTTCAGCCTCCAGTTTCCTATCCCTGTTGCCTGTGTTAGAGGCAGGGGTGTTTTGGATGGAGTATCTCCAACTGGGCTTACAATGCCTTTAGTCCTTGGGCTCTCTCTGTGTAAGCAGGGCTGGGCTTATTGGTTTTGTAGGTTTCTTTGTATCAGTGCAGAGCCTGTCGTGAGGGCTGTATCAGAGCTCCCGTTGGTGTTTCATTGACTTACCTCCGCTTAGTTATGGAACAGCAGCTGGTGGAAAATTAATTTTGTAGCATACATTTACAAGTTAATTGCAGTTTCACTGGAAGGTGGGAAACCTGTGTTTGATAAATAAGAGAAGGAGGCACCAGAACATGCTTTCCCTGTCTGGCCTTAGGTCTGGGGTTCTTGTCTCACTGCAGTTATCCCTGTCTGCTACAAAGCGGGTCAGGGTCTCACTGTGCTGAGCGGTGTTCTCGCTGCCTCTGAAAATGCACAGTCTTCATCTATCTCAGTGAGGACAGAGCAGATTCACTTGCTCCTAGATTATTCCAGCTCTGATTTTTATTTTGGGGGCTTTCTTTATAGATTTCATAGGCAGATGTTTCAGTCAGGCTTGGAGCATCCTTGGTACTGAGAGAGGAAATCCTCAGAGAGTCTACTTTTCCTCTGAGAAATGCCTTTTCTTCAAAGGTACCTATTTGGTGTTTCACAATTACCTGCCTCTTTTTTTCTTAGTGAGTTGCTTCAGTTATGTTTTTCTTGATGGGCTTCAATGTGATGGCTTTCAGATGCGATGAGGAATGAATGACTTGAAAGCAGAAGATGTCAAGCAACGGGTAAATGACGAGTGGAAGGAATTTAATACTCAGAATCACGGGAAATGAAAACCAGCTCCATTCATCTGCAAACAACAAATAACTTGCACTCCAGCAAGCAGTTTTTCTTGTATTCCGGTTCACACCTGCAGCAGGGGCAAGAAGGGAAAGTACTAAACCCCATTATCCTCAGAGTAAGAGATCAGAGGAAGGCAGAAATTAGACAATTTCCATATAAACGAAGCAGCAGAACACAATTTTGGCATGTTTCAACCATCTGCAAGAGACTTCAGAACTCTGAAAAATGCTGTGAAAGCTGACAGCTGGGCTATAAAGTGCAGAATCTAGTTAGCCAAGAAAGGTTGTGAACAAAGTGATGAGGAAAAGTATCAAAGGAGGAAGAAACACCCTTTGCTGGACAGGCACTGCTTTCAAATGCTGTATGTTCCCAGCATGCCAGGAATGAGAAGCCATGAAGGAGCTCTCTTGAGGGTGCAGGGTCCAGCACAGGTACATACCAGAGCCTGTCCCCAGGCTTCAGTAGGGTTCATGGCCATTTCATCAGCAAGACCTGGTTGCAGGTGCTTGCCTTCATTGAGATAATCTGAGTTGTTTTAATCTATGCAGGCTATGCCCAGTTGCTGAGCCAAGCATCCTTTTTGGGGCTTTGCTTTACATCTGTCTTAGCTTTTTGAGCATGTGTTTAACATTACACGCATATAACCTTCCTGAGTTTGAGAAGGCTATGAACATATGAAGCAGAGCATCTACCACCCATCTAAAACCATTGTCTGGTTGGGTCAGGGCTGTCTTCCACTGTGTACACAGCATGTTTCTGAACAGCACTCTGATAATTTGGTAACAACAGGAAGATAAGTGCCACAAAAATCATACTGATTTTTATATCTTGTTTTCCACTAATATCTATTTTATTTATGTATTTGTGAAGGATGTAAGTGCTTGGAGGAGTACAAATATGTGTTCCAGCTTTTGATCTGTGCTGTCATGGATTTTATGTGCTTTGACTGGACAAATACTCTTTCCAAAACACCTGAGTTACTCACATGAATAAGACCATCTTTGCCTGTAATTGGACTGTATTGGGCTATGTGTACTCAATGTAGGGATTGGCATTAAATGGCATTTCCTTCACCGTGTAAAACTGGAAGGTAGAGAGGATGCTGCTCTAGGGATGAAGAGGTATGAGTTCACTGCTAATGTTTCCACCTTCGAATGGTGCCAAGAAGTCCTATGGACTGGTCTCCCTGGTGCCCTAAGTATTGTACTGTGGGGACACAGACATGTCAGAGTAGAAGACAGCAGCAAGGCAGACAGAGTCAGCATGAAGGACAGCACCTCTGCAGCCTTACAGCTACGAGTGTGAACAAAGGAGCAGACCAGAAGTCCACCCATTCTACCTTTCTGTACAAGCAATTTAAAAGGAGTTTTTTTCTCCACAACTCTGAACCCACATACCTTCAGCAGAAACAAGGTGCTGCCCAGCTCTGTGGTGTGAAGAACCACCTCTTTTTTTTCCACCATGCCACCCGCTAGATTCCTTTGATGCTATCCTGAGGTCTTGTACTGGAAGGGGCTGCCTGTCCAAGCTGCATCTGAATTTATAGTCTTGAGGTGTATCTCCTTCAGTCACCCCCTTCCAGCCTGAAAACTACCCAGATGTGCTGATATACTACCAGAGACTGAGAAGCCTGGTATTAAAGAAGGATCAGTAGATAATTTTTCAAATATATTTTTAATAATAAGGAGCAGACCAGCCACTGCCACAATCTCCATCTGTTACCTTGGGCAAACCATTTAAACCTGGTGTACCCCAGCTCTTCTTCTGTGGAGTAGGGTAATAACTCTGTGCTCATCTTGGCTATTTAGCACCTCAGGGCACAATAGTCCTTTGCTATTTCTATGCAGAGTACCTTCTGTCACAATTATTGTCATGTAGACAACAGAGTAAGACAGAGCTGGGCTCTGTGAGCACTTCAGTATTTTCCCTTGGGGGTTATGCCTTTTGAGCAGCCCCTCTTAATCCACCTGAGTCAGGTAAGGGCTCTCTGTCATGCAAGATAGTACTTCCTAAAATTGCCTTAGCAATGATAAAGCAAAAGAGGGAAAAAACAAACCTGTAGCAAAACCCCTCTGACATTTTGCAGCAATAGTATTAATATTCTCAGCTATTGTTCCAGATCTGCCAATAACGTAAAGTTTAAAGGCGAAAGGGGTGGGCAACAGGGGCAGAGAAATCAAAGCAGACCATTAGACTGAATGGTTATCTAGGCAGTTTGCTCTAGGCAAACAGTTAATCCAGACCTGGGAGAGAGCACTCGTAGTTAAAGCCCTTTAATGGCCTAAGTCCTATGATAATTAGTCCTGCCCTGGAGGTAGCTAAGTGAGCCACTCCAGCCTGAAATGGAGCTCATCCACTGCTGAGGCCATAATCCTCTGTGCACAATGAAAGCTGAACTAATTCACTGAGTAAACACTTTCTCAGTTACTTACACGCTGTCTTCTTTCAGCCTGACACCAAATAGATTCACTTCGAAGAGCTGGAAAGAAAATAAACTTTTTTTTTTTAAAGCAACTGATCTTGGTTGAAATGCATTTGGATTTAGTAACCTCGACTGATATCATCTCCTTTCTTCTGGCATCACACAGCAGCTCCTTTATTTTAGTCCAATACAATGGCAGAGAGCATAAAGGCATTTCCTCATCTATTACCTGCTCTTTTCTCCTGCCTGTTTCTCTGAAAAGGCGTATGCTCGTGAAGAGCAGGAAGGCTTGTGTGAAGCTCATACAGAAATTCACAGCTCTTTCAATCATTGAGTTCTGTGCCCTCAGCTCATCCAAAGGCTCAAGGTGGGGAACTTGGCATGGAGGAAGAGTAAACTGAAGTAGCAAGGAAGGAAACACCAAATATCTTCAACCGTTGCAGATGACACCAGCTTTTTCTACATTTTCTTCTTTTTGTTTTAATTCAGAAATAGAAATGCACCCTCTATGTGCCCTCTGTGTAAAGATGTGCTGTGGTTGCCTGGTCTTCTCTGGGTGCATTTCATGCTCATGTCTTCTTTCCAGCTCCCCCCCAGCACTATCCTGCTTCTGGACCCACCCACAAGACCCAGCCCTAAGCACCCTCCATATCCCATTCAAAGGTAGGGAAGGGAACGAAGCAGGGAGCAGGGGTGGTGGTGGCTCTGCATGCAGCAATACACACTGTCCCTCTGGGTAGATCTATCCCTGGGGTCTCCTGCCCTACAATGACACACTGAGAGCACCAGTGTCTCTGTTAAACAATGATGCAGGTATCCCTGGTCCATTAAGCCCACTAATTGTCCCCTCTGATGCCTGCACTCCCATGTATTTGGGGAGAAGGAGGTTGAAGACCTACAAAGGTAAGCAATCCTCTGACTTGCCAAATTGCTATCACCCGATGAGGTATGATCAGAGCACATGCATCAAAAGAGAGAGGGGTCTTGCATGACACAGACAGGAGTGGAGTTGAGAAGTTCATAGTGTTATCAGCTCTTGTTCTTCTCACAACTTGCCCTATCTCCCTTAAAGCCCCAGATCCTGGAGTCATGTGAATACACCAGACTCAACACCATCTGACTGAGAAGACCTGCTTGAAAACGCAGATCTCTACTGGTTTAAAACCTAGGAGGCAAGCAAATTATATGTCAAAGATGGGGTTATCTCATTGCCTTTAGAGGTGAACAGAGTACTTGTTTATACCTGAACTCTTTGTTTAGGCTCATGGTAGAGTCTACAGAGGGAAATGGTAATTTCTGGACCACAGTCCATCCCATCTCAAGACGGTTGGATGAATTCTAATCCATGAAGGCATGTTTGTCTCCCTGGGCTGGAACATGAGTTTGGACCCCCCCAACGCAGCTAATTGATGCTGTCAGTATTCAAAGGCAGGTGAGAGAAATCCCACCCAAAAGTAGTTCTGTGATTTCTTTAAAGCAAATGACATGGTTTGGAGGTTTGATATGTGTCTGGCACCATCCCTCTGCAAGGTTTGGTCAAGATATTGCTGCAAATGACTGTGTGTTTTTGTGATTCACTCCACCCCTCAAAAGGCTCCCTTGGATGCTGTCTGGAGATCTTCCATGCCACTGGCCAGGATTTGTCTGACTCTCAGGAAACTGCAAGCATTTTTTTCTTGGGCTAAGCAAAAATGCATTTTGTGTGTGTTCTCTTTACAAAAGGATCTTCATATTTGCGTACGTCAGAGGGGGTTTTGGACTTCCAATGTAAGAAAGATTTCATTTGTTTTTTTCTTCCAAAATCCCTCCTTCCCAAAGAGGGATTTTTGATGATACTTGCTGGCCTTCAGTGGTACAGAGGAAAAGACAGAGACAACTCTGTCTTGCCTTGATAAAAGAAGAAAAATCAAATCCTGATCTAATTTTATACTTCCAAAATTGAAATACAGATGTAAAAGGATCTGCCAAAGAGAAAAGTCTCATAATCAAAGGAGCAAAACAATAGATTTGTTTGTTAATTGGCTATTTAAATGCACTAAATTCATTATCAGCTAGAATCTGGCCTAGGAAAAGAAATCTCAGCCAAAAATATAATGAAACCTTCATCAATGCTCTCTGTGGTCTACCAGCAATACTAGTTTTATGAAGACCACGATATGGCCCATAAGTTGGTGAGAACAGGCCAGCAAGGGTGTGGAAGGGAGGGTTCAGGCAGGGTTCAACCCACACTTTGGGGTGTGCGAGGCAGCCCAGTGGCAGTGTTCATCCCTTGCTGATGACTGGGTTTGCTGGCTGGTCACTCTCCGTGTGAATGATGGAGAAGAGCAAGCCAGACAACTTACTTTCTTTGCTCCCAGGCCAGCAGGGAAGCATGTCCTGCCTTTAGGATCCCAGTCCCCAAGAAAACATGGAGGACCAGTGCCAGGTGGAAGACCCCAGGACCTGAAAGCAGAGATTGCTCCTCTCTCTCATCTACACTGGGGTGGACACCCCTGGCTCCCTGGCTTAGCTCACCCTGTGAGGCACGGGGTACTGGGTTAGTCATTCCTTGGGTGCTTTGAGAGCAGCTTGAGAGTCTAGTCTGGTCCTTAGTAAGTAGTGATGGGAAGAGAACAGAAAAAATGGTCCCCGAACCTCTCGAACTGAGTGATGAGAGAGGCACGGCACGCAGGCCTGGTTTATGAATGCTTTTATGCCATAAAACGTGTTGGTGAGTGGTATCACTAGTGTTGCTTGGAGCTAGGAGAAAAAAAATCATTCTGAAGTGTATGTTCAGAGAGGTTTTTTTTTTCTTATGTAGGGAAAATAGAAACAAAATGAGGAAAAAAGGGGAAAAAAAACACACCGTCTCTACATCAGCAGCTGCTTCTATCTCCAGGCTCTATGGCAATGATACCTCAACCCACCTATTCAGCAGGTCATTATCACTTCCCTCCTTCCATTATTCCCCTTCAACCTTATCAGACGTAAGCATCGTCTCAGACGCTCCAACTGGAGCCTTGTAATTGTCCCTGGTTAGAGCTCGATAGCACCTTGAACCGCCAGAGTAATCTCTGCTTTAAAAAAAAAAAAGGTCTCCGCAAGGAGAGGATGCTAGAATTTGCCTGTGGCTATGCAGGATCTTTAATAGCTAACTCTTTTCTCTCTCCCTCTCTCCGCACACACATACGCTCACAGATAAATGGGAAAAGTCTTTTTTTATTTATTTATCCTCAGCCTTTTTAGACTGCCTGTTAGGCAGTGATCACAATATTTATTACAGGGTTTGCAATATTATTACTAGCTCCTGAGGGCACATGGTGGAAGTAGTGGGTGGAGAAAGTATAATAATATTAGACAGAAGTCATCTCTGGGGGAGGGAAATGGAAATGGCATTTTCCTGGGCATCTTAGTGTGAGGAAGGAAGCCAGACTCCAAGGGACTGACTCTTTCTCCTTGCATCTAGGCAAGGTTTAGGCCAGGGCATCATGAGTGCCAAGTGTTTCTTAATTAGGAAAAGATCCTTTATTTATTTTACGCTGGAAAGGGAATGAGCAAAAGATGCAAAGTCCAGTTCAAAGAGCAGGTGAGGAGGATCTTGGCATTGCTTTGCAATTCAAGTCCCACCAGCATCTATAAGATAGTCCCAACACATAGCCCAGCCAGCACAAAAAAATGGGGGAAGAGATGAAAATCTGCGCCCATGGACTAAACCCTCCCTTTAGTGAAGACCTCCCTCAGGAGATTGAAGGGGTGGTGGTGGTGGGGTTATTCCTTAAATTGATTGTTTCTTTCTAATACACAAGACCAAGCTTTCTGGTGACATGTGCCTCCTTCACTGACCTTCTCTAGATTCTCATGTTCCTGTCCCAAAATTGACTCTCAGGCTGCATTTTTCAGCTTTCTGCTTACAAAATGTCATCTGAAAATTGCTGTCCATCATTTAATTGCAGACCTTACACTTGGATGCCCATATCTGTGAGTTTCCATGAAATCTTCATTGTTATCTGGCCTTTTATTCCTCATGTTTATACCTGGTAGAAAACCCTTGCTGCTTTTTCCTTTAAAGGTGATTGTAAAGGGGAAAATGAATTAGTGCCAGTTGTTGCTTTATGATGTATATCTGGAAGACAAAGGAGTAAAAAAAAAATAAAATATAAATCATTGAATTATGAAGGTGCTTTTGCACATTTTAACATTGCACGTTGTGGACAAATTAGTTTTTCCTCTAAGCCTCTGCAGAACATTACGGACGATAGGACTTTGCATCATTAGCAACAATTTGCAAGGGAAACAGCTGAATTACAGAGTGTTTATTTGTTGAATCTTGTACAGAGGTCCACCACCTCAGAGAAACAACATGGCACTTTGAAAATGCTGTATAACAAATTATCCACAGGCAGATATAAAATTCCTTTTCTTTCCCCTTTAAGCAGGGCCCATCAAGCCACAATGGAAGCAACACAAAAATATATCAGCTGGACTGTTTGCAATGCATTTATAAGAGCGCAAGACCATGAGTTGTGATTACTTTGGTGCTAAGCTTGTCCCAGGAGATGGGATAGAGGAGCGCTGCGGCGTGGAGAGGGTGTGAATCACAGCACTTCTGAGGATGTGCCACAACCCCTAGGAGAGGGGAATGCACGTCCCTAAATACATCCCTTCCTTGGGTAACTGCCTTCCTCTCGTTAAGCATCTTCAGTTTAAAAAGATTTCCATGGCAGCCACGGTAATTGTGTCCCTCCTCCTGTCATGGTTGGTGTTGTGTCCTCATAGGTGGCAGCAATAGCCATCTTGTGGTCATCTCTTGGGCATAGGGGTTGGTGATAATAGTGGGACAGATGCCAGCCCCTGTTGTATCCTGCAGCCTAGCTAGAGGTTAAGCTCAGTCAGAGCTAGAAAAGCCAACTGAGATTTACAGATTGGAGTTTTGCATTCAAATGGAAGAGCCGGATCTATACAGCTGATCATAAAGGTGACAGGACCTTGGAGTCCTGGGCTATAAATCAGTCTCTTGTATTCCTAATGCAAAGAAAAGATTTGTAAACAAGTACTTTTTTTTTTTTTCTTAGAACTTATTGGCATGACTTGTGATTATGTTTTAGGATTTGTAAATCTGTTCTAGGATTTGTAAATCTATTTCCTGACTTCTAAGCCAATCGAATGTTTCAGAAGTCAGACAGAGAGTTAAATCTGATGCGAAAAGTCATGGTTTGTAAATCAAACTGCAGTTCTTAGGTTAGCTGAGAGGATTTATGAATCTGGATGGAGATATCTAAATCTGGTTTACAAAAGTACCGTTTTATAATAAAACCCCAAAGAACAGCTCGGCTCCTGGCAGGTGATGAGTCAGGAGGTGCAAAATGACCATGACATGGACACCCAGCACTGTCTATCACAGGGACCCCAGACCATCCCTTGGCAATCCCAGATTTACCCTTCACTAAAAAATAAAAACTCAGGGCCTCTGTATCACACCCCATATAATGGTGAAGCATTTGGGTGCTGGCCATCAAAGAGAAAAGTTGTTTTCCAGCTGTTCTCCAGACCCTGGTGAGGCCACTGGGACCACCTTGCTGGCACAAGGGTGAGTACCACCATTTCCCTGTGCTAGCACAGAAAGCCCTACGTCTTCCTTACTGGCCCCTTAGCACCCCAATTTCCACCAAGGTCAGGGGTGAGTGTTCATGAAATGCTGTGCAGCTTCAAAAGTTTTACGGTATAAAAGTGTCTCTTATGTAAAAAAAGAGAAAAAAGGAGGAAAAAAAATCAAATTTCTACAGTTCTAAAACTTTTTTTATAGCATTTAAATTTTAAGCTGGGGATTTATAAATGGGCTATTAAAGTTTAAGAGTTTCATTATAGTTTTTTTAAAAATCATAATTACTTTAGGTAGGGGAGGAGGGATAGATCTACTTTATTCCTAGTGGAAACTATACATATATATGAAGTATCTATATAAAAGCTGGAACTGAGCTTATATTAATACAGTTTAACTGATATTCAATAACTTCACCCTCCCTTTTTCCTATTGTCCCTATTTAAATACTTCAAAAAGAATTCTAATCAAGTGGAAATTAATAGGGGAGGAAAGACTGGGGTAGCAGGAGAGGGCTCTAATCCCACTCTCTCTTAATATTTCAAAGTCTCTTTTATTTTTCTAATAAAAAAAGAGAGAGCGAGAGGGAGAAAGTGGAATTAATCCAGTGCTCTGAACTGTCCTCTCGTCTTACTGATTTAAATAAAATCCAAGAGCACATCACACCAGAAGGCCATTCCTGGCCACGTGCCAGGGTGGGCTCTCACATCCCAACTTTCCCTCCCTGCCTTCCCCAGGAGGTGGTCGCCTTCCCTGCTCCCTACCAGCAGGTTGGACACAACGCCCAAAACCAGCAAGGGGGTGCTAGCCCTCCTGAGGGCTTTGGGGTGTCCTCCATCCCCTCCCTGCACCCCCATGAGGGCAGCCTCATCATCCTGGTGGGATTTGGTGTGAGGTGCAGTGGAGCTCACATGCACCTCTGAGGACCCAGCTCGTTTCTGCACCCAAGGGTCTTGCACCCATGGGCACCTTCCCTGTAGGACCCAGTGATGATGCTGGAGCAACACTGGCGTTAGATCAGGCTGAGTGTCAACTGGAAGAGAGGGAAACTCATGGTGGAACTTTCCATGGCAAAGACAGAGGAAACCAAATGTTCTGCATTGGTTTGCCTTGATTTCCCTGTTGCTCGTCCATTCAGCTGGTCACTGAGGTTGGAGGAGGAAACCCTCCGTGAACACCAGCCTGCACAGTTCCTCCTTGCAGGCCACATGCTCCTGTGCCAAGCCTCTGGATTTAAAACTGGCATAGGGTGTGCCCAGCCTTGAAAAGTTATTTACGTACTGTGCAAAAACTGAATGTAGCCTTGTTAAACCACACGGAGCAGAAGGATGTAATGTTTTCAACTAAGCAGTAAATAACTTTTATTAACTGAACAGTGCACACTAGATGGCATACCACTCCCTGCCTACTGCTCTTGTGTTATATTGTTGTTATCATACTTGTATTAAGACAGCATCCAAATTTGGACAGTAGGATTTTCCTAATGCAGGCAAGACCCCATGCTATTGCACTCAGGTGAGTGCGTAGGGGATCAGTGCATGCACAAAATCAAAGTTCAGCCCGGCAGAGGTGAACAATTTCTCTTGAAGGGAAGGTAGGTGTAACCTGTTTTTCCGAGTTTGATTTTTCTCTATCCGTGATGCCACACAGAGTGACTCTCTCACCCATGGAGAGTCCTTTTCTTCTTCCTGGTTTGTTTTAGAAGCACATTTGGTTACTGCAAAAACTGCGGCTCTGCTAGTAAGATGTCAGGGCCCAGGTACATCCTGGTAGTCACAACAGATAGCAGTTGTAGCAACATGGGACGAGATGGCAGAGTCCTCCTTTGAGAAGATACCTTAAATTCAGCTGACCAATCTGGTTAACTGACAGGCATTTAAATAAAATATTTCCCCAAACATTTCATTGGGGATTATTTTTTTTTTAATTTTGGCAGCTTTCTGTTGAAAAAAAGCTGTCTTCTAGATTTCACAATCTCATTATGCAGGAAGAAACATGCATTATATATGATATTAAGCTCCAAGGCTTAATATGCTATATGCGATGATGACCATGCAGTATTATTTTACTTTTTAGATTGCAGGACAATTAATAACTTGTGTAAGAAATATACAGATCTGGGCAAGTGTCTTCATTCAACTACTCCAGAATTCAACAGAAAAACAAAAGGGAAAGAAAAAAGAGCTATGGTTTCAAAGCATTTCAAGACAAATGATGGCACCAAGAAACAGTTATATTAGAGCAGATATAAATTAAGATGACACGGATAAATAATTTTCTGTATGTTTCTAAGCCTTTAGTTTCTTACAAATTTAGCCAGCAAAACAAAAAAGAAAATAATACCTACTCTAAACCCACCAAGGACAAGAAGTTTGAAATAATGTTATATTTCTGTCTGTAATATCTTCTCATGCCTGGTTGGAAATGCATGCTGCCTCTGCCCAGAGCTAATAACCAGTTATTACCTACAGTGACCCAGCTGGGCACTCAGGGATGGGAAATCATACCCAAGGTGTTGGTAGAAAATATAAGCATGGGTTGAAAATAATAGAAGAGATTCAAATTCATAAGGATTTTACTATCAGCACATCCAGAAGAAAATTATTGTAGAGCCTGTTTATTTTATGAGACTGAGAAACAGTGGGGCCATGATGCTGCAAGGCACTGGTGGAGTTGAACGTAGACAGCCAACAGGATCAGAAGTTAATATACATCACACAGCAGCAAACAGACCTGAAAATGTTGGCTGACTTCGCAAAATGCTATTGCCGAGCAGGAGGGGAGGTGATGCTGAGTTGGTCGGGCTGGCTCACAGATGGCTATCTTCACCACGGAAGGGATGGAGGACAGCCCAGGGCGGCGAATGCCACCAGATGCCTCCTTCCCATTCTGCTCTCTGAACACCTCCTGGGGGTGACATCAGGGCCATTTTTTTAATGGAAAAGGTGGCTACTGAAAAAGTTTGGCTTGTTTTGGCTTTGGTTTTTTTTTTTTTTTTGTGGAAGTCATCTATTTTGTCTTAAATACCTTATGGAAGACCTGCTATTTGTACTTTGTAACCCTGTTCTTCCCTGTTCACCACCCCCCTAGCCAGACTTGCAAGCCCCATTAGGCATCAGGACTTCATCCCTACCTGCATCAAAGCAGTGTGGGATAGGAGACCTCACAGCCTTGACCCCACGGAGGGAGCAGCACATGAACGGCAGCCCTTGCACACCTCTCCTGCAATGGGATCCATCACCTCCTTAAGGGCTTGTCTTTTTTCATCGGCTACAAATGCTCCTAGCTGACTTGTTCAGATGTGACGCCTAACCTCAGGTGACACGAAAGCCATCTGCAAAGCACAACCCTTCAGAACAGAATTTTTCAGCTCTTCCTGGTCTGTGACAAAGCACCAGCTCTGCCAAAAAGAAAAAGTCAAGAATGTCAGGATTTTCCTAAAGGACAGAATTTCAACTCTCGGTCATTTGTTGCTGCCCTAAAGAGGTTGTGATCTGAATGAGAAAGAGCAAGAAAGCACATCATCTCTATTTTACAATTTTACCCCATTTATACTGTGTCTTTAACACATTGCATTGTTTCATTCCCTGATCAGATGGTCCATACTTGCCTAAAAAAAAAAAAATTAGTCCTCCTCCTCTTCCCAAGGAATTTACTCCCTTTGGTCACTGCTCAGCATAAATGTCACCTAAATTATTTAAAAGTCAACTAGGAGAGTACTTCCAGTGCAGAGATTTTCCCCAGGATTCAGGCAGATGTTAGGGGTGCCATCTTTTTTGCGGCATTGCTCTCAACAAATAAAATCTGATTCAACCAGTTATCCACCAGCAAATGAATAAAAGATTTTGTGAACAGAATTGTGACCTGGCATGGTCTATTTGCAGAAACGCTTTGGATACAGCCTTACCATGTTTGCATAATTTCTAGTTTCACCATTTCTAAGACAAGTTTTACCAGCATATCTCTGCTCTGTTTAGTTGTTGTTCTTGGGGGAAAATGTTTATCACTGCCTGAGCCAGAAGGTATAAGCCATTCTCATACATAGCACTTAAGTCAGGGTGGGCTGGGTCCCATAACTGGAGTCAGAGATCTGCATTTTCTATTTACACATGTGCACATCTGTACACTTATGCATATGCAAACACGTGGACATCTTGCACACATACACACAAACAGACACACAAATATGCATTTGCTGAAAGACTCATCTCAACGTAAACCAATTTGAAACTGGAGGAAAAGCTGCTACATTACCGTAGGAATGAAAGATAAAGTGGTGCGAATACAATAACCTATAAAACTCAGCAAATCCTCCAGTTAGAATATAATTTTACTGGAGAAAGGGGGGAACATAGCTTTTCTCTCAAATAAAAGGTGGTTTAAAATTAAAATTCATTAAAGAAGGCTAGCTGACACATTTTTGTATTCTTTGAGGAAGTGTATCTGTTTAATTTAATGCACTGTCCAATTAAAAAGAAGTGGTCCCTTATTACAGATATGATTTATTCTCTGATAAACCACTGATTTATGGCTCACTGGGGCATATATTTAATACTGTCAAAAAAAATGAAAGGACACCCAAAACTATCTGCAGTGCTACAGTGACTCAGTCTGAAAAGGATCCAAGGAAGCAAAGACCCCTGGGAGTTAAATGTAATCTTTGCCTAGGATAAAAGCACAGAGGACTGCTGATCTTCACAAACGGATCCTTCACCACTGTCCCCAGCCACCCTACATGCACAGATGCATGCACATGCATACTCTTCCTCTCCTCCTCCTCCTCTTCCTGCATCCCAACCAAGGAGCAGAGCACAGGCTGCCACAGGAAAGCGTGGGTTTTAAATAGAAAAAAAAAAAAAAAAAAGGCATTGTTGGGGTTTTCCTCCCAAATTCTGAACACCAGCAAAGTGCTGCCTCTTGGTACCCGCAGGGAATAATAATTAATTTGTTAATCCATAATTTGGAAAAATAGTTGTGATTTTATGTAGGTAGATGATGAATCCCATCTATGGACTTCTAAGTGTTTTTTCCAAACTGTAATTCTCATTTTGCAGATGGAAAAACAGGGGTCCAGGATAAGGAAAGTGCTTTGCTTCAGTCCCCAGCAGTTAGCAGCAGCCTTGAGAAGGGACAGCAGGATTTCTCCATAGGCGGTAACCAGGCTGCATATGGGTTTTTCTGGCTTTGAGCTTCTTGGTCCCACTTTACAGTAACCCAAAAAAGAGGGGGTGCAGAGCAAGGTTCATCCTCTCCCAGGGCAAGCATCTGAGAGAGGTCAGGAACTTGCTTCTCTCCATCACTGACAGGGGAAGAACAGACTGACTTGCCAAACAGCGACATCTGCATCAAGGATCCTTGATGTCCAGCAAGCTGATGCCACTCTAATTATTTCAAATCTCTCCCCTGCCTCCCAGCAAATAGTGATGACAAAAATGGGAGAGGGGGCAAGTTTTTCAGTGCTTTTTCCACTGTACAAGAAGAACATGGTGCTGACCCTGTGCTGCAACTGTACATCCTTGTACGGATCACCATCACCTTCTCTCTCCAGGTGGTACAAACTGTACTATGACAGAGTACCAATACCCTTAAACATCCCAGAAGCATTAGCTGGATCATCATCCTCAAAATAAACTCATCCTCAAAAATAAACTGATCAATAAGTGTTAGGTTCTCTGTATCAGGGATTTTGCCTCTTCAGAAAGAGCAGAGGTCCTGTTTGCACAATTTTATCCTTACCACTGGGAAAACTAGTCAAGCAAATGACAGCTGAAGTCATTTGGTCATTGCCCAGCCTCATAATTAATGATAACGTGAACCTCTGCAAGGGCAGCTACTAACATGAAGCCCCCTGTTTTGATGTATGTGCAATGGAGGATTTTTATGTACAAATTCCACCTCATTTGGTTGATGAGCAAAGATGGAACTGATGAGAAGTAATACAGTAATGTGTCTCTTTATTTCTCACTTCTTCCCAGATATACCTACCATAACCCAGAAAATCTCAAAAGCAAAGGTTCAAAAGCACTGGTTCAAAAGCAAAGGTGTGTTATATTTTCTTTAGCACAGCACACCAAAACTGTCTATTTTCTTACAGCTAGCACATGAGCTTGGATCAAGGATCATAAATTCAAGATAAAGAACTATTTGTAAATAGAAAGAAAGCCTTAGGAGTGATTTGCGTCTATCTGCTTCTTATGTGTTCTTGTAAAATCCAGTTTAAAAAAAAAAAAAAAACAAAAATAAACACCTCTGAAAAAAAGTGAGGGCATTTTAATTTTCTGGAAAATGTTTCTCTGAACTATCACTTTCTTCCCAGGTAGGGGAAAATGAGGTCAAACCCAGGCAACAACCCCATATGGAATCATAAAATCATAGAATAGTTTGGGTTGGAAGGGACCTTTAGAGGTCATCTAGTCCAACCCCCCCTGCCATGAGCAGGGACATCTTCAACTCGATCAGGTTGTTCAGAGCCCCATCCAACCTGGCCTTGAATGTTTCCAGGGATGGGGCATTTACCACCTCTCTAGGGAACCTGTGCCAGTGTTTCACCACCCTCATTTTAAAAAATTTCTTCCTTATATCTAGTCTCAGTCTACCCTCTTTTAGTTTAAAATCATTACCCTTTGTCTTACCGCAACAGGCCCTGCTAAAAAGTTTGTCCCCATCTTTCTTATAAGCCCCCTTTAAGTACTAAAAGGCTGCAGTAAGATATCCCCGGAGCTTTCTCTTCTTCACGCTGAACAACCCCAGCTCTCTTAGCCTTTCCTCATAGGAGACATGTTCCATCCCTCTGATCATTTTAATGGCTCTCCTCTGGACCTGCTCCAACAGTTCCATGTCCTTGTGCTGAGGGCTCCAGAGCTGGATGCAGTGCTCTCGGTGGGGACTCACTAGAGCGGAGTAGAGGGGCACAATCACCTCCCTTGACCTGCTGGCAACGCTTCTTTTGATGCAGCCCAGGATATGGTTGGCCTTCTGGGCTGCAAGCACACATTGCTGGCTCATGACAAGCTTTTTGTCCACCAGTACCCCCAAGTCCTTCTCCGCAGGGCTGCTCTCAATCCCTTCATCCCCCAGCCTGTATTGATAGTGGGGGTTGCCCTGACACAGGTGCAGGACCTTGCATTTGGCCTTGTCAAACCTTATGAGGTTCACATGGGCCCACTTCTCGAGCTTGTCCAGGACCCTCTGGATGGCATCCCCTCCCTCAGGCGTGTCAGCCACACCACTCAGCTTGGTGTCATCTGCAAAATTGCTGAGGGTGCACTCAATCCCACTGTCTATGTCATTGATGAAGGTATTAAACAGTACTGGTCCCAGTACAGACCCTTGAGGGACACAACTTCTAACCGGTCTCCATCTGGACATTGAGTCATTGATCACTACCCTCTGGATGCAACCACCCAACCAATTCCTCTTCCACTGAACAGTCCACTCATAAAATCCATATCTCTTCAATTTAGAGAGAAGGATGTTTTGGGGGACCTTGTCAAAGGCCTTTCAGAAGTCCAGATAATGGCATCCGTAGCTATTCCCTTGTCCACTGATGTAGCAACTCCAACATAGAAGGTCATTAGGTTGATCAGGCAGGACTTGCCCTTGGTGAAGCCATGCTGGCTCTCTCAAATCACCTCCCTGTCCTCCATGTGCCTTAGCAGAGCTTCTAGGAGGATCTGTTCCATGATCTTCCCATATAACATGGCGATATCATACTCAGTGACATTCTCCATTGAAAATAGAGGTGTGTGTTGGTGAAAATGTTGCTGGGGACAACACCCATGCTGCTGGCATTGGCAAGGAGACATAGCGGTTTCAGGTTCCTATAAGACTTTCAGATACATTTGGAGATGACTGATAAATACTGACTCATTAGCTAAATGTCCCCACTCTCACAGACATGGAGGTGGAAGGAGTCTTTGCAGACAGGCTGTCCATCCTGCTCCTCCTGAGGTCTTCTTGCTCCTTGGAGAGCTATGCTACTTCATCATGACCTTATAAAGGAGACATTTCCAGCCACTGTCCTCCTCCCTCCCCTCTGCCCCCAGCTAGCACGCAGGTTTGAGCACAGAGGACAAGCCATGATGGCCTCTCCTGAAGTGATTCGCCATACAGAGCATCCCACATCAAGCCGAGAAGTGTTAACTGGTTTTTTTCCAGATACCATCAAATACATTTAAACAAGCCTGATGCTTGAATGCTTTTTGCATCGGGTGTGTTATACATAAAATATGTTGAGTCAGTGATAGCGTCCTTATCTAAAGACAGAAGCCAGCAAAATTTCATCCGGTGCACTCTGTCAGATTGTTCCTTGACACAGACAGCCTGCAGCTGGCTGTGATGAGCAGGTGATTGCATTTGGCTCCGGGGAGAGGAGTTGTTCACATTCCCCTACACTGTTCACTCTCCCCAGTCACTGTGTCTGGTAAATGAATGGGAGAGCAAAGAGCACATCCAGGTAGGCTCCACGGGTGAGCGGTGTTTTGGCAAGACTGAGACTGTGCACCTTTGCTCTGAAGACAGGTTTGGGGTGGAGCTTTGGGTCTTTAGGGATGAATTACAACCCTGTATTCTTCCTCTCAGCCAGCAAAATGAGGAAACAACACGTTCAGGTTTATCCACACAGCTTAAAGCTCCAGTGCTGATACCCTCCACATGGCTGCAGTGTATGCTGCACAAAGCTCTTGCATCCCTGGTGACCTTCTCACCAGTGGAAGCTGCTGCCTTTGGGCATTATCATGACGACTTTGTCTCACTCTTCAGGGCTCCTGAGCAAGGAAGTGGTCTTCTCCAATCTCTGCTGGGCAGGAATTGTATCTCCCTCCAGCAGTGTTCTTCACCAATAAGCTGTCCCCTTCTATAGGGACTACCCTAAATCCTAAGTTTTTTACTCGAGTAAATCCTACTCGAGTGCCAAACAAAACAATGGCTCCTTCACCTGCAAATGCATTTCTGGCTTTGCCTACAGTTCATCCATATGGCCACTGGTTTTGCTGAGTCTGAACTGACTTCTCCGAGGAGTAGAAGAGCATCTGGGGACATGATAGACCCACACAACCTGCCTTTGCCTTTTTTATGGTGTTGAAGTTTCTTTTTCTCCTCAACCCCCATGTGAGTGTAGAAACAAAGGTTTAAGACATAAGTCTGTATCTTGGGGTCATTTCCACTCTACAACCAGTTTCATGCGTGACCATGGCAAAGTCCCATAGCCTCCCATCCCTCTCAGTTTCTCTGTGGTACCTGGGGGATAACAGCACTGCTTGTCTCAGAGGGGTGCTGGAAAGATAAACACAGCGATGCATCCAGCAATGATGGGAAGGGAAGCAGATAAGCACCCAAGCTAGAGAATATAGGGACAGGAATTATCTGAAGGCAGAAAAGGGATTATAGCTCCGGAATGAGTCCATCTCTGCTGAACAGGGGAATATTTGACACCATAAAAGTTTCTCCTTGCTGCACCCTCAACCCCACCACCAGCATGTACATGGCCCATGCATCCACCCATCCATCTGAGAGCCTCTCACTGATGTTCACCCCCCTCCCCTCCATTTCCAACTGACTTCTGGTTATTTTGGACACTTGGAAATAGAGGCACCAGGCAAGCCTCAGACATGCTGTGACTTCTTCAAGATGAAACCCATCTTTGAAATTGCAGCTGTAGCTCAGCCATCCTTTAAAGCTGCTTCTGCAGCTTCTAATTCCAGTGCCATTCACAGCCAGCCAATCTCTTCATTAGCCACAGCATTTAGTGAACTACACATACACCTCTTGGCTCCTGGGCACCTCACACCAATCGTAAAGCCCAGACACTGGAACTGAGTACAGTTCCCAGCCATTGCAAAGGTGGTCCAAGACATATGCCTGTGAAACCAGCTACCAGAGCAATTCATCCCGGCAGCTTCGACACAAACAAACATATCTTTGGCATAAGTGGCTACAAATGTGCTCCTCAGTGGTGTACAGGAGGCCAAGGCTGGTGGCATTCATAAAGCAGGTAGCTCCCAGTAGCTGAGCTAGCCAGCATGGATGTGAGAAGGGCTCACCTGTAGATCAATACACTACACGGTCTTCTCCCAGGCCCCTTCACTTGGGGAAAGGGTAAGAAGCCATCCAAAGAAAGGTGACTGGGCTGCCTTTACCACCACGAAAGAAGCCTTGCTATGACACTCCATAAAAGACCAAGAACTTGCTCTTCATCTCCTCTCCCTCTCTCCCCCTCTGTTGCCTTCTCCCACCTCAGAAAGTAATCTCATCCTTTCGTCACATATTATTGAAATCCCAGCTCTTAAAAAAAAAAAACCTCATTTTTTTGCCCAGACTGAGAGCATGTCATTCGGAAGTGATGTGCAAGGCAGGAGATAACCAGGTAGAACTCAGCGATTCGCCACAGAAAATGGCTCCATGTATGGTTGTAATGCTATCAGAGTCTGTCCCTCAATACCTCTTTACCGCTCCCGAGCTCAGAATCTGCTGATTCAAGAACTTTGCCTGTGTGGGCGGAGGAGGAGAGGACAGGGCTGGGGGGAGATGGGGAGGTATATAAAAATAGAGCATTTGCGGTCCAGACAGAACACATAATAATGCAAAGGCTCTGCTTTCTTCCTTTTTTTTTTTTTTTATTTTTTTTGGTGATGCGGGAGAAGCGGCACACGGTCCCCCCTACTCGCTCTCTTGTTCTGTGTCCTCATTTCATGCTTTAGTTGTGCTGATTGGGAGGACTGAATCCCCTCAGCTAACTGCTTAGTGCAAAACAGTTGCATTCTTGTCTGAAATGGAGAGAGGTTAGAGGCTAACTCCATGCAGACAGGGGATTTTGCAGAGGCAAATGGGGTCTCTGAGGGGATGCAGCCATGTGAGTCCTTGGACTAGGAGGTCTCCCATTGCCAAGGATTTTGGAGAGAAATGTCCCACACAGTTCTCATTTAACTAGAAATATTATGTCTATATATGTGAAGCAGAAGATACCTCTCTCTGTTCAGCAGCCTTTCTTTCAGATGTGGTGGTGCATAAGTCTTTTGAGCATACCCAATGAAGGAAAAAAAACCCAGCTTTAAACAGCCAAGCAGGTACGAGGTGGAGTCTATACAGTTGGGGCCCCACCACTGCCTCTGACACCTTCCTGGACTCTAGCCCTGATTCTCTTCTTTTAACTTTGGATTTTCTTTCAACACTAGGGCATCCAAAACATTTTGGATGGCTTTGTAAATCAATGCATTAAAATATCAAACCATACTTTTAGTAGATCAGGGGACCTGTGGCATAGGAAACTAGGCATAACTGCATAGGTACTGTTCGGTAGCAGTAGATGCAGCACAGTCACCTTCCAAGCAGAGGATTCATAATTTTGGCAGCGGGCTATTACTTTGCACCACAGAGCCATTGATGGGAAATCACTGTAGGTTTCTCCCATCCAGTCCCCGTGTATGCCCTGATCTGGATGGACCAGCGGTGCTGGCCAGCCATCTCTGCAGTCTGCCAGCCTCCCACCTCAGCTCCCATGCAAGTTACCAGAGCACTGGTGTTTGACCACCAGCTGAACAAACTCAACCGTCTCCTGGCTGAAGAGAGAGCAAATGGGTTTTACTGTTCAGAGAAGCCTTCTTCCTCTCTGACAGATCCCGTGCTGGGTGATTTTTTTATGAAATGCATGATTGCAGGGTCAGGCAGCCACTTACTATTTCGCTTGTTGTCCTCTGCATCCATGTATCCATCATCACCCATGTGTAGCTGGGGGATTTCACCCATATCTGCCCTTCCCACCCAAGGTGAACTGGCAGCCAGACTTGGCCTTAAGTTTCCTGTCAGTTTTCTAGTCCTCCTAAATTTAGGATCTGTCAGCAAAGTAAAGGAAGATCACAATACCATACATGGAGAACTGCATAATCTTGAAGATGAGAGTAAAGGAAATGGGATGAAATTTAAGACTACTAAATGCAAGGTCATGCACTTGGGGATTAACAAGCAATTCTGCTCTAAACTGGGAGCTCATCAGTTAGAAACGAGAGAGTAGCAGAAAGATGTGAGTGTATTAGTTAACCAGAGGATGTCTATGAGCCACCAATGAGTCATACTATGAAAAAGCAAGGGTCCTAGCTTCTTTTAGGTGAATCATTCCCAGTTTAGACCAGTGACACTGCAGTGGTGTCCTATATGGCATGGGCAAGATTTCATCTGGGTCTTTCTCTGCATGGAAGAGGTTGTCCAACCTGCAGAAAAAAAGCTGGAGAATAAGTAGGGAAACACAGAGGCGGTGTTAAGAGAGGATCTTAACAGCTCTTGGTTTGTCTAACAAATAACTTGTTGAACTGTCTGAGAAAAAATATGAATGCTTTTTTTAGTGTCAAAAGGGCTAAAAGATACTGTTGGCACCAGAGCAAATGCAAATAACATGAAGCTGTGTATTTTGGAAATTACAAATATGTTTGCAGTATCAAAGCAGGGAAATTGTGGAGCATAACACACCCTGCTTGTCTCCAACAAGGGAGGTGCATCTCCACGTGCAGCATCCCGGCTAAGAGCATTGGCCATGGGCGACAGCTTGAGTCAACATGGTCCTCTGAACCTGTAATAATCTTGTGGAAGATGGCATGGAGCCAACAGCAACCTCTAAAATAGGAACACAAGACTGACCAGATGAGGTGGTGTACCAGAAACCCCCTCCAGATCGGAGACACCTCCTAGGACATGGAGTTTCCTTAGCAGCAGGAAGACAGACAACTTTCCATCAGTGTTTTCCAGAGCTGGTATAGTCAAGGTGGGAGCTGGCCTCCTCAGCCAGGAAAGCTCCTTTCCCTCTCTCACCTTTCCCCTCTCCACTTTGTGTTCATCTAGTTCAAGCAAATTAATCTGAGGGGCTGCAAGCGGTGCCTGTGAGGGTATTTTCAGAGCTACATTGCTTTTTTGCCACCTTCCAGCAAGGTTAAAACCTCATTTGAGAGCATATGGAAGCTTTTTTTCAGGCAAAACTTTTTGCCATGCACACATCTCTGTCATAGGCTGCCACTTTCCCCCCAGCCCAGATTGGTGTCCCAGTCTTTGGGGGCCTCCGTCCTACAGCACTTCACACACTCTACAGCGTCCTTTCACAAGGTGCCACAGGCGATTTAGTGCAAGGGCCTTGGAACAAAGGGCACACTGGGAACAGTTTTATACTCTGTATTTACTGGCACAGGAGCAATGTTTCAAGATGTGCTAAGGGGGTTTTGTCATCCTCTTTAGTAGTTCTCACTACATAAAACATTGTCTCTTTCCCCTCACTGCCCTTTTGCGTTGCTTTTCCCCTCAACAAATATATCCCTTTGGATACCTCCCAAGCCTGTTTCAAAACCTTACTAGGCATTTCCTACACTGCTTTGACCATTCTCCTGTTTTAACCAGTTTCTCAAATGTGGTGAGTAACACTTGCCCCTGAGCAGCCCTACCACAACCCCTGCCAGTTTGAGTGTGTTGTGACTTCTGGCTGGTCTACACAGAGGGTTTTGTGCCTGCGATCAGCCATAGGATAAGGCAGGAGGGAAGAAATACCAAGTGACAGCGGCATCACATTTTCTTTTATCATAATGATATTAGTTATCATTATGATTACTTATATAGTCCATGAGTCTGTGTTCAGTCAGTCTGTCTGTGTTCAGACAGTCCAGGTCTGTGTTCAGCCAGGACAGAGCAGCAGCATCCAAACCCAAACAGCCCACATGCTCCTTTGGACCTGCTGGGGGGTCCCAAGGCCACAGTATCAAGGTCCTAAATTGAGGTCAAAGAGCTGCCAGGGTCGAGTCTGAAGCCCAAAACAAAGGCCTTCCAGACTCCTTCTCAAGCGGTATTTTTGTGCCCTTTTAAGTGACTTCAGCTAGTCGTCTCCCTTTTTTCATAGCCAAAAGAGTCCTGCCAGAAAGAAAGTCTTCCAGGCCTGCTCACATTCCAGCAACACTCTGGCCTCCAGAAGTCCTTTTCACAGCTCACAATATGGCATTGTGATTAGATATAAACTGAAAGTGTATTTCCTGCCCTTCAGTAATTACACTGGCTTATGGAAGCTTTATTCAGCATGAAGCTTTATTATTCTGCAGAATGAAATTCTGTATAATTTTCCTCTCCTCCAATGCGCAGATGAAAAATCATATTTTGGTCCGAGTTGGGAAGAAAGGCTCAGTTATCACTTGAGAGCGTGGTGTTATTTTCCCCCGGAATTAAAAAATCCATCTGGGTGTATGACCCGGTTCACCCTCCTGCCTCTCCATTCAGCCTTTTGTATGCATATGAACCTTATCAATTTCCACTGCTGCAGAAAGGTGAACCAAAACAGCGTGCCTCCCCCAGTCCTCCTCACTCTAATGGAAACATGTGAGCCAGAGCAATAAATGCATGTAAAACCCTCCTGCTCCACTAAGAAGGGGAGGGAGGTACAGATGGAAAGCCTGGTTTGTGGCTGTCACCCATCAGCAAGGGTACGAGCATCAGTGCAATCCCATTGTCAGAACAGCCAGAGATGTCAGGACAGGACCTGATTTATACAAAACTCTGGCTTCAAGCAAGGCTTAACTCTGAAAACCACTAAAACCAACTAAAACAAACTTCATCCAGCCTTACTTGCTAAGCTCTTGGCCACCAAAAGTGGGAATCCCTCATGCAGGTGCAGCCCAACTCACTCTCATCTCATATTGACCTATTGCTTAGCAAGACACAGCAGATGCTTTCTTGCTGGCATCTCTTCCTCCAAGAGAGGGCTTGGAAAGACAAACTCCAATTTTTTTACATGGATATGGTTTGCCTGCAATTGGCTCTTCTGGTGTTGCAGCTGTCTGTTGAGGTTAGCTGCCAGGCTGCATGCATCTATGCGATGGGTGGTCCCATGGCCATACGCTCCCGTGTCTGCCTCCACGAACTGGGAATCACTCTCTATGCCCTGGGTACTTGGTGGTGGTGTTACAGTTCTTTTTACTACTGCTACCGTTATTCAAAATAATGAAGGATGGTGCTTCCCTTAATAGCAAGATCTTTGCTCATGGTAGTGGTCATTAAAACTAGGCTGGGAACAGAATTCATTTGACTAAATTTTGCTGCCTAAATTAGATATCTGCACTAAGCAATTCACATGGGATGAATCCCTGTGTGCCCATCTCAGGATAGGGTAAGTTCTTGAACATTTCCTTGCTGACTTTTCCTTGCCATTTAGTGGGGATAGGCTTCTATAAATTGCAAAAGAAGACTGGCAGAGACAGTTATGGCAGGATAAGGGCAATCTGGAGCTGCAAAAGTACAAGCACAACATAAAATACTAGTGGTGTATTGGGAACACTTGGTGGGAGTCCCACATCACCACAGTGATCTCTGGAAGCTGTGTCTGCTTTGGGATCTCTCAGAAAACAGCACTGATCAATGTCTCCAAACTACCAGGGAAGAGGAGAGCTGTTCCCCAGCACCTTAGTCTATGTTACATGTGCAAAAGCAGTGGTGAGATCCTTCATCCGGGGGTCTTGTGTATCAGTCATGGCCCAAAGCAGAGTAGAAGACAGTCCTGGTCCTATATTACCTCCATGTTCAAATAAAACATTTAGCCACAACAGGCATTCCAGCTCTCCAGTCTCTACATGCTTATGCAGGTACTCTATCCATTTCTGTACACATCATCTTAACAGTCCCCAGCAGTCACCTGTTGTGATCCTGGCCAGCCCCCTGTCCTGTCTGCATTTCTGTTGCTTTCAAATATCTACTTTTATCCACAGTAAATCAAATGGATTCAGCTCCTGTTTGTTGTCTTCCAGTTGGCGCACCTCACTCTAAAGCCAGAAAGCCTTGGAGATGACTTGGGTAAATACCTACAGTTCACTATCTTTCTCTGACTTGAATTTACCATGACTCTTGGAATGTCTAGTCTTTCTGCACTTCTCCTTGAGAAGTTTAAATGTAATAATATCTGCTCCCCCTGTACCAGTTGTACTGGCTGCAACTGTGTTGAGATGACCAATGTATTTATATCTCATGATGTTCGGCACCGAGAAGGCAGGCTGGGTTTGGAAGGTCTTGGAGGTCTGGATAAGCTTTACATTAGATGGACACTGCCTCCAAGAAATAAAGATACTTCCTTTGCTAAGTATTTGATGAACATGACTCCAACAATAATGAAAGAAAACTTGCACAGCTGGAACATCACCGGTGGAACCAGGAGATGCTGGACTGGATGTGGCAGGGCAGGCATTTCTGGAGCACATTATTATTCATGCATCAGGCCCAGGGTTGTCAGTGGAGATGCATCAATTAAGAGAAAAAAAAGAGGGGGAGAAGGGATGGTGGAAAGAGGTGTCTGATTTTTTTTGCTACCCACTGCCTCATTAAATGAGTCGGGGGGAGGGAAGGGCAGTCCATTTAGCAGGTCAGCAGCAAGCAGTGCTATCAGATGCCATGCCAAGCTAATTCCTAATTGGGGCAGTGTTTGTCAACACTGACAGAGCCTTAATACACTGTAATCGCTGGAGCCACGAGCTTTGACAGAGATCTTAATCTATGCGCTCCATCCCTTTCACACCACAGTGAGCATGTCTGCTCCTTCCCCTGGCCCTCACCACACGCAGTAGCTGGGCTCTGTGCACCGAGAGGTTTTTAAAATAGCCCCTTCTATTTCATATGAACCAAAGAAAGGAGAGCAGGTAAGAGGCAGCTGACGGGGGGCGGGGGGAAAGAAGCATTGTGCTGCTGGGGAAATTCTTCAAAGATTTCACAGTTGGAACAGGTTTTGCTTCATCAGACAGCAAACACTGCCTATTCACCAGGCTGAACATCTGCCTCCAAAAATAGATGCACAATACATCATTGGCTGTTTTGGGATCACCTTGGCTCCTTGTATATTCCTTCCTACTCTCTGACACAGCCTTCCTGGAAAAGCTTCTGTCCACCTTTCCAGATTTTCCATCTCACAAAAGCTGTAGGAGACAACTTTATAGATGAGTGACTCCAGTGTGGTGCAATGATAAGCTTTGACATAGGTCAGCCTCAAGGTCTGTGATTGAATCAAGTCTTCCAAGTTCAAGAATCTGTCCTGACACAGGAGGTGAGCATACCCATTAAGGACTTTGCTTTTTTTTTTTTACCAACAGGTAACGATGAACGGTTTTGCACTGATATAATGGCCACACATCCTGCTTTTCCTGGGACAAGTTTGAAATTCCATCCACTACCTTTGGGTGCTCCAAATTTTTTTCAGGATGCACAGAAAGATGTCATTATTTTATCAGTAAAAATATGCAAAGCTTTCTTCTTAAATAAATGCAAGGATATCTTTGCAGGATATCACTAAGCTGACTAAGATCCTTCTGTGCACTCAACAGGAGAAAAATAAACAGGTCTTCTACTCTAAGTTGTGACGCTTCCTTGTAGATCACCTAAAGCATATTTGGGTACTAAGATGCAGATAAAACCCTTCCATCTTGCAGAGTATCACCTCTTCCTCCTACTACCGATGAGGCTGTGGATACAGGGATGCTTTTCCACAACAAAAAGTCTCACATTGTCTTCAGAAGAAACCAACAGACATGTCATAAATTCAGACAGGGATTGCTGAGATATCTTGGAAGAAGGAAGAGCCTGAAGGCTCCTTGCAGATGGTTCTGGCCCCCAGAAGTGTCCTGGCTTGTCTCATATGTTTGAGTATCAGAGTCACCATGCTTAGCAAACCTGCCACAGAGCTGCAGAAGGATCACTTATACTCTCCTCATTCCTTATCCTTGGCTACCATTTGGTACCGGCTGTGTCTATGTTCCTCCTGGAAGGATGCAGAAGTGAAAAAAAAAAAAAAGACACCCAGGTATCTCTGCCTTGCATGGATTTATGAAGAGGTAAGGAAATGCGTTTTCAATATCTATGAATTCTCACCGTGACCATGTGAGTTCATGGCTGTCCTTGTGCATAAACAACACGACGAAGTGAGTTATTACCCAACTGAAAGACCACAGCTCCATGCCGGAGGGTGCTTTTGTCTTTCCTTTCATGCCAGCTCCAGAAACCTCTCAGCCAAGCCTCCTCATGGCATGTGCTATGCTTACCTGTGATTTATTGATGATAATCATGGGGCAAGCCATTTGTAATCAAATGTACAACAAAGACATTCTCGTGCTGAGAGGGAGTGATAACGCACCATTTAGTAATTTTTGTGCAGTCAGTAATTTGGAGAATGAATGATAATTTCCTGAACTGAAAATCTGCAATGACAACCCTTAGTGCTATTCACCTCGTGAATAAAGATACCTTCCTCTCCATGTCTTGTGATAAATTCCTTTTATTAGGGCCACTTACATGGGACTTTATCTTAATCGTCTTAAGTATGGGGCAGTCTCCGTGGTGAGGTTGGGTCGTTTTTCATTATGACCTCAGACATGCTATATGAAGTAAATAAATACCAGGCAGTGATATGAAAACAGTCATTTAAATGAAATAGGCTTTGCTAACACACTATTCTCAGTTACTGCATACAGCCTATCTGCATAACAGGAGATGCTGAGGAACAGTGGGTCATCTTTTACATCCACCTGAGCAGGATGGCCTGTCCAATAGGAAAATTGAATATTTTTGACCATCATAACATTGAGCAACGTCAATGAACCACACTGCTACAATGTGCACTTTCCCAATTCTAACAGTATTATTTAAGCCAACAAGGAAATGCAGCTCCTGTGGTTTTGGATTTTCAAGTGGAAATGCTGCATGAAAAGCCAAGGTGATTTTAGTAGCTAGCCAGGAGCTCTGCTTGATGACCCTCATGCTGTAATGTTTTATGGAGCCTCTGTTCAAAACTGGGGGATGGGGTGCTGGAGGCGGTTGGTTTTAAGCTAAACTGATGTTCCTCTCCATGTTGCTGGTGCAAATCCAGGCTGGGAGCTGCCATTAAACAGCACGATGAGTGAGCAACTTCATTCTCCTTTTCTGAGTGCAGCTGCTTGCTTCTTGGACATCATTGTCAGAGCCACCAGAGTGGCTGGCTGGTCCTGGAGGCTAGGTGGTCCTCTCTTCTGTATCACATTACAACGTCTCTGCAGAAGCCACCCTCATGCTTGAAGGACAAACATGTCTCCTCCACCAGTGACACAGTTCCCTTCCGCTCTGCACATCTGCCTCATCCCTTCAGCACTGTCCTAAGTTTGGATAAAATTCTGCATGGGGCAGAAACATGGGGTGTTTTTTCAAAAGGCAACTGGAGGGCAGACAGGGAATCTTGCTTCTGCCACAGAGTTGGATTATGGTCTTCACTGGTATTGCCAGCACAGATAAGGATTTGATTTCTACGGCACCGATAGCATCTCCATAACAACCTGCAGTGACTATAGCCCAGCAGAAGCTAGCGTGGGGAATAAACAGCATTAAAGGTGAGGGCACAAGACAGACTGCCAACCCCACTCCCAGGTGGTTTGGACTTTGATCACCTACTGAAGGCCAGATGTGGACTGTTCACTGAAATTGTTACCTATGGTGTTTGGGTCCATGATGTCTTTTTCCAGCTTTAAGCACACAGCTCCCCACTCCTCTTTCCTCTCCTCGTTGTAGCTGTGATTTAATTCCAGACAGGCAGCAAAGTTTGGAAACATGCAGATCATTCCTGTTTTATCTTAATCATCCTCACCTGGGAAAATAGAAGAGGAGAGCTTTTTAAAACACTTGGATAAAATGAACTGAAATGATGAAGTGCATTAAGAACAGGAAAATCTAAATGAGGTGGAAATAATGTCTTAATTGGAAGGACACATTTTAATCTTCCCTCTCTCCTGCACTTACATGAACACACACACACACACAATGATAACACAGGAGAATAAAGTATAAACTGGGAGACTGCCTTGGCACAACGAAGGCAGTGTCAGCTGATTGGACACCCCTTGGTCTTCGCCAGCTCTGCCCATTGCGCTACCCACCTCCCTGCACTGAGGTCTCAAAGCCAATGGCCATCACTGCAGAAAACTGCCACCAACAGAATGTCATTGCAAGCTGCTCCCATTATGCTGCTTAGACAGATGGGAAGTGCCCATCTCATTAAGTTGACCATAGACAATACCTCCTACCAGCAAAGTTATACAGCCAAGATAGGATTCAGCTAGGTGTCTACATGAGGTAGGTATCTCCATCACCATTACGGGAGCTGCAGTCAATAACTGGTGGAGTCTATAAAGGTGTTCAGTTGAGCAGCTGTAGGTGTCAACTTTGAGGTGTATTCACCTGTGAATTTGTGACCCCAAGGAGTGTCAGAGCTCAGATGAACCCTTTGGTGAAAACCAAAGATGGAGAATCATCTACTCTGTAACATGTAGCCTGCTGGAATGGCGGTACAGCTAGGGTGTTCCCTAGCACACCCACCCAGCAACTGAGCAAGCAGGTGACTGACTTACTTTTGATACTCCATTGCTCAAGTTTGTGATACAAAAGAGTTTTCCCCTCTGGCCTTACTTGTTATACAGCAAAAGACAGTTTCTAAATGGTGAATTCATGAATCTGCCAAATAGGTCCCAATCATCAACTGCTGGTAGGGTTGGGCTTTTTGACCTGATCAGAAAAGGAATTGCTTTACACAGAAAAGATATCAAAGATGATGTGTGACTCTCTCCATTGATCTGAAAAGAGGCAGGTCACTGGGTGAATTTGGGATTTTAATTTTATGAATCATCTTTTGAACCATGCTCATTGTAGTGCTTGATAGAGTCTGTTTCTCTCTTGATCTCTGCTGATTATATATTTTCTTCTAAATGGTATCTCATTTCTAATATGCAACTATTATTCAAAGTGATTAATTGAAGTCTTTGGTCAGATCTGTATCTGGATATCAGCTTTAACCATATATGTGCCATACTGAAGTCACATTTTTGATCTGTACTTCCTGAGGCACAGGACATCATTAAACATTTTAGAGACTCTGGTGGTTATATTTCCACAACAGACAACGCAATAAGAGACAAAACCAAATAGATGTAATACTGCTGACTCTTGGAGATCATTCACAACATTCACAACTCAAAGCCACTCCTAACACAGTTTTATGAGCCTGAGCTTTCCCATTCACCACTGCTCAGCCCAGTGCCTGTCACTCTGTATCACCAGCCAGTCTTCCAGTGGGATAGCAGCTGGGTGCTGGATGGATAACCACGTACAGTCCCCACGGGTGTGCCTGGGCCATCACTATACTGAACTATTAAACCTAGTTGAGCTGCTCATCTATTCTTCTCTGGAAGGTACCTAGGCAGTTTTACTCTTGTGATTTAAGATGCCTCTCAGTCACTGGGGTGATCATCCAACCTTCTTCTGGATCTGCTACAGAACCACTCAAGAAAGAAGTTGCAGAAGAGTTGTTTATAGTCTTTTCTGGGGAGAAAACAACTGGGAAGGAGCCTTTTAGCTGTTATGTCTTCATTCAGTTTAGTTTAGATTGTGGGGGAGGATGAACAGAGACATGTGATACAAAAATACATGTGAATGTGATGGATAAGAAAACTACCAACGATGGGCTTCTCAGACCTGGAAGAGGATGCCAGCATGAGGATGAAGGCAGCTGCTGGCTTTCTGGGTTGGGAGGGGTGGACTCAAAATCTCTCCTCTGATGGGCACTGGCTGCTCAGTCTACTGAGCTCTCTGCCCCATTTCTAATAACATAAATTCCTAAGGGAATCATCTACAAAAATAAATATTGATGGTACAATTTGCTCCTCTCTGATCTTTGGAAATACAAATATGATGGGTCCATCAGCAGGGCAGGAGTGACCACCTGGATATCCCATTTCAGGTAGGATTGATGGAGGATGCTATGGTATCAGGAGCTGATAGTAATACTGCCTTGGCAATGATTTGGAAAATGGTGACAGGCACCTGCAGCTCATAGAAGATGGCAGCCAGGAGTGGGGTCCTGTCATCTTCCCCTGTACTGTGACCTGCTGTCTACGCATGGAGATGCTGCCTGAGGTGGATATGCCAGGGCTCTCTCCTCATGCTCTGCCCACTGGAGACACTCCGGATACCCTTCCTCAGGCAGCCAAGATCAGACCCTATGTGGACCAGGATGCTTGGGCCATCCAGGGGCTCAAATTAAATGAATAGCAATTAAATAGTGGTGCAGTGCAACGAGTGGAGAGGAGGGTTAGCTGAGGTGGCAGGATGCCTGAGCCATCCTCTGTCAGCAAAGTGCTGAGACAACAAACTTAACCTCCCTGTCCACAGTGCGCCTATCAGCCATGGTTATTAAATCCCACAAAAGGAAGAAGAGGAGAAGTGAATAGGGTTGAAAGAAAAAGCACTTTCCCCATTTGGATTACCTCCTACAGAACAGGACCTGCCAGTGAAAGGCGGAGAGTGTAATTGCTGGCCTGAAAGAGAGGAAAAAAAAAAGAAAAAAACTATAAAAGGAAAGAAAGAAAGGAGGAAGGGGGGAAAAATTGATAATGAACAATTTATCCTCTGAGCTAACAGTTAATTAATTCTGAAAATATCTGTCAAGCTAATGGTGGGGGGGGCTGTGCCACTGAACACAATTAGTAAAATAATAATAACAAAAAAGGGGAAAAAAAGAAGAAAAAAAGATTTTTTTAAGGTGTTGCTATCTTCTTAGAGACCAGGCCCTTGGCTTCCCAATGTCATTCTCAACACAATTTTTTTCTTCTCTCCCTTCGTCTCTTTTCAGAAATTGTTCTCATGAATGATTTATATATGTCTAGTTATCTGGAGTGATTTCTATGGACCCGGGCGCATTGCTGCATAATTGTTAATTTTAATGCCATAATAGCTTCAGATGGAGGAAGAGATTAGGCGTTTATTGCACAATTAAATGAAACATACTTGAGAATCACAAAAGGTTCCGTAATTATTTCAGACCATTAATAAAATGGGCATTAAATTATATGGGACACAAAAGGGAAAGGAAATAGATTTTCATTACAGCAATAGAAGCCGAGAGTAGTAATAGATCCTTGTTGAATTCTCTTTCTCTCTCTCTCTCTCTGAAATTAATTGTTGCCCAGCTTATTTCAAAGCAAAATAAAAGAGAAATAAAGTGTGTTAAAGAACCTCTGATGAAAGGGCTTTGTTTGATAAGGACAATAGCCAGTGATACACTCTGGGAAAAAAAGAAGGAAAAAAAAAAGGAAGATTTGATTTTGGCTTCCTGCCCTCAGTCCTGAAGGCAGTACAGGGGCTTCATGCGCACACACGAGAGCCTCTCCTCCCATTTCCAACACCAGGAGGCTATGATGGACAGGAGGGAGAAGGGGGGGGACGCAGAAAGTTCCCCCATACATTCCCAGGTGCCCCTGGCAATGGGGCCAGCCGTGGTTTTGGCACCAGGGGCAGAAGAAGATGCAGCAGACTGGCAGAAATGCTGGTGATGCCCCCACAGAGGGGCTGCGTGTGGCTTTTGGCTGTTTCTAGGTAAGACTCCATGCGATCGATTTGCCCTGGATGGAAGATCTAAGGTGTACCATGGAGAAGGAAGCTGCAGCCGGAGGCTCACTGATGTTCAAAGCACAACATCCAGCCCCACCAGACCCTGGAGGGTTTGTCCTCTGATCAGCCCCTGTGGAGCTCAACAGGGACAACATGAGGGGCTGAGTGAGGAAGAACTCCTATTGCCTATGGCAAAGACAGTCCACAGCAGTCCGGACCTGAAAACCATCAAAATCTCACCTTTTGGCTGGGGAAGGCCCAAACACAGGACCTGCCTGAAAAACATGTCACCTCCAGTGTCACAAAAGCCCAGGTATCAGCACAGACAGCCCTCCTCATAAGCTCTGATCTGTGGCTCCTTATTCCAAGAGTAATTATTTCCAATGACAAAATGAGGGGGCGTGAGCAATATTTTATCTCCTCCTTGAAATGAGGAACATCCCGAAAATACGGTGCTGATGAGGGAGGGAGGAGTCAGAAGCCCACTTGAGAAAGTTTTCAGGGGTAGTCAGGATTTCTGAAAGTAAAAAGCAGCACTTCTTAGCAGTTATAGACGCCCATGGGTCTAGGTTATTTAGGCAGTTTGGAAAATCCCATGCTGCTTTCAGGCATTTTCAATGTAGTTGAAAATGTGCCCTTGATCCTTGCAGAGTTTGTACTCATCTGAGTGACCAGCAGTACAATTAAGAGTGAAAGACGTCAAAAGAGGGTCATTTGGAGCTAATGGAAAGCCCATCTTCCAGACTACCAGCCTGACTTCACTGTCCTTAAACTCCTCTGAAAAGCCTAAATGAAAAAAATACTTCTAAACCATCACTTGGCGCTTGGTCTGTGAAATGGTGTGCATTGGCAGTGCCTGGCACAGCACACTCCAGGTGCTGCAGAGGTTTTCAAGAAGATCCCTTCATTACATAAAAAAAAAAAAAAAAAGAAAAAAGAAGAAGAAAAAAAAGAAAAAAAAAAGGTCGTGGCAAAGCAAAGTGTATCAAAAAGAATACTATATCTGAGGAAACCTAACCAGCTCCTCCATCACCCCCAATTGAATTTGCCAAGCAGGCCGCTAGGGAAGCTGTCTCCTTGCCTGGGCGCGGGAATTGCAGAGGGATCAGAAACAAGGAGCATCCGAATGCAGGAATAAACAAACAAGCAAGCAAGGGTGTCTCTTTCTGGAGCACAACTGCACTTGAAAATTTAGCACAGCTGACGCAGATCAGACGCACGGCAGCTATTTTTGGGCTCCATGCAGTGTTTTACTTAGCAGCTGCACTCTGGGCCTGCCCCCATTCCCACCAGCACCGTGAGGAAGCAATCGCAATGGGAAGGAAAGGCCTTTGGTTGCCCATGGGTGTGGGTAGTGGGAAGCTGGTGGAAGAGCTGCTCCTGACAAAACAGGGGTTTTAATAGCAGGTGTTTGTTGAGGACAGCGGCTGAACTCTTACCTTCTTCAGAAGGCAGGAGGCGAAGAGGAAAGAGGCAGGGGAGATAATGGGGCCCCCCAGCCACCTCTGTGCTGCTGTATTTTGGAGGGTGTCTGGAGAAACCTGAGCAGGCAGGAAGATATTTCTGCTGTCACTGCACCTGGGTAGAACTCTCCCTGTGACTCCGGCATGTTGTACTGCAGAAAGCGGGGAAGACGGGACAAGGCACAGCAGCCCCCAAACCCTCCCAGCCTCCTTTCCCAGTGTGCCAGTGCAGACACCATCAGGTGTCCAGCACCATGCTGAGCACCTTAAGCTCCAGTGATGGGATTAGGCCTGAAGAGGAGGCCAGCAGAAAAGGAGTTTGACACAGAGAGACTTAAGGAGAAATTGGGAAAAAAGTATTTTGCAAAAAAAAAAAAAAAAGGGGGGGGGGGTAAGGTGGAATGCTCATCCACAGAGGGAGGAGCAAATCTGAGCCTAAGCAGCAAAAAATGAAGTTAAATAGCTGTAGACTGCAATAAAGAGGCTGTGGGCTGCTGCGCCAGTGCCCTCTCCTGGGCAAAGGGAGCGCTGCTCCGGTCCCGGTCCGCCCCGGGGGGGAGCGGGGAGCCCCGGGCGCGGGGCCGAGCCGTCCGAGCAGACATGCGGTGCAGCCCTTCAGACAAGCATGAAGCCCTGCCCTGATTTGGTGCAATACCAAGTAAGCAAGAGGGCACTTAAAGGGAAAAATATGAAGCTCAAGGGAGACTCGGTCGGGAGCGGAGGGGGGGCGCGGGGGGAAGGTAGGGGGGAGAAAGTCTTAGGGAGATGAAAGAAGGTCGGCATTAGAGAAAAATAAATAGGAAGATAAAATAAAACATTAATAATACAAAGTATTAAAGAGTCTCTAAATAGGACAAGGAAAACAGATGTAAGTGCAGCAGGAGATCAGCCATGTCACCCAGCTGAAAATAAGTAAGAAGAGGACTCGAGACACAGGGTGAGTTTGATTTTAATATGAGGGAAGTTCTTTTTTTTTTCTATGGCAGCTCTTGGAGGGCTGACTCACAGGACAGAGCACGTGCCTAGCACAGGCATCACAAGGTCTTGCCCTCTTCCTACCAAGGACACTCCTAATGGAGAGGAGCAATGCCTTGTCCTCTGCCCTGGGGGCAGCAGTGCCCCTGTCTGTCATCTCCTGATGCACAAGGGCAGAGGAATTCCCACATCATGCAGCTTTGGGCTCATCCATGTGTGTTGCTGTCACACAAGGGCTCACAGCAAACTACCTTTTATAGGTCTTGAGAGGAATATGTGCAACTCATGTCCCACTGTATGCAACTTCAGAAATGTTGCTGTTGTGTTTTAAGGAGCCAATGGCCAGAGGAAGGACCTGAAATCCAGGAACTTGATGGAGCAGTGCGACAAAATGGAAGCAGGAGGAGCCAGCTAATCCTGGTGGCTGTCTTGATGTTGGGCCTGAAAGGCAAAGTTGAGACTAAGGAACAAAAAACCAACATCACTGTGCCTAGAGCTGGGGAAGGAGGAGGCTCAGGGCCAGCAGTACAAGGGTTCTCAGAGCAGGGAAGGAGCAGCTCTGAGAACACTCCAGGGCAGGAGACCCTTGGAGAAGACACCAGAGGCATCACGGCATGTGGGAGATCCTTGCTAAATACAGACCTAGTGCACAGCCTTATTCTGTCTTTTAGTTGTAGGCAGATAATACAGGTTATTGGGTGCTGCAGAGGGATCTCCACCAGCAAGTTTATGTTTGAGTATCTTGGATGAGCCGGGAGGAAGCAGGAAGACAGTTTGAATCTCCCTTGCCCCTGTAGTGCATTCTGCTTTAAACATAGGTGGGGTTTTCAAGGTCGCCATGCAGACACAAGCAGGAAATATATTGCCTTCTGATATCACCCCATGGGGTAGAGGAAGAGTCCCAGCCCAGTGCTTTCTCCTAGGAAAGCCCAAGCAGTCTGACCGCAGTGAACAACTCCAGCTCTCCCAGCCACATTTCCCCAGACAGCCTTCTGCAGCCCTGCTGCGGGCTGAAAGTAGTGCTGAAGCTGGCATCGCCCCATGCCCCCCCTCTGTCTCGAAGGGGCTGTGGCTCTTGACAAGCCTTTTGCAGATAACTTTTTTAGCACCAGCACAGGGGGAAGGGAGGCAGGAGCAGCCACAAGTGCAGTGATGCATCCTGCAGTCTCTGGGCCCCAAGGCAACTCTGCGCTAATGGCTCAGTTCCTCAGATTAACAGTGGGAAAGCCACGATCTGGCAGCTTCACCTGCCCTGGCAGAAAGCCCAGAATTCATGGAAAAATCAGGAATTCCTGGATTTGCTCCCACAGCCAAGGAAAATTTCTGCTCCCTATGCTCCCCCTCCAGCATCTCAGTTCATTTTGGTGGTTACTGTTGAAAACAGTCACGATGTCCTAGTGGCTATAGGCCCATCCTATAGCCATCCCGCTGGTCAGCACTGACCATGAGAGCTGCTGCGGCTGTGATCTTGCAGAGAGCAGAAGCCTGTAGTGCCTACCCTCTGTGCATTCCCAGTTTCACTTGATTCAGGGCTGTGTGACAACGGGAGAGAGCAACTCCCTTTCATTAACAGGGGCTAATGAGCACCCTGATTATCAACATCCTCATTCTGAGCACCAAAATGACATTGACCCCAGTAATGCTCCGAAGAAGCCTGTCCTAGCTAATCCAAAACAGGCTGGCAGCACTGGGAGCTTTGGAGAGCAATGTTCATCATGCAGAAACAGGGGAAACAATGTAAAAAAAAAAAAAATCGGCATGAACCTCTTGGTTGAAGAGGGGGGCTGTTTTGTTTCCAGCTGGAGTCAGCCGCGCTTGTACACAAAGGTCACCGTCGGCAAAAAAAATCAACAAAAAAAAGGAAACTGGTGAAGCCAGTGAGGCTGGATTAGAGTTTCCTAGATGGGGGTCAGAGAGGGGAGAGCTTTTAGCAGTGATTTGCACTCTCCAAATGAAAGCTTTAGGATTTTGCTCCACTTCAAAGAAAAGATGCCCAGCCCAACTGCAGCCCCTCCTCGTCACGCCGGGCAGGCAGGAGCAGTATTAGCACTGCTCACATGTAAGTGGAGGGAGCAGGGGCCTCACGCCTCTCCTCCTGTGCCGCTGAAAACCTGCAAGGGAGATTCCAAAGCATGGCGCAAAGATTTAGCTACCCGGCTTCCATTGACCGTAGTATCAGCTGAACAGCCAAATCCCCAGGCAGAGCTTCCCAGACTCGCTCCCTCCTCCCTGAAAGGCACTGCTGCTGTTTTTGTTTGGGGTACCTGTCGGGGATTCAGGAAGGACGTGCATCAGCTGAGCCCATCTTGCAGCTCTGCCGCTTGCCACCGGTGCAGAAGCTCAGCAATGGGCAAACCCCAGCCCTGGGACGAGGGTTTTGGTGTCTCCTGCAAGAGGGTGATCCTTCCCTATCGTCTGCACCAGCACAGACTGACCCTCTCTTTGGGCTCTTATACAGTGGAGTCCTGACCTTGTGCATATCCCTCTGGCTTATTCTTGCAGACTTTTAAACTCTGGTCATCTATCAGTACATCCTAAAATGTTGCTGGCACCTCCCCGTAGCTTGACACATCGATCCTCCCCTCTAGGGTCTAGAGTTTCTTTGCTGTTTCCTCATCCCAGGCGATTTGGATTGGCAGCTACAGCCTCAGCTGATGTAGGCTGCAAGCTGGTCCTTTCACTTCAGCGGCACTGAGCTATTTCAGAGCCGCCGGGACCTGCCCATGCTGCTCACTGCTTTTCACACACGCCGGTGGGAGTGGGAGTGTTTTACGAAGGTGGCCTGTGCTGTCAGCCCCACTCTGATGGCGAAACTGCTGCGTTATCAGACCAAGCAATGGGACACCTCCTTCTACAGACCCCCATCTCTTCAGCAACCCCCCACAAGCCCCGGGCTGCCCCCCGCCTGCCTCCACTGCTCCCTGGGCTCCGGCAGCTTCCCCCCATCTCCTCCCCACCCATAGCCCACAGCTAAAATACCTGCTGCTGCCTGACTCTGCTCTTATACCACTTCCCAGAGGGATAGAGCAGGGCATTTACACTCCCTTTTAAAGAGATCCCGCCTGTTTTTTTCTTTTCTTTTAGCTGTGATGCTAAAATGTTGCGGGCACAGCAGCACTCCAGTGTTTTAGAGCATTTATTCTCCTGAACGGTAGCTTAAAGTAGAAAAATGCTGCTATCCCCACTATGTCCCCTGCATTTCATCCTAATGTGAGTTTGTAGCATTCCTGTTTTCTTTTTCTTTCTCCCTTTTCTTGAGGCACTCTTTATTTTAGATTCCAAAATGTGGAATATCAGTAAAGCTATTTTTTTTTAAATGGAAAATTTCCAAAGGAGAAACATTCCTGTTTTGCAAGGGAAACAGAAAATGCATTTGCATCCTTGAAATTTCCTGCATTAGAATAAAAAGCCCTTCCAAGGGAATAGATCTTGAAACACAAATATTGTGCAACAGCAACAGAAAAATGGAAATGGGCAGCATTTCTGCAAACAGCTTTTTGCACTCTTGCCTTAGAAATCAGGCAAAGTTTTCAGAAAAAAAAAACCCAAAACACCCAGGATGCAATTTTAGTATCAGTCCAGGGCTACAAAAATAAACCCAAGATTTTGGAGGAAGGACAAATGTACTGAAAGCTACTCTGCTCAGCTTTACTATGACCAAAGAGATACTAAACCTTCAGGTAGGAGCCACGGGGTTGGCCTGGCAAAAGAAGCCTGCCCAGAGTGCTTTCATGGCAAACAGGCTCTGCTTGTCCTCTCCAGCCAGTTCAGAGGGATCAGACCTCGGGAGCAGAGAGACATGGAGGTTGCAGGGCTGCTGCTGGGAGGGAGCAGTCCATGCTTGGGGATGTGCTGGGAGGCCATATCCCATCCCACTTTATTTCTGGACCATTTGGTCCTGCTGAGGATCAGGAGTGAAGCCCTCTGACGCAGGCACCCAGCTGCATACCTAACAGATAACGATTAAAGGGATCGCATGAGTCAGAGAGAGAGAGTTTGTACTGCAATTAAATACACAATCAGGACTGATTAATTGGAAAAGAATCCTTATCCGTAAACAGAAGAAAACACTCCAGTCACTGCACGTGTTAGGGCAATGATGGAGATCAGCAGAAGGCTTCGCATGGCCAAACTACCTTCCCTCGGGACTCAAGCATGCCTTTAACCTTGGGGGAAACTGTGTGCTGGGATGCTACCAAAGCCAGGAGCTGGCGAGAAGAAGCCACACAAGAAGGAAAATTTTCTTCTCCTGTTTTTTTTCTTCATATTTGGAGTCAGTTTTGGGGACATGACACTGAAGAGCAGCGTATGCACAGAAGTAGAACTGCAATCTTCACTTTATCTCAGTGGTGCTGCTCTACTAGAAACGTGTTGTCAACCCACAGGGGAAGACTCCAATGTTAACATGGGAAAAATAGCAAAGAAAGGGGCTAAACTACTTATTTCCTCTGCTTTGATTCATTTTTAAGGCTATCTCCTCCTGTGTTGCTGACTGACGACAGCTTGAGATGCTGAAGTCAGTTAATTGTTATGAATCCCTGGAGCATTATTCCAAGCCATTTGAAAACACAGAAGGGAGCAATAACCACCTGTGATTCCGGTGAGAGAGTTAATCCTATAAAACAGGGGGATTCATCAGTTTGGGGAGCACAGGGGACCAGTTTACTCATCTGCAGTGAGCCTCCTCCATACCAAGGGGTCGGATGCAGTCCTTCGGGCTGAGATAGGGCTCACCAAAAGATGAAAACTTCAAAAAGTTCAAGTTCCCAAAAAGATGAAAAAGATGTAAACTGCTCAGCTCTGATTTAGGGATTCCAGTGGCTGGAGAAACAAAGGATGCCAGCAGACATAAAGCAGAATGAGCCCCTGGCTGAGGATGCAAGGGTGTCATTACATAGTTGCTTGTTTTACTGCATCCTAAACGGAGGCACTAAGCTAAATGATGCGAAGTTTTCTTTATCCTGGTAAGACTGTGCAGTGACAGCTCCTTTGGTCTAAAACCCTAATGTCTCCTCCTGGGCAGCTCTACCAGTGCAGGAGCCACGTAGACCAGGCTCCCAAGCGAAAACCAGCACTAAGAAGGGCTGGGAGGGAAGAGGATGTAACAGTCTGGGTATGACGGAGTGGCCTATATGCCTACATACCTACCACATTTGGTAGGTCTGAGAGACGGCTTGATCATCACAAGCCATTGGATCATAACAGAGTCAGAGCACCAGAGGGAAATTAAGATGTTTCTTTCGGGCTTATGCCCTGGACTGTGTTTGGATAGATGGGGTAGCCTGATCTCACACCTACAAGTAGTCCTTCCCAGGGGAGGGTGGTGATCAGGGGAGTTATCTGCATGCCCCATGCTGGAGGGAGCATGAAAAGTCAGTGCTGAGCACAATGCACTCATTCTTTCTCCTTGCCCTGCAAATTTGTAGCTGTTGATTAAATCCCTTTTCAGAGGGAAGCATTACAAGGCTCCTGCATGCTTTTCCAGGCAAAGACCTCTCTGCTCATTCTGTGTTTTCATTCTCACATCAGCCTCTGCCCACTGAATAACAACAGCAATTGGATGTGTTTAAATAGCACTGCTCATTATTGTTTGGCCAGTAATCAGGCGAGTCTCCCATCCCCTGCAACCTGACCGCCACATGCCACGGAGGAAGGCCGGCCACAGCTTCTCCTCCTCCTCTCCTCCCACCCACATCACCTCACCTCTCCACCCTGCCCAAGCTGGGTATGCAAATTGTATTCCAGTGATAACAGGTTTTGTCCCCTCCATGACCAGTGGGACAGCGGAGATAAATTGAGGCAACCTCAAGCTGTTTGTTTGTTGGAGCAGTAACCACCTGCAGAGGCAGAGGGCTTGAACTGTCGAGATGGGGCTGATCTTCTATGCAGCTTCAGTTTCTCGGTGGTGGGGATTGAGGCAGACAGTATAACAGAAGGGAACGAAATGGCATTCATATATTTTCCCAGGTGCATTCTGGCTGGCAGGTGGAGAACATATTGCCTTGGTGTGTTGACTCTTGGAGATGTATGGGCAGCGCTGGTTAGCTTCTGTGAAAACTTGGATGTCAGATGCCTAGGTGGACACCAATGCTCTTGGGTCTGACTGCAGGTCAGAGTGGCCTTGGTGAGGACCACCATCCCCACGCAGCCACCAGTCTTTGTTCGAGCAGCCACCTTTGCAGGAGAAGCAGGGGATTCCTGCCTGGTGGACCAGATTTGCACTGAGCATCCCCTTGGTCCTCGCTCTTTGCTCCCATAGCTCGCTAAAAAAGAAGGGGGGAAAAAAAGCCCCGTCACCAATCCTGGCTCAGAAGCAGCAGCAAATGACCTGAATCACCATTCAGATGTAGATACCAGACCAATAATGACTATTTGCCGACAGCCCATTGGCCACACATGAGCCTGCCACGTCTCTTTATTATGACTAATAGACACACTTTCAGAAATCAGAATCTATTTCCAAGTGATTCATGAGTGTGTAGGAAAAGGAAGGGGGGGAACAACGGACTAAATACACCTGGTAATTTATTTGCTATGAATAATTTGAGCAGCCCCAAGTGACGAAGATATCTTAGTTATTTATCCTGGGGGTGAAATTTGCAGGTGCTGCAGACTGGGTGTGCTCCAGAGCAGGCCCTCCCTTTAACGTTTGCCTCCCCCGCTCCAGTATAAACCTCTATGGCCGTATTTGGAACAAGATATAAGACATGCTTCATCCAAGTCTTTCATTAATTGCTGTTTCTGGAATCTCCTGCCGGCTAAATTATTCCCTGCAGAATCCCTGTCTCGAGGGTTAGGAAAGGGTTACTGAGTGTGCCTTCCCGTTTGGGCTGGGTGGGTGGAAATATCGTTGGCTTTCATCTCCAAACCTGTAAAGAACAAGCAGCTGCTGGAGAGATGGGCGCCTTGTAAATCATCGCAATAAATAAATAATGAAGCGGGAGCATTGCTCGGTCATAGGCACGGCTCTGTGCAAGGGCTAGGTGCCGGACCCCAACCCCCCAGGCCTGGCTTTGGAGGAGTCGCCCCTGGCTGTTCTTCTTTGCTCTGCCCCAGAGTGGGTGGTTTGCCCTCACATGGCTCCTGGGGAGCATTCGCTGCAGTTTTGGGTCAAGGTTGTTGGAGTTTTTCCTTGTGGGTTTCAAGAGAGTAATTTTCTGGAGCCCGGCCCCGCTGCGTTAGTCGGCAGAATAGCTAATGTGAGCGGTGGCTCCTCCGTATCTCACGTTTTGTGTCACCATATTGTAACTGTAGGGTTTTGTCTTCTGGCACCACCGGACTGTGATGCATTTCATTATATTTGGTGTTAAAATTCAGAGAGATTTTTCCATCAAATATCTTTGTATTTGTTTCCAGAAACAAATGATTAGCATTAGTATTCATTAGTATTCGTGTTAACAATTGATAAAAGGCCCACTACTGTAGTATCTGTGCATAGCACACAAAATTCAATTAAAAATATAATAATTTCCTCAAGCCATGATCATATAATCTGTACCATCCCCCAAAATTAGTTCCTGAGACTTCCCCCAAAGTTTACTGCGGATGGATCTGTTTTCCAACGAAAAAGGGCCCTGAGTCAGGGATGCTGCAGTCAAATGAGCAGGACCAGGCTGGGGAGGGCCGGAGAGGGCATGTACAGTGCAAACCAGGAATGCTTTTCGGTAGAGCCAGGCCAGGGCAGCTCTGCTCCCAGTCATTGTGTCTGTCCTGCAGCAGAGTTGGTGTGCCTGAATAAGGCTGCAGCCCCCATCTGGGCAGGGTGGATCTCCAAATGGCTCAAGGGATTAGGGTCTTCTCCATCCAAATGCTTTGCCACCTCCATCCCTCTGGTTGACTCATTTTTTTGGAGTCCAGCAGTGATGTTTCCCTCTCTCCTGGCTCTGCAGACTTGTTTCACAGCCTCACCAGGTGGAAGGCCAATCTCATGCCCGAGGAGGATGCTGGAGACAGTTGCATGGCTGGAGACCACAACCCTGCCACTTCCTCTTGAGGAACAACTTCTGCAGTCCTGGAGAGGATGCTGGAGGGGCCTTTTCCTTACTGCTGGGGACCCACCGCCAAACTTTCCACCAGCATGTGGTGTCTGACATGGCATCTAACTCACAGCTAACACCCCAGAGCAAACAGCTGGTCCACTCAGAGTCTACATGTAATGTGTGGGCACCTTCCCTGCTCAAAGGCATATGGCATTATTCTGCTCTGCTGAGACTCTCAGCAGAGAGGCTGGGGGTGAGCCAGCAAGGACTTTTGCCTCTAAGAGTGATGGATGCCACCATGAACCTCCAGCAAGCAACAAAAGGCAGATGCATCCGGACTCCTGCAAAGCCATGTTTGGATGGAAGCCATTGCATTTTCAAACAGCATGGGTGGGTACATGCTTTGTGGTTTTCCTGAAGCTGGTTCACTCAGTGAGGTCAGTGGCAGGGTTGAATTTTCAGTAGACAGCAGAACTGACTGGATGTTTAGACCTTGTTTCACCAGTTCAGTCCAAAGCTGTGTTTGCCAGACAGGCTTGGTGCTGCCAACCTGCATCTCAGTGTTTGATGTGCTTTGCACAGAGTGAAGTCTACTGAAGGTCTCAGATTTGAGGCAGAGGAGCACCTGGCCAACTCTTACTACCATGGAGCATCTCTTGCTTACTGGAGCATGTCTTACAACTGTGGTCCACCTCCAGCAATTCAGGACCTAAACAACACACTTAAAACCTCCCTGCACGCTCTGGAGTTTATCCAGATATTTTGGACCATATGACGAATGACTTCTCCAGGGTTATGGCAGACAGCACTTGGCCATCGGTGCTTCTAGTGTCCTACCTTTATACAGGGAATATGTCGTGTGGAAGAAATGGCCTTCAGTGCTTAAAATATCCCAACCCACCCCTGGAGCTTCCCCCTGAGACACCGAGAACAGTTGCATGAGTGGGGAGAAGAGAGGTCTGGAGTCCTTGCAGTAAGATAAATTGGCTGTTCATCGGATCCTTGATGGGTCTTGAGTGTTACCCTCTCACAGGCTTTGTATTTCTGGTGAATATGTTTAACTCAAGTGCCATATCAGTGTATGTGAGAAGAGCAAGGTGGAAATTATATGGCTCTTGTGTGGTTTGGTTCACGCAGGAGGGAAGTTAAACGTGAGCTTAACCATGCTGTGGGCCTGGCTGTGTTTATGGGGGCAGATCTTTCACAAGAGTGGGCATGTTGACCAAAGAGGGCAGTTTTGACAAAAAAATCTAACTCCACCTTGTCGGTATGTCTGACAGATCCTAAATAAATGGAGTGGACATGAATTGAACCACCCTTCACTAGAATAACAGATGCTCCTGAAACTCAGAGCACCGCAGCTCTCAGGGACATCTGTGGCGACTGCCTTTAAACACCATTCGTCTCATTCAGATATCCAAACTCAAAATGCAGTACTTGGGGAGAAGACATAGATTTGGAAGAACTCCAAGCCCATGAACTGGTGTTGGGTTTACATAAATTGTTAGAAGGAGTATTTTCCTCCATATCTTTGCATCTTGACCAGACCTCTACTTTACATGTTCTTTAACTGTACTAGAAGAATAACAGCAAGATAACACTTTTGAGCGTATCCTCTGTTTGCAGAACATAGCAGTTGGTCAGGTTTGTCTGAGCTCCACGGGCAGCTTTTGAGTAATGTCAATGATCCAGAAAAAGGCTACTCCAGACCTCACCTGAAATAGCAAACCCTGCAGGTCACTTCGCTCCCCTACCCCAAGCTTTTCATGCAGCCTTGGACCCACCTCTGTGTTTCTCCATGCCTGATGTGTAGCTGGGAATAATCACACTTCTGTGCTTCATCCTGCACCAGGGAGGACAGCTGCATTACAGCTGATGAAGCCATAAGCCTCCCCAGAAATGGAGGCAGGTGAGTACCTGAGATAAACAGTTCAGCCTTGGCACTTTTCTTGAAAGTTGCTGCTTCTATTTCAGAGCTCGTGTGCCTGAAAACCTGTCTGTTTTTTTCTGACTGTATCAGTTGGTCTAATAAAAGATACTACCTTTCCTTACAAGCCTGCTCTGCACTTCTGAGCTTAGGTCGTTTATCCTTCACTTCATGCTGCTGACAATGACTGAGGCTCCCTGGCCATACAATATCTGGGAAGTCAATTCTGTGTCAAGCCCCCAGGTTTACATGCATGGCTACAGTGAATATACTTATTTGCTGGAGAGACTCATCAGCTCTTCCTCCTGCTGCTGTTGCTGCAGAGAAAGCAAACAGTGATCTCCATGGGCCCTTCCTTGGGGAGGTGGGCTGATGCACCCAAGGACCTCATGGGGCTCTGCAGCGCGGGTCTACCCAACATAGAGGAATCCCGCTGGGTTTCCACTGAACATTTCTCACCCTGGAAAGGATGAACCACTCTTTAGCCCCTTGTTAGCTATTATTTAACAGCTAATGTTGCTAACGAAAGGCCAGGAGGTGGCATGGAGGTGGCACTGCCCCAGCAGTTTCTTGCAGGGGTTGCACCCAGAGACCCTTTGTGGGTCCCGTGGAGCCCAAGCTGCTGCCTGACTCTGTGTGGCAGTTTTCGTGCTCTCTGCCCTAGCATTATGCACTTTACAGTGACAGCAATGTCAACCCAAGTGGCTGCTGACCTGGCTGCAGTCAGTATTGCTCAATGCAGCACTTCCACACGAACACACACAGAGAACTATGCTTAATTTTATTGTCTGGGAAGGCTGTTATAATTTGGGGCACAAAATCATGCTGTAAGGCAGTCCCACTGGCTCACTAATCAGGACCTTCACCCCCCTTCCCCAGGGGCTGTGAGAAGATCTGCAACAGTAAAATGCACTGGACCTGCCCACGGTGTTGGCAGGGGACAGGTTTCCCAGCATCGGTGGCTCCCCAGGGTGACTGGCCACACTGCAAGGTTATCACCTGCAGGGAGCCTGAGCTGGGCGGGGAATCCCCTGGCTCAAAATTATACATCACCTTCCTCATCAGCAGACTATGAAAAAAATGAATGCTGCAAAAGAATAATGAACAGATCACCTGTGAGAAATGAGTTCTGTAAATGCATATAGCACTGTGTTAAAGGATGGGGCGTTTATAGGAGATCATGTAGTATCACAGATAGATAAAATGAGCAGAACAAAAATTAAGTTTTGAAAGGGTGATAAACTTCAGTTTCAGGGCATAAACAAGGTCCTAATTAATAGGGGCTGAGAGGAATCTTTATTTTTGTAGTAAGTTATTCCACAACTCTCTCCTACGGAGTGTGGTGCCTTCCCAGGAAGCACCTCTTGTTGGCCAGTGTGTGAAAGCAGAATCTGGGCAAACGAGATCGTGGGATGATCCAATCTGCCACATCCATCACTGCTACCCTCTTCTGTCATGTATGTGCAGGGTAGTGACCTGCTCCATTAAATCTCTCAGTGCAGAATGCTCTATCTGTGCAATTATTTGTAGCTGTAGTTGCACGGATGCTTTTGTCAGGGTTGGGGGGGGACTGAGCAAGAAATACTGCAAACGCATACAGAGAATAACCCATAAGTATGTAGTCCGTGTATCTGTGAATGCATTAGTGCTGTGTGCTTTTATGAGCTGGTGTGTTCTTGTATTTTACATATGTGTGTATATCTCAGAAAATATTATTTGATGGCATGTGATTAATGGGTCTTTTTTTAATATGTGGCACATGCGTAAAGAAATGTGTGTATGCACTTGCATGTAAAATAATCAAATATAAAGGAAAAGTATCAAAATAATCAGCCTGTGCACTGAGCTAATTCTATATATTTGTAAAAAGCATTACTGTCGGTGGGACTCTCACCAGGTCATGCAGAACAGCGAGGAGGACTGGTGTCCTCAGTGTCTGTGAAAAGCACCAGAGACCTGCAAGTCTTTCCAAAACGTGCTCCCTTCAATTAAAAATCAATCAAAATTCACCTCCCTTTCCTAGTGCCTGAAGCACAAAAAAACTTCTTTAAAGATCCATTATTTTCCAGCAACTAAAAGTTTGATTCGGGGGTATTTTCAAATTACAGTTTCCATGCTCTTTGCCTCTCACTTTTGGCAATTGCAGCACTGCAAGCCTGACCGTGATTCCTGCGAGGAGGAGGAGGAGGAAGATGAAGGCAGAAATACAGCTCTATTTATGCTGATATTAGATCTCAGGCTACATGATCTCATCTAATTTAAAGTTAACTCCAAATGAACTATCTCCAAGAATATAATTTTAATATTTCCATATCAGGCCGTTCTTATCTTTATGCATTACCATGATATCATTCAGGAATAATAATCGCACTATTAGTTTTGGTGTCTAAACAAGCTGGCGAGGAGAAATGGATTTCAGTCACCGCCCTGGAAATCGCTGCTGTCTCCAAAAAAAAAAAAAAAGGGTACGAAGTTTACAAAACCCGTCCTCGGGGGTTGTACAACTGCAACAGATGCCCTTCCAGGACAGATGATTTAGAGTAAAAATGGGAGTATTTAAGGATGGAAGCGTTGGCATCTTGAAGGAAATATTTTTTTTTTCCTTCTGCCTTTTTTTTTTTTTTTTTTTTTTTTTTAACGGGAGCATATATGGGATGTAAATGAACAAACTACAGCCCGAAATACCCCGAGCTGATCGGAGAGTGTGCGATGCATCAAGGCAAAGGCACCAGCCAATGAAAGCAAGGCTGCCGATATTTTTATCATCAATATTGCGAAGCAACATTAACTGATTGGAAAGACTTTTCGGGATCAGGCAGAGCCTGCGAGCCATCACTCCCTTCCGACCGATTTGACTTGCTACCCGGCTTTTTGAGAACGGCGCCAGGTTTCCCTCCTTTAATCCTCGCGAGGGATGACGAACGATACAATTCCCCCAAAACCCCCAAAGAATCTGAGAATAAACAATGGAAACAAAGGGATTTTGTATTTTAAACGGCGGAGGGGGGAAACACAACATACCGGGGCCAGGGGGTCGGGGAAGCGCCGCCAGCGCAGGTTTAACCGCGGTCTAGGTTTAAGCGCCCGCTCCGCGGGGCAAAGCCACGGCAGCCGGGGCTGCTGCGACCGCTGTTTCCACGGGGGAGGTGGGGTAAAAAATAAGTTTCCGCGCGTGTCTCCCTACCACGGCGACGTCCAAGCCCGCCGGGGTGGGCAGCGCTCGGGGACCCCAGCCCCGGCCCGCGGCGAGCGTCCCGATGGGGCTACCGAGACCACGCGTGGCACGGAGCTCCCCGGGGGGGAGACCTAACGTAGCAGGCGCCCGTGGGGGGGGGGGGCAGACGGGAGGGAAGGGGCCGCCTGCACCCCCTTTTTTTGTCTGCGGGTCCCGTATGCACGCAGCGGCTGTTGGGGGGTGGGATGCTCGGGGGACCCCACCTTGGGAAGGGGGAAATTTCCCCGCAGAAGGTCCGGTGCCGTCCCGGGGAGGTGAGGGGGGGTACCCCGCCCGAGCCCCCGCTCTGGGCACGGAGCTCACGGCCAGGGCTGAGAAATTCGCGGCTCATTTCTGGGCGCAACGAAAAAAACCGCTGGGATGGTGTTGGCAGCAGCAGAGCCAAAGCCTCCAGCGCTGCCGGCCCCGTCCAGGTGAGCGGACTCTAAATCATATGCCCCCCTCTTCCTCCTCCTCCTGTTCCTCCTCCCCGGCCCCGCACGCACAGGGCTCTGCCGGGAAATGAAAGTCATTTATTGCAAGCGGAAAGGAGGAAAGGAAATAAGGTCGAGGGTGGTTGTTGTTGTTGTTGTTGTTGTTATTGTTACTATTATTATTATTATTACTACTACTACTACTACTGTTATTTGGAGGAGGGGGTAGGTACCCACCGACAGCGGCACCCCGGCACGGAGGGGACCGGGAGAAGTTACCGGCGGAGCGGCGGCCGTGCCCCGGCGTGGGTACGGGGGGAGCCCGGAGGGGCCGGGGCCGGGGCTGCCTCGGCCCCCTCCAGCCGCCCCGGGCCCCCCCCCGCGCCCCCCCTCTTGCCCGACTTCTCGTTTCTCTCCCCGGTCCCTCTCGAAAAGGGGCGGGAGGGGGTAGGGGGCGGCCCGGCGGGGGCTTTTCGGAGCAGGTTTGTTAACCAAAGCAGGTGCTAAAAACCAATAAGCCTGGAACAAACGCCGTCTCCCCCCGGGAGCCGGGACAATTGTTTCCATTTAATAAATATTTTCCCCACGGGCGTTTCGCGGGAGGCAGGCAATTATTCAAAGCAAGCCGGGACGCGGGCCGGCTCCCGGGGTTAAGCGGGGCTGCGGAGCGGGGAAGGGGAGGAGGAGGAGGAGGAGGAGGGGGGGCGGGATTGTAAACGGGAGAACGGCCCGGCGCACGGCGGAGCGCGGCGCTGGCAGCCCCGACGGCGGCTGCGGGGAGCCCGGAGGGCCCCGGGACCGGCCCCGCTCCGCACCCCGGCGGGATGGAAGGAGGACGGGGACCCCCCCGCGCTTCTCTCGCCTCCCCCGCAGCTGCTATTAGCGTAACAAAAAGCCTTCCTTTTAATCTGCGCGTTTGAAGCGGGGGGGGTTGGGGGGGTCCTCTTTTCCCCTCCTCTCTTCCTCCTCCTCCCTCCTCCCCTGTCCCCTCCCCTCCTCTTCCTCTCGCCCTTCCTTTCTCCCTCTTTTTAAGCGGGTCCCCCTCCGCGCTGATTGGGCGCCCGGCCGCGCTGTGAACGCCCTGCCGCTATGTCAGCCTGCGCTCCGCAGCCCCCAGCCTTTGAACTGCCCCGCACCGCGCCGCGTCCCCACCGCCGGCCCGCAGCTGTGCCCGGCGGCCCGCCGCCCGCCTAGCCGCGGGGCCACCGCTCCGCGCCCCTCCGCGCCCCTCCGCGTCTCTCCGCGCCCCGCCCCGGCACGGCTCCCGCCGGGGACGGCGTTGGCGGAGGACCTGTGATGATCAGCTGAGCCCGCTCCTCCGGCTCCTCTTTTCCTCCTCCTCCTCCTCCTCTTCCTCCTCCTCCTCCCGCCGCCGTCCGGCGCCCCCAGCGCGCCCCACACCGCAGCGCCCCGCCGAGCCGCCCTCCCGGCCCGCCCAGCCCGGCCGAAGCATGTCCAAGCCCAGCGACCACATCAAACGCCCCATGAACGCCTTTATGGTGTGGTCCCGCGGCCAGCGGCGCAAGATGGCCCAGGAGAACCCCAAAATGCACAACTCGGAGATTAGTAAGCGGCTGGGCGCGGAGTGGAAGTTGCTCTCCGAGGCGGAGAAGCGCCCTTACATCGACGAGGCCAAGCGGCTGCGGGCGCAGCACATGAAGGAACATCCCGACTACAAGTACAGACCCCGGCGCAAGCCCAAGAACCTGCTCAAAAAGGACAGGTATGTCTTCCCTTTGCCTTACCTCGGGGAAACCGATCCCTTAAAGGCCGCCGGGCTTCCCGTGGGGGCCACTGACTCTCTGCTGAGCTCCCCGGAGAAGGCCAGGGCTTTCCTGCCTCCCACCTCAGCACCTTACTCCTTACTTGACCCCAGCCAGTTCAGCTCCAGCGCCATTCAGAAGATGACTGAGGTTCCTCACACCTTAGCCACCAGCACCCTGCCCTACGCCTCCACCTTGGGATACCAGAACGGGGCGTTCGGCAGCTTGAGCTGCCCCAGCCAACACACCCACACTCACCCCTCGCCAACTAACCCGGGCTATGTCGTGCCATGTAACTGTACCGCTTGGTCGGCTTCCAGTTTGCAACCTCCAGTTGCCTACATATTATTCCCAGGCATGACCAAGACTGGGATAGATCCCTATTCTTCAGCACATGCGACTGCCATGTAACACTCACCCACACCCCCACAGGCGTGTGTGCGTGTGTCCCCCCCTCCCCGGGTGGCAGCTGGAACTGGGATTCCTTCGTGTGCATGTACATAAAAACCTGCAGAAGCAAAAAAAAGGCCACCCGAAACAGAACTCTTGCTGCCCGCCACCGGGCCGGGACAGACGCGGACGCTGCCTCGGGGACTCGGAGAAGCTCTCGCCTAAACCTCGTCCTGAGAGCTGGCCCCAGGCTCGGGGGGGATCTGCAGTCGCGGGGTCAGATAGGAACCCGGTACTTGTAAGAGTTGTAAATGTCTTTAAAAACAAACAAACAAAAAAAGCGAACCTTGAACTGCCCTTTCGGGACAAAGAAGGCGGGGGGAGAAAAAAAAAAAGAGAGAGAGGCGGTTTCGATTTTTATTTATTCTCTTAACGTCTATGAGTTCTCCAGGGTCTCATGTCACTTGGACTTGACTTTGGGAAGTCGCGGTCTTACTATGATTTTTTTTTGTTTTGGTTTGGTTTGGTTTTGCACATTAAAAGACGAGATCGGCTGTGTTATATATATAAATATATATATATTTTGCCACCACGCACTACTAGGTAAAATTGCTTTTCATGTCAGAAAAAAGGCTCTTCAAAGTTTAAAAAAAAAAAAAAAAGAGAGAGAGGGGGAGAAACATTTATATTTAAAACATATGATAGTGTTTCTTAATTTAAAAGAGATAGTCCTTAAATTTGTGTGATCCAGTGAGACTAGATCTAAGTTTACTTTAGGCAGAGCGTCAGGTATGAAGTCAGGCAGTAGAATTGTACAAAATTACTACTACTACTACTACTACTACTACTAATAATAATAATAACGAAAAACCGAATAAAAACCGATGGTCATTTAAATATGTTTTCACAATGTCTTGGGGAAGAAGAAGAAGAAAAAATAATATGTATCCGGCAGGATTTTACCTCGTCAAACCTTTTCATTTGTTAAACAAAGACATTTTGAATAAAGACAATCTGTCATCAAACGAGGCAACGGCGTGGTGTAAATGCGGTGCCCCGGTTCCCCGGCCCCGGTTCCCGCACCGGGGGCTGCGGGCGCTGCTCCCCGCGGCGGGACCGACCTCCGTCCGCATCCCCGGCGCTCGCCGCCGCCGCGGGGCCGCCGTCCCGGACCCCCCGTCCCGCCCCGGTTTTACCGGATTCGGGGTCGGTTTGGAGCCGTACCGGGCCGGGCTGGGCTCCCTTTGGAGCCCGTCGGGGAAACGCGGTTGCGGGATGAGAAAACTTCCGAAAAGCGGGACTGGAGCCGTGGGAAACGCGAGTGTTTGCGGGGGGCTGCTCCCCCCCCCCCCGTCGGGGAACCGGGCTTTCCCAAGTTTCCTCCGCGGCGTTGGAAGTTTTACCGGTGCGAGGAGAGATTTGGAAGGGGGGTGTTGGCGGTGATGGGAAGTGGGGGGTTGGAATTAGCATCGTGTCGGGATCAATTAGCGGTGTTTGGGGCGCTATTCGTGGGGGCCCCTTTGTGAAGGGGGGGGGCCTCGCTGCAGAGCGGGGTACAGAGGCGGAGGGGTAAGAGGCTGAGGTCCGCCTGGAGGAGCTGAATAGCCGGAGCGATGCGTGTTTGGATGTGCTTTGCTCATTAAGTGCTCTTTGGAGACCGATGTTAGAATTAAACGGCATAACACAATTAACATACATGGGGCTTGAATGGGAGGGTGAGGAGGGGAAGAATAGATAGATAAATAAATGAGAGATCAGGCGAAGGTAAACAAAAGGAGAGAAGAGAAAAGGGCTGAAAGGAGAGGTTAGAATGGCTGCTCCAGCCTTGTTTAGCATGACAAAACGGCTCTTACAAATGAGGACAATTAAAGGAGCTGGCTTCGGCGGGGCCTGGGAGCAGCGGGACGATCCGCTGGGACACGCGGGGCTGAATGCGCCCGGCGTGGGGCAGGGAGGCGCGGCGCCGGCAGCGCCGAGCGCTGATGTAACCCCAGCTGACAGTCGCTGTCACTCTGGGTGATAACACCGATAGCTCAGTGTCCTTTAACATCCACCCAGATTAGTCTGACGATGGTCGGAGGGAGAGCGGAGGGGGGGGACAAAGAGCCGGCCCGCCGGGCCCCGTGGGAGAGGGGGGATGAGCAGGGGGGGGGGGGGACACACGGGGACCCCCCGCGTCCGGCCCCCGCTCCCCACCGCGGCAGGGCTTTGGTGGGACCCTCCGTGCCCCTGAGGCAGCCGGGCCCGGCCGAGGGGCGCACGTCGGGGCGCTGCTCCTCGGGGCGGCCCCGGCGGCTGCGGGGGGGGGGGAACGGGCTGCGGGGGGCCGGGGTGCTCGGGGTGCCCGGGGTGCGAGGTGGGCGAGCGCGGAGCAGCAGGGCTGGAAACTTCAGCGGGGATCTTTGCGTCCTACCGTCCTCCTTTCTTTCCCTTTCTTCTTGCTTCTTTCCTCCTTCCTTTCCCTTTTTACTTTTTTCTCTTTCTTTCTTTCTTTCTTTCTCTTTCTTTCTTTCTTTCTTTCTTTCTTTCTGCCTTCCTTCTTGCCTTCATTTATTTTTCCTCTCTTTTCTGTCTCTCCCTCTGTCCATCTTTCTTCACCTCTTTTTCTACCTTTTGTTTTTTCTCACTTTCCGTTCTCCTTCTCTTTCTCCCTCTTTCTTTCTCTCCTTTCTCTTCTTCTGTATTCCTGCTTCTCGCTCTCTTTTCCTCGCTCTCTCGCCTTCCTTCTCCTGCCCTGGTCGCCCTGCCAGACCTCCCGCCACAGCCTGTGCTCGGTGTGCGTTTCGTTTCCATTCCCCCCCCCCCCCCCCCCGCCGTATTATTCCTCCAGCTCCCTCGCCCGTCTGCAGGTGTGTAGCTATTTAACTCGTGGAGATAAATAAATTAAATAATGATCTTGACACTGCAATGAACCGATTACTGACTTTGATGTCAAAGGGAAACCAAAAACAGAAAGGGGGGGGGGGGGGAAGCTGTTCCCTCGAGGGGGAAATGCAGCTCCCTGTCAAACCTGTTTCCCCACAACTGTCTCCTTCTTTCAATAAAATCATTAAACAAAGGCCGCGGGGTTATGCGCACCACGCCTTGGGTGCGCGGCCGGGCTCTGTCCCGGGCCGGGCTGCGCCGCGGAGCATCGTCCGCATCCGCGCAGCCCCGCGGAGCCGAGCGGAGCCGAGCGGGGACCGGCGCACCGCGGCCCCGGGCCGGAGCCGCTCCCCGCCAGGCCCGCTCGCCCCCCGCAGCTCCCCTCCCTCCCCGTTCCCTTTTCCTCTTTTCTCTTTTCTTTTCTTTTCTTTTCTTTCTTTTCTTTTCTTTTCTTTTCTTTTCTTTTCTTTTCTTTTCTTTTCTTTTCTTTTCTTTTCTTTTCTTTTCTTTTCTTTTCTTTTCTTTTCTTTTCTTTTCTTTTCTTTTCTTTTCTTTTCTTTTCTTTTTTTCTTTTCTTTTCTTCTTTTCTTTTTTCTTTTCTCCTCTCCTCTCCTCTCCTCTCCTCTCCTCTCCTTTCCTCTCCTCTCTTCTCCTCTCCTCTCCTCTCCTCTCTTCCCACCTTCGCTTGGAAAATGGTTCTATTTCGGCACAATGCTGCCTGCGGGACCACCTAGACAGTTAAAAGCAGCCAGCCTGGCCTTCCTTTAAACAAAACAAATAAGAAAGAGGAAAGAAGTCGGGGGGCAGAAGGAACTGGGACAGCCCTAGCTGGGCCCAGGTGTAGCTGCGCGATCGCCAGGGAGCTCTGCTGCAGGAGAGACAAAGGAAGAAGGGGAATTATGTGATGTTAAAAAACTTTATTTTAAAGGACGCATTAAGCCCATAGAAGTCTCTGAGAGATATTACTTATTTCTGCTTATTAGTGATAATAGCCCAGTAAATTTGCTATTGAGTGTATCAAAGGCATTCAAAGAGACTTTGAAACATCAAAAAGATTGCAATTCTGATTTTACGGTTTTATTCCAGTCCCGACCTCCTGGCTACATTCCTTGATTGTAGTGTTTAAAAGTAAGCGGTGATCAGAAACACATCGTCCTCCTCCTCCGCTCCCAGCAGCCCCGGCCGGCCGGCCCGGGCCGGGGACCCACGCGGGACACGCGTGGGGCTCCGGTGGCGGCGGGTCCGTGCTCCACGGCCGCTCCGGCTTCCAAGGGCCGGTGTGGGCAGGTGAGGACACGTCCCGCGCTGCCCGCGGGCAGAGCGCAGGCAGGAGGCTCCCCCCAGCCGGAGCGTGCTCACCGCCTCCCTTAAAAAAAGAAAAAAAAAAAAAGAAAAAAAAAAAAGAAAATCATTAAAAATGCTTAAAAGTTATAATATTGAGTTAAATCCAGCCCAGCCGGCTGCTGCTCCCTCTCCCCCCTCGGGGAGGCTGCAGGCCGGGGAGGGCAGGGGGGACCCCGGCACCGCGGGGGAAAGCAGGCTGTATTTTCCACGCTGCTCCCCACTCCGGAGTGGGGCAGCCTCTGCCACCACCGGGACTTTTGATGTCTCTATAATTTACCCTTCTCCTCCCCGCCCCCCCCTTAATTTTGCCTCCCCATCTCTCTCTTCTTCCTTCACAACGCCTCTGTTCCAGTTGGGGTGTTTTATACCAACATCAAAAGGACAACCCAGCCTTTATTACTATTATTTCTTTTCCTTCCCTTTTTATAAGGGCAAAATACCTCATTATTACTGAACGCGCCGCGTTTGGAAAGCTAAACAAGAAATAACGTGCAGGGTCTGTGCAGGTCCACACTGCAACAAGCCAACATGCGTACGCATAAAAGCCCAGAAATTAAATACAGGTTGATCCCAATTTAAAAAGGAGAGCGAGGGAGAGGAAGCCGGCTCTTCGAGTGTGTGAGAGAAAGAGGGGAAGAGATGAGTAGCTGGTAATTATTGAAATATAAGGATGAGATTAATTCAAAGGAAACAAACTATGGAAACAATTGGAGCCGAGTGAAAAGCAAAACCCAGATTAGAATTTGCTTGTGGTTTGTTGTCTGTCTGCTTTCTTTCCTCCTCCCCACCCATTGTCACAGTGCAAGGCAATGGGATTTGCACACTTGAGGTGTAATAGCATTACTGCATTAATTAAAATTTTCATTTCACGTCCAGATTGTTTACTTATCTGCTGGAAACATATGTCGGGAGAAGTTGAGATTCTGGATTCTGCTCCGCTGCCCAAGGTGCAGCGCAGTACAGGGGGGGAGAGGATGGCTTCAGATTTTTTTTTTTCATTGCATCCTCCAGCCTTATCTCTCTGCTGTAAATTATAAGGAGACTCCATTGAACTGAATATGAAGATTATATTTGCGAGCGGCGCGTCCTAGAGCGGCCCCGGTCCCACTTTGAAATGAAACAAGCCGTCTTGCGAGCCCTGAGCCCCCGTCTCCTTCCCCCCCACCCCACCCCCCGGGTCCGGGGGGGCTGGATGGGACCCCCGGACACCCGCCCCGTCCCGCGGAGAGGGAGGGAGAGCCGCGCCGCGCTGCTCCCCGCTCCTCCCGGGGTGTCCCCCCGCTCCTCCCCGCTCCCACCCGGGAGGCAGCGCTGAGAACAGAGACGCTCCCCACTTCCCAAAAAGTATGCTTTCCGAAGCGAGCCTCTCCCCCCCCCCCAAAAAAAAAAAAGAAAACACAGCCAGGAGGAGGCGGGGGGGAGACCGAGGAGCCCCCGGCCCCGCCGTGGGGACACGGGGCCGCGCCGTCGGGGCGGGCGCTGCGGCGGAGCCGGGGCTCGGTCCGGGGCAGCGCGGCGAGGGATGCCCGGGCCCCCGCAGCGGGCAGGTGCTGTAGGTGGGAGCCCTCTCTTTATCTGCTCCCCTCTCATTTTTTCCTTTTTTTTTCCTTTTTTTTTTTTTTTTTTTTTTTTTTTGAAGAGACCCCTGAGAAGGCAGCGAGGTGCCGTCCTCTCCGCCGGGTCTATCTGTAATTGAATCTAGGTCAGTTATTCTAAAGCATGGGAGAGGCTGATTCCCTCTTTCCGACATCAGCCTGGAATTTGGCGGGGGGGGGGGGGGGGGCGGGGAGGAGGAGAGGGGGGTCTTGCAATTTCATTTAAAATGTAATGGTGGATGAACCGATAAGCAAATAGGGGGAAAAAAGGCTCTGCTTAAAAGAAAAAAAAAAATGGCATGCTTTTAATATGCTTCCAGATGGGGGGAAAATGATTTACATGGGAGTTTATTTCCTCTTTGCTGATATGAAAGAATTACAGATACAAAACCCACTGATCTATAGAATAAAAAAAAGAAAAGAAATGTTATTTTCCTGTAAAGGTATCAGTTCATTTATATTCATTTAACCATCCATCCATCAATTCACTTTCTCACTCCTTGCACATTCTCTCTGCCTCTGGTAAACCTACCCCACCAATATACTTTTCTAGAATATACAATGAAGTTTCCTTAAAAAAGGAAATAATAAGAGATTCAGCTGAAGTAGGTAAAGCAAACTTTCCTTTCTCACCCCCCAGCTCCTATTTTATGTTACAGGCTTTGAGTAAATTAGCAATATGAAAAAGAAAATATTTCAGTTTGGAAATATGTCTGTGTATATCTATAAAAAATATATGCAATATAGATGTTATATATGCATCTACATGTGTATATATAATATATATAGCGGGGTTTGTACGCTCGACATGTATGTAATGTGTCTCTATGCTTATGTTATACAAACAGTTCATTCTCTCCCTATGTCCATGCCTATAAAATAAAATTTACACATATTGTACAGATATTTACAGCATTCATATATCGTAAGTGCACGGACACAGATTTAAACATACATCCAGCCTGCGTATGCTGTATATATGCACAATATATATGATGCCCATGCCCATGCACATGCAAAGGCAGCGTCTCTCTGAATTGGAGCAGAACGTTTGTATTTAAACATAAAATATTTTCTTAAATTCTTAACACATGTCCTTTATGCATGTTGAGGCACATATGACTGTATATGGTATGTGCTCATATTTGTGTGTGCACGCTGACACACACTCCTCTACGGACATACAGAGAGAGCGGGCTACCGAAGGGCACGACTCAGCCCAGTGCTGAGGCCTCAGACCTTCCAAATCTAAGGGCCACGTCTGTATCTTTTTTTGCATTTAGGATGGTACCTGAACCTGAGATGCAATTTCCTTTATAGGAGCAGTGACCGGAGAGCAAACCTCTCTCACTCTCGGTAGCACCTTCAAGTATTAAAACAAACCCACCTTAGGTGAGCTCTTCCCCGTGGCTGCGCTCGCTGTGCATTAGGTGGGTTTGGAGGTGGAGGCTGGAGGTGACTTCTTTCTTCCCGTGCTCTCAGCGTGATGGCCCTTACTCGCAGGAATAGTTACAAGGAAGATGAGACCCTGCGCCCGAAGACAGAGGCTGCTAAACCATCCGTCGTTTCCCAAAGACCTTCGCAGAGGCTGGAAGTAGAGGGATGTGGAATAACTTCTTTTTCTGGTCTAAATGTAGTAGCAAAAGCTGTGTAAGAAGTTGCCTTTTTATTGTTAAAAACAGGTAAACAGAGAGAGCTAGATATGGAAATACCTATACATACAGATAAAAATATACCTATTTGTCTTCAGCTAGATATGGATATAGATCCGCATGTAATTTTTCTTAACAGCTGCCTGTTAAAAGAGCCTCAGCCAGTGCTTGGGGGGTCCTTGCCAGTCTTTTTGAAAAACCCATGTATAAATAAAGCAACCAGCCAATCACCCTGAGATCAAACAACCTGGTAACAACGTAGATACCAGCTACCTCGTGGATGCCTGCCCTGCGCAGATCCCCTATACAGCTGTGAACCAGATCAAAGGCTAGAGTTACCAGACTCCATATTGTAAGTGACACCTGCAAATGTTAGCCCTGCTTCGTGTTTCCAACCCATACCTGAATAAATACATAATCATATCACATAGCATAATTAATAGGAGTACCACCATGAAGGACTCAAAGGAAAGGCTGTTGAAAGAGAGTTCCTGAAGATAATCCTTTTAAAAGGTTTCCTTAAAATGCAACCGCTAGCGGGAATAAGGCAGGTTTAGTTCCAACATCTTAATACCTCTGGATAGCACAGTTTTAGATATTGTTAATGTCTTTCCTTTAGTGGCTTGACTTTTGATTTGGGACTTGCACTTTTTGGAGGATCTCATTGCTGCTGTGATTCTCAACGGAGAAGGTCCCCAGAGGAGGCCCAGCCCAGCTCCTCTTTCCATTGACCCGTCGGGGACTCACAACCTCGTTTCTGCTGGAAATCAGAAGTGGTCGCATCCTGTCTGCTCGTAATAACCTTGCTATCCTCACCGTTACGGAGCAAGCGCTTGTGTCCTGCACTTCTGTCTAATGACCCATTCGAGTAATTTTCAGGGTGCTGCTTAATTTGTTTTTTATTTATCCTGGATGGCACCCCAGCTCCTGGGCCACAGAAATGGGGTTCAGCTGCTCCCGACCTCTTTGCTTAGAGGTGTTGCCCGACTCCTCTGTTGTACTCAGGGAAGTTCTGCGTGGCATCGCCAACCAGGGTTGGTAAGTAAATCACTTTTTTTTTTCTTTTACAAATGATGTCTGTGTAAAATGAGGCAGAGACACACAGCAAACTGCAGGGCTAAGGGATCAATATGAAACAGCAGGTTCTGCCTGATGCTCCGCTGAACCCTTCTTCCTCAGTCTCCCACTCCACAAGTTCTTTCCATGATTGTTTTGCATCCTCACATTTCTCAGGCTGAGTGGACAGGGGCAAAGCTTGAGAAGCTGGGACCACGCAGCAGAGCAGACCCCCGTTAGGAAGCCCTGGGAGCACCTTTTGGTATCACTGCTTGTCTAGAGCTTCAGCCCAAGATCCTTCCTGCTGGTTTTCAGTTTAGGTTTGTGAAAAATGTCATCAAATTGGCATGGAAATAAGTGAGGGCTTTTGGAGTAAGAGATGATGGAAACATCCTTCCAACAGCAATAATTAAAAAGTGCAAAATAAAAATGAAATTCTGTTAAATCAGATTTTTTTGTTTGTTTCTTTGTCCTACAACTGTGGACAATCCTTTAGACTACCCCAGTCCAAGTTTCTTGATCAGTGACAGGTTTGGTGTCCCATCTCTCTTACCCCACAAGGAATTTTTGGCCTGGCCTCTGGAAAACCAGGTATCTCTGTTCCCAGTGAAGTGTGGACCAGGCTGTCACGCTGCGGTGGTCTGTGTGGCAGAAAACAGTTTGAGGGCAATGTAAGAGGCTTCTGGAACCACTCTAGCTGTTGTCTTCTCTCTTGGAGGCTGACACTGGTGAAGTTTGCCCAGAGAAGTCAAGACGTGCACCGCCACCATAGCCCAGACCCTCCCTGTGAGGGACAATGGTGAAACCTTTTGGGTCTCCCAGGAGAGCTGGGTCGGGTCGCTGATGGCTCAAATGATTTCAGCTCTTTCGGCTTTGAAATAAGTGCACGAGGCAGAAAGCATGCCACTGCCACTCATTGCCCATCAGGCAGCCGTCATGGTGGCATCGGCGCTGCTCGGCCGGCGTTGTGCCGAGGTGGTGCAGGGATGGGGAGGCAGCATGAGAGGGCAAGGGTGTCCCTAGGGGCTGCCATCTCTGAGGACACCCAGATGGCAAAGAGGGCTATGTCCATCACTGATGTCGGCGGCGAGCTCCGTGTCACCAAGGGGTGGCTGGGCCTTGTATCTCCCTTCGGTAACATGCTCTGTGGCAGTGGGCTCACAGGCCAGCGTCCCCTGCCCCAATGCTGTCCCCTCAGCAAACCTTTACAAACCAAACCTGCTCTGATATGAAGAAGGACTAAAGTGTACTTGGTCCCTACTTGCCTATGTTTTATTTTTCCTGTTTTATCTTTTAGCTGCAATATCACATCCAGTCTTTCTTTTTTTCTTTCTTTTTTTTTTCCCCCCTGGCAGGGTTAGAGACCTCTGATTTAGAGTATTTAATTGCTTATAATTTCTCCAAATTTCCATGTGGGCATTTTTAACACTTGCCTCCTTGCTTTCCTGTGAGCTGTTAGCATGAGTCATTTTGTTTCCTGACACAGACAAGGGTTTTTCCACCTCTTCTTCTTCTTCTCCATCCAGCCCTACTTATATGGGAACCCCCCCACTAGACAGTGAAAGGAGAAAGGGAATGAGATTTTTATCAGAGACTTACTTTCACCCAAGATTTCCTTAGATTGGTAGGGTAAATAGAGGCCAACAAAAGCCAAACAAATGCTTTCTCTACTACCTAGAAATAAAACCCCTGCAGCCAGAAGTATTCCCTCTCCTCCTTTGGAGGCAAACCAGGAGGTGGTGTGGCTATGCGTCCTTCTCTCGGATGTACCAGTGTCAGTCCCCTGCAACGGTATGATTTCACTTGCTCTCTCTTTGGCCACAAAGTGCCAGGGAAGACAAGAATTAATTTCTATGAGGAAAAAAAATTGTGGAAAAATAGGGGGGGAAAAAAATCCCAGTGTTGCTTCAAATCCCTGCCAACTTTTCAGGCCTCCGTAACTAAGCCAAAAATAAGGCCACAAACTCATTTTTCTTTATTCGCAGGTCACCTTGCAGGCTAGATGAGTAGCTCTTTTAATAGCATTTCTTCTTTCAAGAGGATTTCAGTGAGGAAAGTACCAGTGACTGAAATTCCCTGTTTTCTTACAGGTCCTCAGTTTTGTCTTGAGGATATGCAAGTGTCTGGACAACTCCCCACTACGGTTTTCTCTCCGTTGCTGCAACGTAGTCTAACTTGAGGTACTACGGAGGTTTGGCATGAAGATGCTTTAACATAATTTTTTAATCACCTCTTGGCCTTACAGCCCACACATTCATGTTCACATAGCTGCAGGGCTGGAGGAGATGCCTACACAAAAGCAGGCAAGCATCCGCTTTCCACTCAAAGAGAGCCCCTCCGTTTTGCGGGAGATCTCCGTGATGCTTTTGCGAAAAGGACCTTCCAAGCCAAGCAGACATGCATAAAAAAAGCATTAAAAAAGCATGCAAATTAGTGTGAGAACCCCAACGGGGTGGGAGCACTAATGAGGAGCAGAGGTGCCCTGTTTTCTCCCCTGGGGACAGGGCAAATGCTAGATGCTCAGTGGCATCGGGGTGTTTCTCTCTGCTCCCTGCCTCTTGTCCTGCATGGAGCCGATCCACCCACTTCAGCATGGGGCCAAGTGGGGACAGGACCCCACGGGTCACTTGCCTTGCTGGGACATTGGGAACAGCTGCTGTCTGGAGAAAAACCATCCAGCAGGTCAAACTGTACATGTGCTTTAGTTTAGTCGAAGTGGTTTTCTCAGCCTTAATTGATAGCTGACAAGAAAACCTTCTGCTCTACACGCATGCATGTGTATAGACATGCACACAGACACACATGTGTGTATATAAAAAGCTCTCTTTAAATTTAAATAGATTTATGCCCAAGGACAGGAAGGTGGATAAAAAGTCATTACGAAGAAAGATCTAACACATCTGTATGCTCTTTTGTGGGGATTAAATCTATAGTAGGTTGCATTCAGTGCTAATACTCCTATTAATTTCTATTTTTCATTGTTGTTTTCACATTTGTCAAGTTTCAATGAAGGCATAATGAAGTAAATGGATGTTAACCACAAATTAATCATCCCTGTCTTGATACCGTAGCATAGGTTCCTATTTGCTTACCCTCTTCACCCAGAAACGGTAACGCACTTTCCATATCCATACCAGCAAAACCTGCCGGGCGCCATAACAAAGAGAAAGAAAAAGAAAGGAAGAAAGACACCTTCCCTAAGAAAGTGCAAATACTTTTTGAAGCTGCCGAATTTGATCTGTAAGAAAGAGCTGAGGAAATTGAGGGCATGCTAGTTTTGCAAGGAGATTTTGTTGGAAATGGCATGCTGGTCGTGGGCAGGTTGGACATTTGGCTGTGTTTAACTACTGAAAGGTTAGACCTTTTTAGGGTCTATTTTTTTTTTAACTGGCATGTGTCTCTTCTTGCTGTGCAGTGAGGGATGGATGTATTTACAAATGTGCAGGCTTTTTTTGCAAACCTCTTTGCTTTACTTTGGAGCTTGATGTCTGTGAGCCTGGTCTTGTGGTATCAGGTGTTTGGGAGGCTGGAGGCTCCCTCGTACCACTATGAACAGAGGGACAGAGTCAGAGGAACCGCCCAGGTTCCCTGAGTCCCTTGAGAGAGACTGGAGCAGGGCTGGAGGCAGTCAGAGAGCCACCAGCCCCAGTGGTGCATCATCTCAGGGATACATGCTCCTCTGCTGAGGGCTTTGGATACCCTGCAAGCATACCTTTGGCAGCCGCTCCTGCAGACGAGTTACATGAACTTAGAGCACCTGGTTTTTTTGCCCTTTGGACTTTGACCCAGGCAAACATGGGAATTTCTGCTCAGATGTTTCATTTCTGATGAAGCAGTGTTCAGTTTTATGCAGACAGGCCGGTGGAGTTTAACTGCTTGGCCTCATTTTGGGCTTGCAATAGGAAACAAGTGTAGATTTTGGATTTATCATTATTTGCTCACCCTTGCGGTGATCACTTGGCTATGCTCCAGCGTCGACTTAGATTTCCTTCTGTTTCCCTTCCCCATATTGCAGGCTGCTGTCGACCTTTGCAGCCAAGTCCACCTCTGCTGTTCAACCCCAGGCAGTCACCAGCGCCCTGTGATGGATCGTGGCAGAGCCTGGCAGCACCTGCACTACCAGCACCTGGACCTGGTCGGTATTCCTCAGTCATCAGTGTGATGCCGTACCTGACTCCACAAGGTCACAAGGTGCTTCTGCGTCAGCATCCACAGATCTTCATTTACCTTTGCAGAGAAGGAAATACTTGGTCAGACTGAGATTGTCAAGTGATAAATTTATGTAGCTGTACCAGCTTTTCTCCTTCTCAAGGCAGTCACCGCCAGTGTCCTCCAACCCAAGGCTCAGGTCTGCCCCATAAATACAGAAAACTTTCAGTGCTCTTAAACATGGGCACTTCACAGACAAGTCAGTATGACCAGAGCAAGTGGTCACTGTGAGTTCACCCCCGGGATGATTAGGGAATGCTGCAAGATTTGAAGGTGTCACTGCTTATTTGAGAGGAGGCATTGTAGACTGTTTGGGCATTTCTTAAAGTAATTTCTCCCAGCCTTTGTCCTTTCCTTTTTATCATCTTCCTCTTTGGCAGTCCTTGGCACAGTCCTTCTCCCTCTTTTATTGATCAAGCACTTGATCAGTTGATCAATTGATCACTTGATTGACCGGTTTTACATATCTGCCCCAACATTATTGTTTGTCTTCCCAACCTAGATTTATCACTGGTCTTTCCTTTTTGAAATGCAAGTTTTTAACAATAAAGCTTTCTCTAATCATTGTCCTTCTACACCTCTCCCAGGATATTGCCTTTCCTGTGATCTGCATGATTCATTTGGAGGCACTGAGTGACATCTTTCTGCATAGCTTTCACTCTTTTGCTCTCCTGGAAAAGCAGTTAAATCTCCGCATCTGCCTGCCTCATAGTCTACCCTGTGTTTGGGTCAGGACAGGCAGAAGACCTCTGTTCATTCATCCATCCTCTACACTCATCTGGATTAAACCCAGACCTTTCTCACCTCCTCTTCCCCTCCTCTCTTCATGTTCCCCTCTTGTGTCTTTCTCCTCCCAATGAGTGCAGATAACACATTTTCTTGCTAGGAAAGCTGTAACTCCGTGGGTTTTCAAAGGGATGGATTTTGCTCCTTACGCACCATCCCTGCTATGTGCTCTCCAAGCTGAAACATCTCCATTCGTTTTGTAGGCCGTGGAAAAAACAAAGCAGTGGAGAGGGACATAAGTATACCAGAATTCACTTCTCTGGCGGCACAGTTAACTAACATTGACCTGTGGCCACTTCCGTGGCTCTTGCATAATGCTTTAAATTGAGTGTTTCTTTCCTTTTGTCTCCAGCCCAAGAATTCATTTTTTAATGAGAAAACTCAGAAGTGTCTCTGAAGGATATGGGCTCATGACTGTCACCACTGCATTGCAGATGTGCAAGCTTGCACTTACTCACGTGGTCTCCATGGTCTCCAGCTACTTGGATTAACGAGGGTCCAGTGTAGTCCTTACCTTCTCCTCTTCCAGATACACATAACAGAGCTTCAGAACCGCCTTTGCCTCTTCAGGCATCTTCTCCATGCCATCATGTGTGCACGGCTGCTGCTTGGAGAGCCTCGGAGAAGGGGAAGAAAGGCTCTCAATGTCTTAAGCAAGCATCTGGTTTCCTTTCCTTGTTGCCCCCATGGCTGGAGGAGCAGCACACTTCTTGTGTAACTTTCCCTGCCTAAAGCCTCCAGAAAGTCATCTATTAAACTTGACTCCAGCTCTTTGTTCTTTCAGAGTCAGCCCTATCTTGCTACTTGTCTTTCACAGGCTCACATCCTTGTGGTCTTTCAAGAGCTTGTCCACCCAAAGCAGCAGAGACCTGCCTCTCCTCCCATGCTGAGGCTGGGATTAGAATGTGATGGGTGCTGCTGTCAGAACTGTGCAAACCTGGCCTTTGTTGGAGTTTAGGATCCTAAATCACACAGGCTTATCTAAAAATAAAATACAGGCTCTCAAGTGTCTCAAGCAGTTCAGCTAATTTTGTAGGGAGATGTGAGATATTTCTAAGTGGAATCAGGAATGAAGGAAGCAGCCGGCTACATTTTAATTCTAATTTTTCCTATATATCAAGCGTTAAATTAACAAGCGAGAACACTACTGAAGAGGTATCTGCTGTTTAGACAGGCATATCAGGATAAAATTACTCTGCGATTGCCCGTGGTTTGTCTGGATACTCCTGGAGCTGCACCAGTAAAGAGTATAATTGTGCTGCTATTTGAGGCTTCAGATTTGGTGCTGCGAATCCTCCTCTCTGACTATGCAAGGTTTGCTTAATGATGCTAGGTAACTATTCTGCGTAGGCAATTTTTGCCCAGGCAGGGTGCAGAGCTCCTCAGAAGATGTGTGAGAAAAGGAGAAGGGCTCAGGCAAGAGACTTTTATTTGTAGTCGTGAGGATGGTTGGCTCAAATGTTTGTGGAGAGAGGTTTTTCCCGCAGTGTTTCAGTAGGGGGGTCTAACTGGCACAGGAAAGATTTTGCAGTCAAGAGGGTGGTTTCTACTTCTGAATGGTCGGTGCAATGCACTGACTATTTCAATATCATCCTATAGATTTAATTTTTCTTTTCTATAGTGAGAATAAGAATTGCTGTCATTGCCTTCCACTTGCAGTAATTGAGTTTAAAATCAGAACCCTCTTCAAAATCTTTTATTTGCTGTGTGATAAGGGGTACTGAGGTTTTTGGATTAGTTAACATCAATATACGTCACCTCCAGGCTCTGCATACCTGGCCTGTACCATACATGTGCACGTCGAGTACTCCTGTCTCTGAGTAAATGGTTCATATTGGCTTTCACTGAAGCTCAGTTATAAAATGCTTCAGTGCACTGAATATGATTTTTTTTTCCTCAATCCAAGACCCAGGACTCAATCCAGATATCCCCACTCAATGAAATATTGTCTCTGCAGCCAGAGAAAGCAATCTCTTGAGTATGAACCTTGAAGCAGAGGAATGGGTTATTCCTCAGCAACCTTTTGATATTGTCAAACCTTCAATCTTTTGGGTATTTATGGACTTTGCTAATATATAGGACTGACTCTGGATACTAAATGCCTCATTTTCACCAAATTTATAATTATTCCCTTTGCACATTTCATGTCATATAGCTGTGGGGATAGTATCACTGTTCCCATTTTATAGATGGGAGAGTTGTGTTGCAGCGAGATGCCTGGAAAGTGTGCACAAGTCTATTCTGCAATGCTGACTTCCTCTTGCAGTGCTAGTACGGCTAAGGGATGCTCGTGTGTGTATGTCCTGATGTGTTTGTTGTGCTGACTGGTAAATCTGTTACTTCTTCTTCTTGTTTTTAAGGTCTTCTAGCTCCCTCAGTGTGAGCATTTCCAGAGGTGACCCTTTTCACCTGTAGAGCAGAGGTGGGAAGAAGTGGGAGGAAGCTCCCCCTTTTGCAAGTCAGTCTATGTGATCACAGTGATGGAGCCTGAGATTGTCAAAGTCCTTTAAGCAGTATGTATTTCCAGGTGTCGTTTACTGTAGTAAAAGCTGGGCACCCAACCTGAATATGCTTCACTTAAGCATGGGAGCTGCTGGCATCAAACCACTGTGAGTCAGCCACGTGGGACAAACAGCATTTGGGATCCCCCAGGAGTCCCAGGGGAATCGGCCGGTGATTATGGATGTGCACAGGGGTGGCGAGGAGATACAGAAGTTAGAGCAAGCAGGGCCCAGATCAGGCTGCAAGCAGATAGCAGCTGAGCGGGGATATGTGTGGATAGACCACTCTCTGCAGGAAACATGGAAAAAAAGGAAAATGCTGACCACTGGGTAGACTGTCAACTCTCCACCTTGCTCCAGTTCCAGCTCAGAGTCCCCCGAGGGCTGTCCCTAAGCTTGCAGGTAAACACTATCATGGCAATTAACCTCATTATAGGTAGGCAAGAAATGTCAGGACTGGTTTAAATTCCTGGCTTACTCCTCATGAGGTTACAAGCTCATTTAATGTTACCACGAATCTCTAAGTGGCCACGTGAACCTGGATCTTGTGAGATCTTCCTTCTTTCTCAATCCACCACACCATCCCTGAGCTCATTTGTTCTTTGCTCACAATTGCTTATGACTAGCAAAATCACGTAGGAAAAATGTGAACATTTTCACTTGGGGGAAAAAAACAGCTTTCTGTATAACAAACAAATTTTAATTAAAAATCTTGACTTCTGCAAATTTCCATCAGTTTCAAAGAACCATGAGGATGCCAGCACTGCCTATTCTTTACGGAGAAGTGTGTTGGGGCTGTCTGCTGTACTCACTCAGGAAGACTCCTGGTTTGAAGGGGAAGAAGCCACATAGACCACATCTGCCCATAACGAGCAACATCTGCTGAATGAATTAAAAGCTGAAACTCAAACCAAAAAATAATCCACAAGTAAGAGGTGTGAGGGCGCAGTTCTGCAGCAGGTAAAATTTGCATTTGAAAGGTTACTATTTGAAGCCTAATTCTGATTTTTTTCCAGCCCATCCCTCCAAAACCCAACCCACTGGCTGGTATCCCACCAGTCCTTGTTTTCCTTTGCCTTCCCAGTACACTTACACATACACCAGAGACTCGAAGAAGGCAGCAGCAGGAAGTTTAGATTTCATTTCCTGCTCTTTCCTAGCTATAAAGTTGATGCCTGCCAGCACACAGTACACTACAACACTCCCATGTTTGCTGCAATGCTGGGGAAATAGCAGCAGAAGTTCTATTGTCCAGAATATTCTAGAAGTCACCACCTCCTGGTGAGGACATTACAGTTTCTGATAGGGCTGCCAAAAGATTCCTTCCATGCCAGTTGCCTTGTCCCTGAAGCTGCCACTGCAAATGCTTAACTTTACCCTGGCGTCATCACTGATTGCCTCCTCACCAACATTTTGGACAGGTTTATGGCTGGGATTAAGAATGTATTTTTCATGTCTGCCATGTTTTCCCAGGTCCCTGAGGCACCAGATGCTACTGGAGAGGACGGGGCTGGAGATGCTGCTAAAAGAGCCACGAAAACATGATGCAAATAGCCTCCTCTTAGTGGGCTTTGGGAATGCTCAGGTCTCAACTGGATTTGTACCCTTCAGGCAGTTTCTGGTTAAGAGGAAGCACGAGGAGTGCTGTATTGCCCCAGGTTTGATCTCCTGGGAGCTGCTGAGGTGTTAGAAGGTCCCTTGTTGCTGCACACTTACCTGATGCTTTCATGCAAGTGGCATGGGTGCATCAGCATGAGTTTATATATGTCAGAGACTTATCAGTATAATACATGAAATGGCTCTTTTTTTCCCAACCCCACCTATGCAGGCTCCCAGAGGCTGCCAGAGTTCCCATTTGGACTCCAGAGTCCCATTGAGATCATGACAGTGATGTTTATGTGCTATTCTAATGCTGGTTTTAGCAGCATAAGTGCTTTTTAATGCATAACATTACAGCAAGTGTCCTATTCTCTTCCTTACAGAATGGCTGTCAGGAGGAATGTAATTCCAGCTTCTGCCTCAGCACGCTGTTATTTGCAAGCACAGTTACATGCCCACGTCAGGCATGGTTAGTGCCACTGCTGAGCTTTTTTTACTTAATTTGGCACATGCCATATGAGAACTACCTTGACGGAATAAGCGTTGTCATCCCCAACAGGCTCAGGGATCCCCTAACTGCATCCTGAAGGCAACAGGACTTTGGAAGGGTATTCAGGGAGTGATGGGCAGCCATCTCACCCAAGGGGACTATCACAAGGTCCCACCACTCCCACATGCAAAAATCCAGCAGGACACTTATAGTGTGTCGTGTCGAGTGGCTAGTCTTGTGGTAGCTCCCTGGCCACTGATGGAGACTAGTTTGCTGTCTGCACCCAGACAGGCTTCTGGCTATGGGTTTGCTGATAGAATTGTAGGTATTGGCCAGGGTTGGTGATGTGGCTAAGAGTCAAGAAAGCACCTCAAAAGCAGCCTCCTCATACTGGGCTGGTTCCAACAGCCTTTGGCTGTCCCAGCACAAAACTGTGCTGGGGAAGGCTGCTGAACCTGAAGTGATGCACCTACTAAAGGTACTCTGTGCTGATATCTCAGAGGGAATCATCTGTTCTGATGGTGGTCTCTTGAACCTTTGCATCTCCTGCTCTCAGATGGCACTGTCTGAAGGGGAACTGGAAGCATCTTTGGCAAAGCAAAAACCTGCAGAGCCTGTGGTAGTTTGTGTGAGGCTGGGGATTTCTTCACTCTGCTCCAGGAAGCTTGTGGAGGGAAGATTGCATGCAGTATTGTAAAAGCCATAATGTGCTCTTAAAATAAACACAATTATTGAGCCTCCATTATGAAGTATAGGTGAGAAAGCCCAAGTTTCATGAGATGTATGAGGGCTTTGACCCACCTTCATTAGTGTTCCTATCTGTATAAAGTGAGTAACTGCAGTGAAGTGCCAGTCACGTGCCTGTTGTGCTGAGAAGTCTCCAGGAGAGGTTCAGTTAGAATGCAGAAGCTGAAGAGCTGCAGTGTAGGGAACCTCAGGGAATCTTTCCCATATTAGTCATAAGAGCCAGCCCTTGTACCATGCTGGTCATTGGCACGTGTCAAAGTGCTCCACAGAGTGCTGCCTGTGGCACTTCCTTTGCACGGATTAGGGTCACGGGTGAGTAAAAAGGCTTGCCCAGGTTTGCCTGGGGGGCCAGAGGCGGAGCTCAGTTTCTGTGTCCTGGAGCAATATCTTTGGCCTCTGCATTGAATGGTTCATCCATTCATGGAGAGATGTAGGAGTCCTGGCTGGAAAACAGCAAGGCATCCCTGGCCCTTGCAGCCCAGAAGACAGAGGCAAATAAGATGTGATAATAACCAGTGCCTCAGATGCTACTTGGGGAGGGGGGATTTCAAACACCCCTGTTGTCTTTGGAGAGATTGCCAGTACATTCATCAGTCCTCTTGGAAGTTGCCCACCCCTTTGCCTTAACCCTGGGGCAGTTTGGTCTACAAAACCCCCATCTTCCACCTGCCTGCTGCTTCCTTCACTGCAGTGATGGGCTGCAGCCATTCCCAGCCCTGGACCTCCAACTAGGCACTGATATTCTGCTTCAGTGGTGGGTTTCAGCAACCCTCCCAGCTCAACAGACTATCTGTCCTGGTCCTCCTCCCATTCAGAGGTACTGAAAGCTCAGCTGCTGTCTCCTGCCGCAGCCAGTGTCTTCCAGGTGATTCCCTTGGGGTCCTTGCTCCCTCATGAGCTAGAAGAGATGGCTCATGGCAAACAGACTTTATGCTTTTTTCAAGGCCATCAGTGTCTGAGTGTTGCTGGTCTCAAGGCCACATTGTCCAGGTGACAACCAAGAATCTGTCTGCTGCATGCAAGTGCTGGAAGATATAAAACCCAAAGATGTAAATAGGCTAAAAAAGCAGGACTGTGTTTCACTGTAAAGAAATCCTGCTGACTGCTTTTCTATATCTAATCTATATCTATATCTATATCTATAGCTATATCTATAGCTATATCTATAGCTATATCTATATCTATACACTACTGCTTTCCAATGTCTATGTTTTTCTATACCCATTGTGTTGCTGCAGAAGTTCCAGTTTGCCCTGAAGTTCAGCAGCAAATGAATTTCAAAAGCTGTTCCCCTGGATGTTCCTGCAAGCTCCTGACAAGGAGGTCAGAGAGGATACAAGAGATGCTGAATATCCCACAAGCAGCAGAGAAGCAACACATCTCCTTGGGGTTCCTGTGGCTGTGTTCATCTGAGGTGACAGTCCATATCCTGTGCCTGCTGCTAAACATCCCCAGCTTGGGCATCCAGCGACCAAGAGTTGCTCCAGCTCCAGAGTCAGCAAAAGCCCAACAGGGGCTGTTGGGAGAGGCTTGGTGATTGGGAGCTTTCTGCCTGGTGGGCAGGCAGGGCAATGATGTTCATGGTTTTATTTGGGTTCTGTTGTGCCTTGTAAAGATGAAAAGATGTTCAAAACTCTTGCCCACTCTCTCAGCTTGCAGTGTGGGGGGATGGAGGCTGAGGGAAAACCGATGAGAAAATATTTGCTAGCCTAACTACTAAGTGAGGTCTCTTTAATGGAGAATTTAATCTCCAGGACATTGTTATCTCTGTTAGGTTTTCTGTATCTTAGGTACTCAATAAATGATTACTAAAGTAATTCAGCATTCTCCTCTGAATCAGAAAACACAGCACCATGTCAGCTATCCAATCGCATTCTCATTCAGGAAACAAAACCCAGGCAGGGTAGGTACATGGGTGAGAAAACTCTGAGAGCAGGTCTGAAACACAGGCCTGGACCTTCAAAAGGTGATGGAAACAGTCTGTGGCTGGAGACTGCAGGAATGAGGTAAGCAAGAGCCTCAGGAAGACATCCACAGGGAAATGACATCAGAACCAGTTATGGGATTGCAGCCAGGTGTTGTGGTGCTCAGCTATGCTGTGGAAACATATGCCTGACTCCCCAGCACTGAAAAAAATGTGTTTTTCTCTCTCTCCATGCCCTAGGGATCTTCCTCCTGTCTTGCATTCTCCCTGGAGAGGTGTGGAACCCCAACATTCACAGAGGTGCTTTCCTTTAGTGATGACACTCAGCATGGCACCCTGCATCAAGTCACACTTACCCTTCTGTTGTCTCCACCCCTCCCTTGGTACCCTTCCTGGGATGGACCCACTGGATCCTCCTTTGGCTTGCCCTCTCCAGCTATGTGTGCCCCTTATCTATGCTGCATTCCCACTCCTTCCAGCCCAATGTACCAGCTGTGTGGGTCTGTGCCCACTTAAAGGTTTTTTTCAGCCTTGTTGTATCTCAGGTGGGTGAGTTTGAGCACTGGAATCAGAGGTCCCAGGTTTAACCAGGGCTGCTGCCACCATGGTCCCATGGGGTCCGAATGCAGCTTTGTCCTCTCATCCTTGTGAGATGTAATTCATCCCCGTGTATGACAGAGCACTTCCATTCTCCCTCTTCAGACCTGGGTCAGTTTTAATACAGTCTGTGAGAAAGGCTTAAAACAGCAAGGTATGAGATTGAATTATGGTCTAATCTGCCACTAATAGAACCTGACCAGGTCCATTATTCAATGTCAAATCACTGCATTTGCTATTAAAACACAGTGTGAACTTCCCTAATTTCTGTCGGGTTAGGACCATATCCATCATTCTTGCCTGAACCAGCACCAGGGCAGTGCAGATAACACAGACAAATTTAATGTGGTAAATTCACCTTAGAAAGCTTGTTCTAGTGGCACTGGTAAGAGAGGGGCTGGGATGTCCTAGGAGGAAAAGGATGGATGATAGCAAGCTGCAGTTTGACATTGCAGGGGGTAATGAAATTGCACAGTGCCTCTTTGGGATGGGAAGGTCTAACTGGCCATTGCACTCTGACAGTCTGACTTAAAACTGTGCTCAGAGGGAAGGTGACAGAGGAGTGACTGGTCCCATGTTCTAGTGCAAAAGAGAGGGAGTGGAGACACAAACCCACAATTTCTAGATGTGTAGGTAACACCATCCTTACTGCAGTCATCATAGGGTTGCAGCCTCTTTTTCATGGGCTATGAATATGTTAGAAACCAACTCATGCCATCCCTGGGAAGGCAGAGGTGTGACATCAAATTCTCCGTCTTGCTCATTGGTTGGCAGCAGCCAACCAGTATCTACCCTCTGTGTGGGTATATACTCCCTGGGAAGGGACAAATTGAACTGCTTATTTGCAACATCCTAAACTGACCCAGGAAGTCATCAGCAGATATCTGGAAAGTTAAACAAAGACTGCCTAACCTGGTTCAGTTGTGACTCATACCAGGATTTTAGCTCTTATTTGCAGAGTTGGAAAGCAAGGCCGTTAAATTGCTGGAGCACCACAAAACCTTTGGCAGAAACTCCTCGTTAATGTGGTGTCTCTTCCTTTTCTGCCTTTCTTCTATATCTGAACTAATTCTTGAAATACAGAGGTATGAAAGTAAATCTCTATCATGTTGACCAAAAAAAAAAAACCCACTAGAGAAAGAAGAGCCCAGAGGCACACCAGGAGTGCTGTAGAATGTTATAACCATTTTCAAGGGTAAACACAGTCTGATTGCAATGGAGATTAACAGAATTCATTAGGGGAAAAAAAGACTTGTCATTACGAGGTCTGATGAGTTGATGCTGGTGAAGAGGCTCTTGTCACCATGGAAATGACAAATATTAGGAAAGAAAGATAAAGAATTCTAGCTGGATGGTGAAGAACTTATCGGGTCATTCTCTCTCCTCATTACTGGTATGATTCCAACCAGCAGGACTACCTTTGGAGAAGTTTGTGTTTCACTCATCCTTGCCTTCAGCACAGCTCATTTGTTGTAAGGACCAGGGATAAGGCTTTGAGAACTCAGCTAAGGACTCAGTAAGCGTGTGAAGGTGTGAGCTTTGCTCCTTCCAAAGGTGGGCACTCCAGGAATGTTGAATATTATCTGGGTAAGCCCAGTGTTAGAGATCCTTCTCAGCTGGTAGAGCTTCCTGTATCTTTATTAGACCTTGCCTATGAGGATCCAGAACTGGAAAAGCTTTATCCCTCTTCCTACCTGCATTCAGGATGAATCCACTTGTCACGACAACCTCAGTCCCTTGATCTCCCAAGGTTTCTGTCTGGGCCAAATATTCATGGACAAGAAGAAGGAGCACTTTAGCTTTCATCAAAACCAGCTTCTTCCATGTTATTGGTCCTTTCAGAGTTGCCACTTACACATTCATCAGCTAGGCAAGAGAAGACAGTTGTTTAGGAATTCATCATGTCCACATCAGCACTCACATTCTGCTTCCCTGACCCTCTAAACACCTACCAGAGGATTTTGGTGGGGGGTTGTGTACACAGGCGCCAGGCTTGCACACACTGATGGGCTTCACAGATGTTCCCCAAGGGACAGGTGAGGAATGAAGCAGACAGCAGAGACCAGGAAACAGTGGGGTCATTCTCGACTGCTATCTCCAAAGGACAGTCAAACGAGGCTAGTCCCAGGAGCTCTGTTAAGGTATCAAGGAACCAGATTCTCACAGTGCTAAAGATACTGTCACAGATGTGTCCCCATGGTAATTAGGAACATCAGGAGCTTACAGGTCTCTTGGGAAAGGCAGCCAGCAAGGAAGCTGGACATGTCAGCTGCAAAGGTACAGCAGTACTGTATGTGCAGCTCAAACATGGTGATCACACATGATGGTACTGGGAAAGGACCTTCCTGAAATGGTGGGAAAGGCACTGCTTATCCCGCAGGAGCAAGGCTGGCCCTGCTTAGAGCTGGACCTACCTGTGCACCCTCAGGAAAGCACAGGCCACCAGTGACTGAAAGGATGCAGGCATCAGTGACAGGGCAAAGCTGCTGTGGCATGAGGATCCATGCTCAAATGTGCAACTTCAAATGCTGTAAGCACATAACCGAGGCTGCCTGAAGGAAAAGACTATGGAGACAGAAGTAGCACAGGGTCTCTTTGCCCTTCTTCCAAGCCTGTCTAGAACAAATGGAGATTTGTGATGCTTCATAAAGACATTCCTGACACCTCCCATTAAATACTTGTGATGGGTTTGTTCAGGCATAGCCTTTGCAATTACTGGGATAAGGAAGACAGCCAAGCCTGAAACCCTAGTGACAGAGCATTGGGAGTCTATAAATTGTGATGGTTTGTGCATGAATAGACATGACACTGCTGTGCCAGTGCCCAGTGCAGTACTCACTGTGGAGATCTCCAGGGCAGTGCGGGGCCTCCATCATCACTACCATCACTGGGTGACTCTATTCATGTTTTCTTCCCACTCTTCAGGAGAGCAAGGAAGGTCTCATGTAAAGCAGCATCACTTAGTATCCCAGTGGAGAAGCATATTAGATGTGCTCAGAGGAGTTGGTGAAAAACACTCACATCCAGTTTGTCAGCTCCAAGGATGACCATTGTGGTATGGCAGTCCTTGATGGGAAAGTGCCAGAATAAATGTGGCAAATCCAGTGGAACGGGAACTCAAAAATAAAGTTTTTCTCTCTCTAGTCTCTCCAGGCTTCACCTAGTTTGCCTATTCTGGATCATCCCCATTTGGTTTCTCCTAGGGTTGACTTTTTGCTCTCACAGGTCCTCCATCGCAAATACTTCTGTGTGGACTGGATTGCACCCAAGGGAATGAGTTCCTGCTAGGGGGCTAAGGCAATATTCTTTGGTGATGTGTCTTAGCTAGGGAAAAGAAAGGACTGAGGTCAATATCTTGCAATTGGAGCTGTGTAAAGGGATCTGACTACCAGGATCTGTTTGGAGGGAACTACCTGGCTTCTTCCTGGATTATGCTGGTAGACTGAGATTGGGGAGGATCCCCGTTCCCTCCTGCATCACCGTCTGTGTGCATTTGTGAATAGCAGCAGATACACCATGGCCAATGGATTTGTTGCTGTGTATAATTTTGTTGACAGAATTATACTGGCTGCATGTGATCCCAGGCATATCACCAGGCACGATGAGATGAGCAATGCTCATTGCCCCTTGCCTCCCATCCCCTATAAATCTCAATTAAAAGGTGCCATTGAAGAGGGTTTTGTAAAGTGAGACATCGAGTCTGAGTAATGCACTATGTGGGACAGGGAACAGTGCAATATCTGTGTGGTGCTCAATTATTCATTTCCTATTTCTGCATATGCAAAAGGTTAATCCATGAGGTGCCTGCCACACAGGGAAAGGAGATCTTTGGAGGCAGCTCCATATTAGTTTTTTTTTCTAGTGTATTTTCAAGCATTCTCTCTCCTCTCTTTCTTCTCTTGCGGGGTGTGGGGGGGAGAGAGCATATAGGATAATGAAGAGCTTCCTCTTCTCAGGCAGACAGCTTGAGAAGAAACTTGATGTGGCTGGTGTAGGCAGGATGGATTATGGGTTATTAAAATGTTGGAGTTTTAATATGGGAGTCCCCCACCTCTCTAGTCCTCACCTTCACCAAACTTTATGTACTAGGGGAAGAACACCATCACTGGAACCTGTACCTCCCTCTTGTCACACTCCTGGGGAGGCTGCCACAGAAACCCACAAATGCCCCCATGTTCAGAGGTGCTGAGTAGATTTTTTGCCTTGTTAAGAAAGATGTCAGGCAGTCAGTCCTTTGGACAAAACTCTGCTGTGTGTCCTTCAATTCACACAGTGGAGCTGTAGGCTGGGAGGGTTTGGCCTCATCCCCTGACATTCAACAAATCAATGCTTGCAAAGCATTTGTAAGAACAAATTACCACTTTTACAGTGAGACCAGGCAACAAAACAAAGGAGTAGGCAACATGGCATGGCCAGTGGTGCTCTAGCCCAGGAGGAAATGTTTCAGGGCTGTCCCCTCAGTATACGTTGCCACAGAAAGCACATCCTTCCATCAGAGTGGTTTGTGAGGGAAGGTTGCAGAGATCTACCTCCTCCTCTTTTCCCTGAAATATGTGTTTTTCGATGACATCCAGGGGCTCTGTCCCACTGAGCTTCCTTTCTGTTGGAGGACTCCAATAGGACTTTTGGAGAAGCCCCAGGAGACCTCCTCATGGCTGCCCTCCACTATATTGTGGTGCCTGGGACTCAGAATGAGTTTCTTGTGCTGCTCAGAGCTGCTAGGACATGCAGGTGAGCAGAGACCTGGAGTGGAGGTTGCTCCCCATTTCAGAGGCAGGAAGGGTTGTGTTGGCTTGTGCTTCACCCTGTGCCATCCTCTGGGGCAATGGGGAGCTGAAGGGACACAGCCAGCCAGGTGTGACCTCAGCCACCCACAGCCAGACCTTCTCTGAGTTGGCCAGTGAAGACAGCTGGGTGACCCTCGGGCTCTTCCATTATTCATCCTGCTGAACCGATCTCATGGAGACGGTTTGAAAGGTCAGCTCGGTATTAACATGCTGAATGGGAAGATGCTATAGGCTGGAAATTGAGCCTGTCACACCAGAGTGATTCTCATTGATCATGTTTGATTTGCCATTAATATTAATTGCAATTTTGGAGGGACATTCACAAAGATTTGCCACATGTTAACTGTCTCAGCAGTGTTTGCCTCTGGAGAAACATAAATATCATCCAGAAGTTGTTCTTAAAAGGCTGAACTTCCTCCTGCAATGAAGCACAGAGATGAAGAAAGAAGATGTGTCTAGAAGACCCAAGTGAAATGGAGCCTGTGAGACATGCCACCTTCAATTCACAAGCCATTCCATAGCTCCTGGGATGGCATTGGTGGGGAAAGCAGGAAGCTGAAAACCATCAGGATTATCAGGTAGATGTGTGGGGCACACAGGCAGCAGCTGGATTTCCTGCCACTGCTGTCCCAGTGCTGGGCAGTCCAGGTGAAAGATACCCTGGTAACTCAGGATATCCCATGTGAAGCCACCATACTGGGTCTTCTCCTTCCACAGCAGGCCAGGCTGTGCAAAAAGGCACCTTGCAAAGAGTGCTCCTCCATTTCCAAAGAGCCCAATCACCTTTGTGTGGGTCTGTGGTTTCCATGGTGCATTTCTGCCTGTCCAACAAGAAGTAACTTCATGGCTGGAGGCCACATCCACCCTCTTTTCAATAATGGGATGGTGCTGCTCACAGAAATGGGGGTGGATTATAGCATCTGTGGGTTGGATGATGAAAAGAGAAGTGGAGCCTCGTGTTTCTAGGTGAATTGCACCATGGAGGGATGCTTTTCTTTACCCTCAGTTATTGAAAGGTAAGGTTGGTTGACACTGGTTGTCTAGGCTTCTTCTGTATTCCACTGAAAAACAGCAACAGCTTCAGTTCCACACTCATAGGCACTGGTTTTTGGAAAGGACAAACCATCCCTTGGTGGAGGCAGTATGCCCTACTGCTCAAGGAAGAAGCGCAGATGATGTGGTTGGATGGTCATTTTAAAATGGCTACAAGTCGTGAAAGGAGTTAGCACTTCTTAGTCATTTGGTTGACCAGAAATACTTGTAAACTTTCACTGGTATTTCTAAAAAAGTCTGAGAGGAAACACCCAGGAAAAGTAGATGTTTCCTTTTGGTCTTTTCAGAATGAAAAGTTTCCCATTTGCATTACAAACACTAGCTGAGGATCAAGTGAAACCTAAATGAAATTATCAACAAAAGGAAAGAAAACCTGTCTCTGCTAATGGGAAAGTTTGACCAAAACCGTGGGATAAGCAGGCATCCTTTCTGCAGGAATACAGAAATTTTTCAATTTGGAACCGGCCAAAAGAAACCCCAGTTAAACCAAAAAGAAGTGTTTTCTGCCATTCTGCTACAAGTAGAGCCTGGGAGTCATCTGGGATGGAGGTGATATGCCAGTCAACTTATGTTATGTTAGCTAAGAAATACTGTTTTAAGAAAGATTTTTACATCTGGCTTGGGGACTTTGAGGAATATCCAAAGTTAGGCTTCAAAGTGTGCCTGGAGGGGACTATTTGTTCTGTCGTTGTCCCAGACAAGAGTCTGGTGCTTGGATGAATGCTGTTTGTTTTAGCAAAGCTTTTAATCTACAGGCAATTGAATACATGCAACCTAGACAGCTGCTGAAAAGACATTTGAAGATGTGCAAGGTACAGGGCCTGGAGATGAATCCCATCATACCATTCCTGAGTTATCTCTTTGTGTTTCTAAGTCTGTCTATCTTTGTCATCATTTGTTTAAAGGAAGGTGGGAGAAGACTGCTCTAAACTGTGCAATATTATCAGTACATTACTATTACATTTTCCCGGGCAGAGAACCAAAATTTAAATCTACCTGATTTTGACAGTGAAAGTAAGTGAAGTGTTCCTGATCCAGTCTGTAATTGAATTGATATATGGCCTATGAACTGGAGAGGTCCTTAGCTGCCATGTGAAACCTGGACAACCACCTTCAGGAAGACCTGAACCATTGCTGGACACTGGAGAATTTGGACCATGGACTTCTGCAGATTTAGTGCTCTGGTGCTCACAGCTCCAAGGTCCAGAGCTGGCCAGGGAGGAGGACTCCAGGCTGCTTCTTGTGACCATTTGCTAAACCTTAACACCCACCAATAAGTAACTCAGGGAGATGAAGCTGAGGGAGGGACTCTGATTTATGCTCTGAGACTGACCAAGTAGCTTAGAGGCTGAACATTTCCTAATAATGAAACTGGAGAGGCTAATACCAGTGAGTGTTAGTTAACACCGATTTCCTTCCTGATGTGAAGGAGGGCTTGATATTTTTGTGACAATAGCATGTTGAGCTTTTTTCCCCAAAGGCTGTGGGCAGCTTCTGTTGTCCCACCATCCCAGGAAAGCTGTTGCGTAATGAGTGGAGAATCAGGAAAAATGTCATAGAAGGACTAATGCAAGAAATACTGGAGAATCAATGAAATCTGAGAGATTCCAACAATCAAAGAAAATAGTTTCCATACGGTGGGTGTTGAACCAAGGAAATCCTTTGCACAGGGAGCTACCGAGGCCAAGAACTGAGCAAGATCTGGGAGGTGATGCCACATTTACATGCACACTAAGAGCTGTCAGTACTGGTGACAGTAACTGATCTGAAAAGACAAAGGTGAGCACAAATTCATGACCATGTCCTGATCTCTAAATATGGGAGACATTTAATATCACATCAAGGATGTGTTATCAGGGTCTGGAGATGAAGGAAATGCAAGGCTGTTTGCTAGATCTCTTGCATCACCTGCTGAAGCTGTTCTTTGGACAGGGTGCTGCATTCAGAGAGGCAATGTGGCAACTGATATTTGAACAGCACCTTTCCAGTCCACCATGATTTGCCTGGTGAATGCACTTGGGTGGGAGGAAAGGAATATTTGCTCTGTGTCCCAATGAGACAAAGACCTTGTGGAGATTTACGCAAAACAACACTCCTTCCAAAATGTTTAGTCTTACAAAACCTCTTGGTTTAATTGAGAGATGTTTATTTCTACCCAAGCATATGCAGCTAGGAAGGATGCTCATTTTCATGCCACTCTAACCTGCATATTGAGAACACATGGATCCTCTTTGCATGCACAGGGGAAACCTAAGTGGGGCAACATCACAGAGAATCACAGCAAGTCACAGACCTCTCCTGTCTCCCCAGCATGCACACACCCACACACATTTGAATGCAGGATTTTCTGCAGGTATTAAGTTCCTTTGGGTTATCTGAGAGCAGGCTTCTCTAGTTAAAATAACACTGTGCAGCAGAACAGAAAATAAGATGTCACGGCAAACTAAACATCTTCACTTTCACAACATACTAAAAAGCTCTGGGGTGAGTGGAGATGGGCTAACGGCGAAGGGACCACTGGCCCCTTGATGGGTGGGTTTAACTGGTCATGCATTTCTGTCTTGTCATCATTTCCAAGGAAGAGCTGGGTGAGATGGGCACAGGCCAATCCTATCTTCTAAGACATCTTTAATTTTTGTTACTAAAGAATACATTTCATTTGCAGTAACATCTTATTTTCTGTTCCACTGCACAATTTTATTCTAACTAAGGTGGTTTTCTCCTAGATAAACTCTGAAGAACGCTTTAGCTTTCTTTTCAGTAAGAAGAGCTTTGGAAACCCTGCTTTTATTTATTGGTTCATTTTATTTCCTGTTCTTTTTCTGCCATGTTTAGTATGACTGAGTGACCAATTCAATAAAAAATGGAAAACTCGTGCGGATTGTGTAATAAAGCAGAGCAGGTTACTGAAGGCTCTGTATTATGCTTTCAGTATTCTTTACAAAATACAGATTTGAAATAGAGATATGCTGAATAAGATGGGTCGCTGATATTTCATTTCAGTTCATATTATTGCTATGAATGGGAACAGTCACCAGTATATAACTTCTGAGACATCCACAGGGAATACACTCTTGGGAACAGCTTTGTCATTCCCTGTAAATACAAACCAGAGCCTTGGAAGCACTCCTCTCCAACGTTGGGAGATGAGATTGCAAGATCTTTGGGGCAGGAACTGCCATGTACAATATGCATCGTGCAGTGCCTGGTGTGAAGGCATCATCTCTCCTGCTCTTGAGATGGAGTAATACTGACAATACTCCTTCCAGCTGCAGCTCACCTTCCCCTCTTGGATGAGGCTCACCCCACATCACCCCTCTGTTCCAATTTCCGCTACTAAGGAAACCCCACAATAATTACACAGAATACTTTGCCCAATAAATATTGCTTTTCTGACTGTGTGTATGGTGTATGTTCATACGATATGTGTTTTGCTGAGAATCCCATCCCAACTCAGCATGTCCCCTACACAGACCCCATCACTGGCAACCTTCTGCATGCAATATTTCCTTTATTTTCCCTTTGCTGCATTGATATTGAAGGTTTAGTACAGCAGTTGCTTGTGTCCAAGGGGAAAGGGTAGTAATGAGGAGGTTGTTTTTTCTGTGTAAAGAATACTGCAACTGGGTCATCTGCAGAGATGGGCATCTGCAGAAATGGCACCACCCTGGTAGGGGAGCACCAGTGATATATAAGACAGTGAGTAGCTTATTTTCACCTCCTTTTTGTGGGAGTTGGCTAAGACAGAGTGTGGTTACAGTGCAATCTTCTGTGCAACAGAGTTTTTGGGGGCGTTTCCAGGTGTTTTCTGCCCTACTCCTGTGCTAGCACAATAGTAGCACTGCTCTGTACAGGTAAAAAGTTCAGCAGCTTATGGAGAAAATGTTATCCCCCAGCAGCTGCTCATGAATTCTTATGTGCCAGCAGCAGTGCATGAACCATTCTTTGTTGTAAGATAAAATCTGACAGAAAAGCATAGCTCCTGACAGAAAAATCTGATGCAATTAAGTTTCTGTGCACAGCTCATAAACTTTGATATGGCAAATAATGGCTAAAATTGATCTTAAATCCAACATTAAAAAAAGTACCCAAACCCCCCACGTTCCACCAAATCGACTCCAGGTATCCGTCTATGCTGACTTTGTGGAGGCAGGTCATGTTTTTCTTTTAAAGAGAAATATTAGTCAACAAAGAAAAAAATAGAGCAGTGTGGATAAATTCCAGGCAAAGGTGAATTTCTAGCACTGCATATTAGCAAAACTGAGGAAAAAGCTGAACAAAAATGACATAGCCTTGAGGAATTTCTCTTCTTGGGTCGGCCATGTAAGGGAAACCAAGACCATATGCTTGATTTTATCACCAGATTAGATCACAACTTTAACTGGGAAGTTGCTACCAGACACATTTATGTTTCTGCCGTGGTTGCATCTTTAATGAAAAGCATACTTTGGAGGCAAATTAAGCTTTCTTGCTTGTGCCATGTGGGTCAGGGGAGCAGGTGGGAGACAGGGACGTTGCCACCAGTGACAGCAACATGGTCCTTGCTGGGAGGAGATGGGTAAAGAGCACGAGCTGGGGACGAAGCATGGTCTTTATACTTTTTAGAGTACATAAAAAATGGAGCATGTGAGCATCTTGTGTATGAAACAAGATAATCTGGAGAGGGGAAAGGACATTGTGAATACTAAAAATATGAAACCATTGCACTGAGCAGAGCTTCCTATAGTCTTAGTATAAACCCTGATATTTCTGTTTCCAGCAGTCAGGGATGGGGTAGCACACGTCTGGTGCCTCGCACACTCCTTTATTGCAACTTCTAATGCAGTCCAAGTGAGCTGAATGTCAGCGTTTGTGGAATAAGTTACTTTAAATATGAGCAAAGGCATCTGAAGTTGACCCAAGACAATTCATATTAGCTAAACTGCTAACATCATAAAAGAGAGACTAATAAAACAATAATAAAATAATATTTGGAAGCAATCTCAGCTAAAGAAGAAGTACAAGATTCCCTGGCTCCATGCATGCAAAATGCAGGGGAATTTTATTTTGAGTGCTGCTTGCCCAGAGCCTGGCAGTCACCGTATCGCACCATCGCTGAGAGGTGGAAATGGACCTGAGCAAAACCTGCCTGCAAAGAGGAATTTCCTTAGACACCGCACTTTGGAGATTCCAAATGATCCTCTTACAGACTTATCAAAGCAGTGGGGATTAGTAGAGATAAAACAACTTTCAGTACTGGTCTCTGCCTTTCTTTGCTCTTTTGTTTGTCTAAATAGCTGTTTTGGTGAGTGCAGAGAAATAATAGGAGGCAATTATTGCTTCATGTAATGTTCCATGTTTGGTTTTGTAATCCTTCAGTTCCATTTATTTTCATTTTAAGCAAAAAAGTTCCCCCTGGAATATTATAATCGCCTTTTAGCTTTCCACCACTCTCTTCCTGCAGAAGGGCTCCTGGCTTTGTATGCACCTGATGGCAGCACAAGGTTAGCAGCATCCCCAGGGCTTGGGACATTCAATGCCCGTTGTCTGGGCTGCAGTGCCAAGATCAACACAAAACGGTGGGAACAAATCTATCCAGCATCCCAGTGCAGAGAGGTCCCTGGCTGGCATTCCTCTGTGGCATCTGTGGCTCAGCTCCTTTCACCTTCAGGAACCCAGAGGGGGATTTTGAATGGTACAGAAGAAGCAGAGGAAACCAGAGGGCTTTTCAAAAGCAGCTTTTCAACGCCTTTGAAAAATCTGACCTTATCTGAGCTTTTAATCTGCTTTTAGACCCTGAAAATTTCTATCCATCCTCTCCTTAGTAGGTGATCTCTTCTAAAATCTCCTTAGGAAGATCTAGTGGGGGGTTCACTTATGCTTTCCTCCATTTCCTCACCTTGTCCCTCCAGCCTTTCCTTAGGAGGAACAAGGAGATCTCCAAGAAGCACTGCTGTCCCCTGAATGCCTTTAAGGGGGGCTACCGGGGTCTGGAGCTACGGGATTTTTCTGAGGGAAGACTTTGCCCCAGCAAATCTCTGTCACATAGCTCTGCAGGTAACACTGGGGATTAAAACTGGGGGGACATCAGCTTTTTCTGTTGAATGCCTCCCTGGAGGCTGAATCAGTCCCCTTTACTGGTAGCCCCAGCTGTCAGGTTGCAGGAGATGGCATCCAAGTAGATTTAAGAGTTGGTGTTGTCATACGTGTTGTGTATCTGCTGATTGAGGCACTCCAGGAGTGGGTCTACTGACTTGATGTGACTGCCTGGGTCATGAAATCATGAAATCTCATCTTTGCTCCAGAGAAAAGTCATAACGTGCCTGCTCCCTCCTGGAAGTACATAGCCTATGTTTAGGAAGGCAAGCAGAGAGCCAGCCCTTTCTATGTACATTTGCGTTCTGTGAAACTGCCACTATGCACCAAAAAGGACAAAATAACTGGTTTTCTCCCTCCACTCATCAAGTCCCTAAAGAAGGCATATAAGACTGCAGAGCACTCTGGTGATCAGGTACCCCTATAAACAGAATTAGCAGATTGCAAGGTTTAAGCATATTTGACTTTTGTTTGTATCGCACAGATGATTGACTATAATCACAAGAATATTTGCATGACCCTTGATTGCCAGGCTATAAATACAAGCCTGTGAGCAGCTGTGCAGAAGCTGGAAAGGAAGGACATGTTTAAGTACTTTGCTGGCTCAGGACCTTAGTTGATGGACAGAGAATGGATAAAGGTGCCACAGATGGAAAATCATCCATGGTCAACTGGGAGGCAGAGGGTTGGTGTCTGGTGCACTGAAGCATCTCCAAGGTGGTGGTGTTCATTCTACAGACCCATCTTGCAGCTTGGTCTGGAGCATCACCAAACTGAAAAGGTACACCCAAGCAGGGATGTGAATTTTACCAGTTTGAACTCTGTATCTACTCTGACACAAAGGCATCCCAAACCCTTGGCCTATGAACACGTTTATGCCATGATTTGAAGAAAATACCAGTCCTCAAGGCAACAGGTTTGCGGTCTGTTAATTTCAGCACAGGGATTCTCCCATGGATGTTAAATATAAGCACGTGCCTGTGTTTTGCTGAGCTGAAACAGGTCTTCCACTTATGATTTTAAAATATGAAGAGCAGCTTGCTTGTTCTGCCTGGAGTATCTTTGTTTCATTTGTGCAAGTTAGTTTTGTCTGGCTCTGTAAATCCTGCAGCTGGTCCTGGGGAATTATATGGGCCAGCACTCAACATTGGCTTGGTGGGTTTTCTCTTCTGACTCATATGCCGACCGCAGTAAACAAACCTGGGTGCCTTGGCTAAGCGTTCATAGCGGATTAAACACCAAGCCTTAACTGATACTTATTGACAACAGCTTTCTCAGCAAAGAGAGGACAGCTGACAATATTCAAGAAATATACATAATAAAGCTTTGGAGAAGTGTGCTTGGGAGCTGGGGAGGGGAGGAAGGAGACGGGGAAAATAATGCATAATTCACAAGGCAAATTAATCAGTCCTCTTTCCTCTGCCTGTTGCAATTATATGGAACATGAGTAATCACCAGGTTACTATTTTTTATTATTATTATTTTTATACCAGGGGGCTAAACAGTGGGGATGGTGATATTTGAGTGAGGACAAGCTGAAAGCTGCAGTCACATTTAGAGTGGTGCCTCACCAAGATTTCTATCTAGTTGTGCTTTCATTGTGGAGAGGGCTTTTTTTTTTTTTTTAATTCTTTCCCCTTTAGATTGGTGGGAAGTTGCAGAAAAAGGAGGGCTGGGGTTGGTGCGCATTAGAGCAGAGAGATTGGGTAAAATTATTTTCCTTCATGCTTGGCTAGGCCTCAGTGTGAAAAAGGGGACCCAGCTTAGGGCTGGTGGGAGATTGCAGATAAAAGCAGCTTCATTTCTAACTGACCTTCCATGCATTCGGCCCGGCCGGGGGAAGGCGGGGGAAGGAACAATGAGAGCCACCTCCAGAAAAACCATTCCTGAATACCTACACCAGGCTCTGGTGAAACAAGGTGGGGAAAAAACAAAAGCAAGAGGCAGGGCTTCACCTGGAAAGGCTTTCAATAATCCCTGTGGGAGGAGAGGTGTGGAGTGGGGAGCAGAGGGCTGGTACTGCTGTGGCTGTGGGCACAGAGAGTCCCCAGGACCTGTGCCATGTGGGATGAACACGGCCATCAGGACCTTGGTCCAGAGGCTGTCAAAGCAGTCTAAAGAAGTCAAAATCTCAAAGCAGCTGGATAGTCTAAAGGAGTCAAATACAACTCCCCATTCAGCAAGAGATTTCATCCAATGCTCAACATCCATTAGCAGGAATAGGTATAGGCTTGAAATACATGCATGAACACCTCACTCACCCAACCTTTGTACTTCAAGACCCTTTGGAAAACATGTGCATTTTATATCTTAGGAGGAAACAAAACTTTGTGATGTAAACCGAGCAAAGGGTCTGATGAAGGATGCAGGGTGCAGGTGGTCCTGTTTGGCACAGGTGGAGGGAGTTCACCAAAAGCCTGATGGGCTTAAATAGGGTCTCAGCAAAACTTTATCTTTTTGGCTTGAGGATGTTGTTGGTGCTGGGTGGATCTCTCCTGGAGGTAAGGTGGTCTCTGCTGTGTGCCCTGAGTGGGAGATGTTTCTTTATGCAGACCTTGAGTAGCCACTTCTTTTTCTGTCTAGCATTCAAGCATCACTTTTCCTTTGTGTAGCATAAAGCCAATCTGGGAGACTTCTCCAGAGAGGGTCTGGTAGCCGTCTTCTTAATAGAAGAGTGTCTTACTGAGTCAATTAGTCTGTGGCAAACATTGTTTGAGATGGGCTATGCTTCTTGTAAAGATAGGAAAATCTGCTCATGGTAAAAGTAGACCTAGGTCTTTTAGGATGGAAACTGCTGTAATCCTGCTACGTTCAGGTGAGCTGCCTGCACACTCTGTGGTGTTGAATCTTAGTGTTGTGCATTGCTTTGCACCCCTTTTTCATATCCCTGAGCAGTTGGGGTGTTGCTTCAAGTGGGAAGGGAGAGAAGAGTTGTTTTGCACTGAGCAGGGCTGGCTATAGGCTCTTACATTCTGGTGTCCTGATGATGAAAGCAAGCATATATTGCTCTTTCCTTTCTCTTTTCTATGCTCTAGTGATTGCCATGAGTAACTCAAAACGCAGCTCCTTCCTGGTACTTGTATAATGATTGCACAGGGGGATTCACCCAGTGATTTCCTTTTCAAGTGTCTTTAGATTACAAAAAGCTCTTTCTTGCCCCAAATTCTAGGCTTGTTTCTCCACTTCATGTAATACCCTCAGCACCTGGAGGTCCTAATGGCAATTTTAAGCCCTTATTGATAGTAATGTAGCACCATGATCCTCCTGCTTGCAACTCATCTGCAAGCCCAGTTAATTCTTGTGGGATTGCTTAAGTGCTAATATTGTTATAGAGCTCTTTAGTACTTTTGTCCATAGGTTGCCTGTGTGTATTTGTAGGTTTTTTTTAAGAACTGAGGGGGTTCTGAAGGTTTGCACAGGGAAGAGCCTGTGACATGAGAATTCCTTCCTTGTGCCTACCTAAGGCTCAAAAGCCAGATATAAAATATATCAGCAGGGCACACATCCTTGTGCACAGACTGTTTCAAAAGCAGAGCTGAAGCTGAAAGCGACTGTGGAAATGCTTCCTCATTTTTTTGCTGTGTGTAAAATCAAAAAGGGGAATAAGCCCTTTTTTAACTTAAATTTCCACTGACATAAGAGGCTCATCAGACCTTGGTGCTGCTCTGTGAAGTGTCTGTACTCATATGACTCTTTTGCTGAAATGCTGAAGATATCTTCCAGGTTTCTGGCCTCTGGCATAGTCTTGCCAGTGGATGCTCCCAGGGACACCTGGTGTGAGATAGACTGGCCAGCAGTGCTGGCCAGTGCAATTAAAACAAAGGGTGTCTAATTAGACAACGGACACCTTTTTGGATGATGCTACATTATAGAAGGGAGGGCGGAAGTGGTTTTGCTTTGCTTGTTTATAAATGGTGCTGGTAATCAGGAGCCTTTTCCTGAAATTTTCTTTGAAATGTCACTGGAAGTTGAGCAATTAGCTCCTTGGGAAACCCCAGGTTGTTACTTTCATAAAACTTGAAGTATTGTAACTTTAAACACAAACATCAGATACATTTCAACTAGCTTCCCAGCTGAAGCTTTTCCAAGAAACTTTATTGTGTCTCTTTCAAAAGTCCTGTATGTGAAAATAGCTAACAGAAGCATGCTCTCAGAGAAAAAGCCTGACATACAATGGTTTCTGTATATAAAATGAAAGGTGTAACACTTAATTCTGTTCCTACGGAGTGCTCTTCCAGCAAGAGCCAGCCTCCTGCCATCAAGAGCTGGGCTCAGCTTGTAGGCATCATTACTGAACCACCCAGGTGCTTGTGCAGGACTAAGCTGAAATAGGGTTTGGGGGAGGCTTACTGAGCAACCTACCCTGTTGCCTGGGGCTGCAGGGAGGTCCAGGGGTGCAGGTGGGTCATCTCCTCAAGCTGCCTTAGGCTGCTGAGCTGGGAAGCCCTGCTGTAAGATATCCACTGGATGTTTTTCTGACTGCTGGTAGTTCTTGTACTCTTTTAGAGTCCCTAAATTCTGCAAATTCTTATTGCTTCAGATCATCTGCCCTCCCTCTTGACTGCCCCTGACATCAGGACAAGACAAGGACCACCCCAGTGAGTCCTTTAGACAAAAAAATAGTGAAGTAAAAATGCTTTTTTTTTCCTTGGGTGAGGAAAAAAAAAAAAGGTTTATAATTTCTCCAGAGTGGAAATCGTACCTGCCAGTCTGTTTTCTCAGGCCTCAGCTCTGTGAAGTACTTCAGCACAATTCTAACTTGAATTGCATGAGTTCTCCTCCTGCTTGTCTTCAGTTGGATGACTCATGGGTTTCTAAGTTGGTCACGTCCTTCAGGGTCCTGCTGAATTGAATGGAGCTTTCCTTCCCTCCAGCTCAAGGATGAAGAATCAGAGCTAGTGTCAAACAGATGGCTGGTTCTTCAGCATCTCGCCATCCTGCCTTCAAAACCTGCCTCCTGCCCAAGCTCATGTCAAAATGTTCTGCTTTGAAAGTTGCATTATGGTTTTGTTTGACAAGTAGAAGTAGAGAGACGTGCTAGGTACTTCATGATGTTTCACGTGAGAAACAGTTTAAGATCTTTTTAGTTTAAAAAAGTGTTTTCTCAATGTCTTGTTAACCTCTTGCTGCCCTGATGGAGGAAATATTCCTGCATACCTAAGTTTGCCTGAACCTTTATTTCCAGTCTTAGAAAGGTACTAGAGGCAGTGTTAAGAGAGCCTTGATTTTAAGTCCATCATGTGTTAAAGCTGATGGACTTCATCAGCAGTACAGCCCCGTGATGACCCTGAGTGCATTGCAGTGCCAAGAGGAGCCTGCTTTGCCTTCTGTACCATTAGCACTAGAGGAATATCACATGGACTTGCAGGACCAAGAGGAGGTTTTCACTAGATTGTAAATGCAAATCTACACATGCAGTGTTGCCTTCCTCTGGTGCTTTAAAGTTTCCAAGGGAAACTTTAGCTGTTCTCATTTCACTTTAGGTCTTGAGCATCTTCTAGGAAGCCCAGTGAGATCCTTTGTGCTGTTCCTTGCAGACACTGGGTTTCTCCTCTTGTTCCTTCTGGGCTTGACTTGGTTAAGGTGTCTGCTCAAGCCTGCACAGGAAACATAGCACACAGCCTGAAGTTCTCCTGCTGTTTCTGCCCAGGGAAATCATGCCAATGTGTCCTGCTTATACTACCTTTCAACAAAGGAGGAGAGCACTGAAATTTAGTTGTATCTTGGGGAAGGATTTTGAGAGGTGTGTGCTGTGGTCCTGCTTTTAGGTCCTAAAGACAAACAGGAGCTGTTTTCTTCATCCCACCATATAAGCTGGACAGCACAAGGTGTCCTGAGACATGGGCAGCAGGGCAAATGCTGCTGTTGTGTTTTCCCATCCTGTTCCCCCTTTAATAACAGCTGACTGCCCTGTTCCTTTACCCCACAAGTCCTATCTAATGTCTGGAAAGCCTTCTAGCTAACATAGTTTTCAAATTAAAAAAAATTACTTGTTATCCATCCAATTTCTATGAGAGGAAATTCTATTAAATCCCCAGAAGAAAGTGTGTTATAGCTGTACTTTCAGAAGCAGACCCTTGAATAAACTTTTTTAGTTATTTCACATAACTTCCATTATGACTGGCATTATGAAGCAGATGAACATTTTCTTGAACAATTAGATGCGGGTGTGTGGAATAAAGAGTGTAGTTCGCCTGAGATCATTGAAACCTATCTGTTTGGGTGATTCATTTTCTTCCAACTAGGCTGCCCATAATAAGCTTTTCTTCTCTGGCTTTGTCTTGTTTCCCATTTTAGTCGGCCACAATGCCCAAAGAATTGAAAGAATGTCTTTCCTCATGTCCTTGTGCTGCGACTGAGCCTGGCAAACAAAAAAATAAAATATTTTTTTAAAAAAGCAGAAAAAGAAGAGAAGGAGGAGGTAGAGCAGATTAAAAATAAAACAAGCGTTGTTCCTTGTGGTGATGGTAACCTGGGACATGAGGGCCTTGAGAAATGTTGTGGAGTGAAGGATGGGAGAATGAACTCTTTCTGCTCCTGATTGGAAGTGAAAACACATCTGGGTGCATAAGAGATGGTAGAATCTCTTGTATTGGCCTGGCAGTTGTATCAGGTGGAGCCACAAGCAGGCATAGGACTGCACAGAAGACCTCATCTCCTGCTTCCACAACTTCAGGAAAGTAACCTATATTAGTAATGTACTCCTGGTGACCTGGTGGAAAATCAAATTCAGCTATCCAGTGTGCATGTGTGTTACAGAGTCCTCCCATACCACACAGACTGCTTTCACAACTCCTATATCAAGTGGATCAGGCTGAATTTCCTTGTTTTGATGGTTGTCTTAAAGCATGCTGTGAAATCATGATGGCACCTCATGCTCACAGGAGTGGGTGTTGTGAGTCTTCTTGAAGAGCTCATAAAGCAGTTAGGTGTTTTTTCCTGCACAGACAATGTACATAAATATATCTGGATAATGAGACATGACTGATAATACAGGAAGATTTGTTGAGGATATTGTCACTTGACAAACGAGTAGGTTTGTAGTGGGCTAAAACCATATTTCCATTGTTCATCCAAAACTAGACATCAGCTTGCTAGGTGATCCCTTGCTGTTTTACCTCTTGTTGCAAGCAAGACAACAGCAGTACAGGTAAAATTCATGTCTAGTGGCTAGGACTGTAAGTGTTCATTTCCTGAGGTGATTATCACCCAAGTCCATAGGCAGCAGCCTGATATTTAGTTGCTACTTCTGCAAATGATATGGAAATCTCCTGGCCACCTCTAAGAATGCTTTGTATATCAGTTTGCAACTCAAGAAATTGCTGGAGAGTCTAAGAAAATAAAGAGCTTTCTTTGATTCTTTTAAAACAGCAGAAGCAGCTGACTTGGGGTCTGCCCTGGGCTTCTTGTGGATATATATTAGCAGGGATTGAATTGAATGGAAGCTACTGGAGAATGTGAGGCAAGGGAAAATGTTTTTATAAGAAAAAGAAATGGCAAAACTTAGGGGAGAAAGCGGAGAATGTGAGACCTTGAACTGAGCCTCTTTGGGGAGGGGGGAATAAAAAAGGAAAAAAGTGCCCACTTGAATAATAGACTATCTAGCGACCTTGAACATATATGGTGTGCATAATAAGAGTCAAACAAAGGAACCTCTGAATATGAGGCATTCTTAGACTGGAGAATAATAATCACAAGTGGCAAATTTAAAAAAAAAAAGGAAGACATATATTATAACAGAAGTAATGGGGATCTGAACCAACCTGAGATGAGAGAAATGACTGAAGTGAAGGGGTTTAGCAATAAGCTGGGCTTGTGAATGGCCTAGTGTTACTGCTTGCAGCAAAGCCAAGATTTTCTTTCTCCTCCAGGAGGATTTTATTGATTTATTATCTTTGCCTATGTGTAAACTCCACTTCTTCCTCAGACCGCTGGCCAAATCTGGGAGGTGGGGAGATTCTCAGCTCAGTTCTGCTACCTAGCCATACCCAGTCCTCCCTCTGCCCTCCTTGTAACACAGCCCAGCTCCAGAACAGTGGCTGGCAGGGCATGGTGACACCTGTTGATGCTGTGGTGCGGTATCAGTTCACAGTAGCAAAGGATGTGGCTTGATGCTTATCACTGGGCTCAGTGGATCTGGCAGGGTCAGTGGTTGTATAGGTTACCACTGAAGAGGGATAATGCTCCCAGTTTGTTACCGATGCTCCCCACAGGTGGTGGGAACTAATGCACGTCACTGAAACAGCAAGGACTCTCATACTGTTTTCCCAGTCTTTACAGCATCTCAGATGGGTAGTGGCAATTTCTTAAGCCAACTTAACTGCTTGCGGATCATCTGTTTCTTGCTTTCTTATTCTATTGCGAGTGCAGGTTTAACATGGTGCTCACCTGAAGGCAAAGTCCCTGCCCACACTGTAGCTTTCCAGGCTCTTTTTCACATTGGATATGAGTGTTGCAGGATATTTAACCCCAAAAGTGAGATACCTTGCACTTTTCCTGACCAAATCCTGTATGCTGTAGCCCCTCTGTAACTGTCTCAGCTATTATATACTGTAACAGCTGTTTCTGATTTGAGTTGGATACCTTCAGGAGAAATGTCTTAAATGCCTTCTCCATATCATCAGTGAAGATGTAAGACTCACTTCTGAAGTGCTCCTTTGCCCTAGTTTGGTTTCTTCTCAATAATCAGTTACTTACCTATGTTGGTGGTATTGGCCAGTTTGAGATCTACATTGCAAGATTTCCTCCTAGACCTCCCCGCAGCTTGTTGTTTGTCAGAGGCTGTGAGGGATGTTTTACTTTAGCTTTCCTCTTCATCCCTTCTGTCCTCAGAGCTTGCAAGTTTTTCCTCCAGGATGCTCCTCTAATGCTGCTCCCTGTGCTGTGGATGTATGCAGCTGCTGCCCAACATCCCCATGAGTGGGCTGGCTCCACCACCTCCCAGCTCTCTCATCTTCCCAAAACAGGACCATTTGAGAACAGGTTTTTCTGTTCACATCAGAGGTGGGATTTGTCTGGACCTCTGTGCTATGGAGTTAGATGGCACTGCTTGCATGCATGCAGTTTGCCACATGGGCAGATCTTTGCTGCATCTATGTCTAGACCTTGGTTCTGCAAACCAGCACTAGAAGACTGCATATGAGAGAATTTGTGGGGCCAGATACCACTTCCTCTCCTAAACCTGGCTGAATCCACTAATGACTGGTATTGAAAACTCAAACTGATGTGGCTTTAGCCAAGCCTTGCAAAGCCAGTAAGGCTGGATTTTTTTGGTGGGTTTCCATCCTGTAAGGATGCCACTTGGCTGCTGGATCCTTCTGATGGAGGACCCATTCCTTCACACAGCCCAGTGGGCCCTGCCAGGTTCACCTCTGCCTGGCTCCTACCGCTTTGTGTGGATCCTTGTGTTGTCCTCTTTCTTCACACCACAAAAGATTAAAGATAATACTAATAATATAAAAACGCCCTTCTGAGAATGGCCTGCTGGCTGGTATTATGCCATATAAAGACTCTGTGAAATAGCTTGGGTAATTTACACTCATTAGGAGGAGAATGCAGTAGATTAAAGGTAGCAAGGGTGAATAGCTTCCCATTTTTGTCAAACTTGCCTAACCTTTTATTCACCTGCTGAAGCCATTATTTTATAATAATAAAAAAGAGGAGAAAGAGCCTTGCATGAACTTGGGGAGAAAGGGAGAGAGTGCAAGCTAGAAGCTATTTTCTCAAGAGAGAGAAATGCAGCCTTATAGATTAAAGGTGAAAAGACAGCCCTCATTTAAATCAATCCACCTCTCCAAAGCATATTTATTCACAGATTAATTAGAGTTGCAAATGAAAATGATCTGGTTGGTGGGAACATTATTGAGGCCTTTAAAGTGCGGGAGTGAAGATTAAAAGGAAGCACACTTACCCTTTCCTTATGATCTAAAGAGGAGATCAAAAGAGTCAGTGTCAAATTAACAGCCCTGATGATTTCTCTCTTCTAGTCCTTCGTTTATTATCTAAGGCTCATGTTGATACATGCAGGATGAAGACCTGCTTTCCTAAGTAGTTGGTGCATGAAGTGTGTAGGGACCCTTCAGACAATTCAGATCAGGTAGGAAGGTCTGCAGCTATCCGACCAGGGACACAGGGAACATGTGTGTGCTCGAGGGTGAGAAACCTTAAAACTTTGCTGGTCAGATGACATGGAAGGAAGAAAATTTCCATTTTACATATTGGGGTGTTGCAGGGAATTGTTCAACCTGCAGTAACATAGGTTAATGTGGTTAATTGAATGCCCAGTCTCTTGTGAGCTGTGGGATGGATTTGGGACTTGCCGTTGGATAAGAAATGTGATTTTGCTCAGCTGGAAGTGAGGTGGAGGCAGATTCAATCTTTGAGACTACATCAGGAGCAATACAAATGCAGCAAAGCAAGGAAAGACTATTAAACCCTTCTGGAAGACAAGAGCAGAGGTGAATTGGCACCAGGCAAGACTGTACCTTGTCATGGGGTCTAAACATATGCCTGTTGGAGGCAGAGTTAAGAGAATTGAAAACTCACTCTGGTGCAGGCTGGGTGGAAGCAGAGAGAGGGGACGATGCAGAGCTGCCAGGGAACATCCCAGCAAAGTCCATCACACTGAAGCTTCTTGCCTGTTGGATCATAGGTGCTCACTGGGGGAAGATGGTAAATGGCTGCATTTGGAGGCAGAGGGAAAGATGTGCTGTGCTTTGAAGTGCTGGCACCAGGCTGGGTACATAGGGGAGGGAGACTTGTTAGTGAGTGTGATACCATAATGGGAAAAGCTTGCTGGCTTGAGAGATTGACCAGATTATGGCTAATTTAGTAGATATTTAGCAGGGCAATTCTGCCTTCCAAAGGTAAGAAACACATGTAGTAAGTATGTGGCTGTAGATATCCTATCTGTTTTTCATTTTTGGCAGGGGTTCCAGTCTCAGACTGGACTGGCATACTTGAGCTTGCTGGAAAGCACCAAGCTCGCTTGCACTAAGAAAATAAGAAGAAAGAAAGATTAACAGCATCACTCTCCAGGAAAACTTCATCTTCATCTCCTCATCTTGCTTCATGGAGCATGTTATCAACTTGAAAAACAAGTCCCAATAGGAGAGAAAGCAACTTCACACCCAGCTCTCTGCAACCCCAGGCTTGAGAATAGCTCTGCTCGAAGAATCATATCAAAAGGACCAGAAATAAATTCCCCTTGCTGAGATTTTTCAGAGCATGAAAGCTGTACTTAAACATACTAAGAGAGAGCATTTTGCAAATATATGTTCATTTTAATATCTTTAAAAAAACTCCTGGATTGTTCTGTATTTAATTTTAAAAAACTAAAAGAAAGGTGCAGGAAGGGATATACTGAGAACATTTTCCCTAAGCATGTCTCATTTTTCTGAATTTTGAAGGCTGGAAAAGAAACATCACCCATAATCTTGTTTTTCTTACATGGTGGCCTTACCTGTGCAATGAATACTGTATAAGCTGATCTCTCTCACCACAGACTAGCTCTGCTCTGGTGTTTTGGATTTGTCCCCACGTGTCCAGTGAGAATAATGGTAGCAGCAGTGTAGACAAGGCTCGAGGGGTTGTCCAACTAGATGGTTGCAAAATAAGAGGTCTTGCTCACTTTGCAAGCATAAAAAAATATTATAGATGCTGCAGATGTAACATAGATGTACTTACTGCAGTAGTTAATTTTTTTTTTCTGAGCCCTATTAGAAGAAATGAGAAAGGGAAAGCCAGCTGAATCCTCTGTCTGCTATCAGCGTGGGCAACACAGAATGGCCCTGAAGCACTTACAGGAAGGAGAGAAGCAGCAGCCTGATGTATTTACTGTCTCTTTCTGAAGCCAGACAAAAGCTTTCTCTAAGGACAACTGTTTGGGCAGCTTCCTTGTGCTCAATGCCTGATAAAAGGGCTGACCATTGCTCCAGAGGAGGCTTTGCAGAGGACTGAGGGAGAAGCAGCCCAACAGACTCAGCTGTGCCGTGGCACAGGGTTGTCTCAGGGTCTAGATCTGCTTTGGGGTGCAAATGGTTGAGTCTATCCTGAGGTAGGAACTAGGAAAGTCTTGGCTAGTGGTTTGGTACTGGCTGCAAGGGCTGGCAGTTGTCTTGTATCAGTAGGTGCTAGTGTGAATCTGAATACATCCAGGTGATCTGCTTCACAGTCCTGTTTTGTATCAGGAGGAAATGAGCTGTCTCTGTGCTACAGCAATAGGAGATGGCTGCTTTCCTGAAACATATCCCTGAAAGGTATTGAATGACAACACAGTCCATCTCTCTCTGCTCCTAATGCTTAGGTCTATGTACAGAGGATGCCATGTCCTGAGCTCCTGAAATGTAATATTTTTTCTAAGGAAGTCTGAAGTGGGAGGTGTGTGAGTTGGGTGCTAATGCCATGGCATGTCTGGGACTAGAGAGGCTGGCTCCTCTGCAGGAGACTCGCCTACCCTGGGGCAGGCTGAGCCAGCTGCGAGTGATGTTCCCGCAAAGCTCTTGCCCTAGACAGTGACTGACATAGGACGAGGGATTGTTCCACCTCTTTATCCATTACCTTGCTCCTCTGTTAATTTGCTGGGTTACCCCTAGGGGATTTGGCATGTCTGTGTACTCAGATTTTCCCTGCAATTGAGTTCTTCTGCCATCAGACACCCTAATTCTCCCCTCTCTGTACCAGGAACAAAACAGATTTACTGTGGGGGGAGGCAGGATTAGCCCCAACTTTTAAGCTTTTATTTAGCTTCTTGCTTTATTTTTTTTCTTTGTCAACCCGTGTCTTCTCCGCCTTGCATGTCTCTCCACAGCCATGCAAGCGTGGCACGGCTGTTTGCCACATCAAGATACAAATACAAGCTGGGGGTTGCTCAGGCATCAGTGGTTCCACGGGTTTTGCAAACTGTGCTCTGGCCGTGTCAAATGTTGGCTTGCCAGGTCTGAGAGAGGACTCGAGACACCTGCTCCAAACCGTGTGGGCTCAGCCAGTATTCTTCCTCTCTGCTGCCAGGAGAACGGGTACTGTAAGTGCTGCGACAAGCATTTTGCTAACAGGGGACAGTTCCTTCTCAAAATCTTCTGTATGTTTAGGAAAGCCCAGCCATGAAGATTTCTGTGGAAGGGATCAGCTCTGGCTCGTGTTAGTGACTTGAAGATTTCTGCTATGGCTGAAATGGCATTTTCAGTTTAAAACACCCACTTTTCCCCTTGAAGCAGAGTTTGCATTTGGATGTGGATGCAAATGAGAAACCTAATCAGTTTTTTTTACTCTAATTTGGTTTGAGAAAACAAAGCACCTGTGTGCAAAGCTAAGGTTTCTGTTGAGTTTTCTGTTCTTATTTTGGTTTTGATTTTGACCTGTCTGCATAGGACAAACATTTTGCATCTAAAAGATTTAAATGAGTTGGGAGACTTGTTCCCCTCCCAGCTCTGCTGACAGGTTCCAGGGTGTTTTCAGATGCTTTCCTGAATTGATGATTTCTAGGTCAAGGAGAGTGTTATGTTTTTTTGACCGTTTGTCTTCTGCTAATCGCTGTCAGCCCAGAGATTTATGCATTGATAGTGACAGCAGATGGGGTCACTTTTAATAGGAATTCACACACCAAATAGTGAAAGGCATGTTGGGGTGTATGGCATGGGAGCTTTTACCAGGCACACTGCAGATATCCAGGGACTTCACCGTACTGAAAACATTTCTGTTTTTAATGGAAGTCCACAAGCTGAAACGTTGCTATTTTTCTTGGAATAAATGCATTTACATACATTTTTTTTCTTTTGATAGAGTTTATGGGGAATTGTCCCATTTCTGGCCCAACATCTGTGGTTGCCTGTGTCTGCCTACGTGCTTCAAACACATTCAGTGTATGTAGCTGGTCCTGCACTCTGAATAGTGAATCTGGTTCAAGGGGTCTCCCGCTATCTGCTAAATACATGATTGCTTCCTGCAATACAGACCTCTAGAACTGAATAGCAAAACATCTACTTGCATCTTGGTTTATTTCTCTGGTAGAAGGAAGATCTGCAGTGAGAGAGCAAATCTAGAGTTTTCAAGAATGCCAGAACAAATCACTGCACCCAGCTGGCATCCTGTACTAGAGTGGGAGGTGGTGGATCCCCTTGCAATCTTTACAGTAGTGTTCAGGTGTATGTAAAACTATAATTCCCAGGAGATCCAATGTCTTAATTTCTTTTGACTTTGTTGTGGTAAAGATCATATAAATTAAATGTTTTTCTGTGTGGCAAATGTGATGATTCAAATTCAATTTTTGTAGTTTGCTTAATGAATTACATCAGAGTTACAGAAATAAAATGACTGAGATACAGGAAAGGGTGCTCCTTATGCAGCAGTCATGGGTTTTGTTTGTGAACTTTAGGGTAAGTTTATCTTGAGAAGCATTCCCATTTATTTTTAATGAAGAAAATGAGTGAAGACCTTTTCTTTTCTCTTGTGTATACACAGAGATCTGATACATATGTGTGTTTCTCCCTTGCATTACATCTCTATCTGTCAAAAGGGATTTCAAGCTTGCCATTTTCAGGCCTTTTCTGACTTTAGGTCTACTCTCTCCTAGTCTCCTGTGTCTCCCTCATCTCATCTCTTACTTGACCAACCACATCCTTGGGGCCCAGATCTCTTTATCCTCCTTGTTTCTCCATTTCTTTCTCTCCTATAACATTGTACTGCTTTCCTGTACAGACATGGGAGCATAGCAATATCTCTGCAAGTTCTTTCTTTAAAATGGCCTGAACAAATCAGCTTTGACCAAAGAATTGTTTCAGGACAACTTCCCAGTGATTTTTGGAGTGGGGAATTGTGACATTGAGTACTGCAATAATCCAAAAAATGTGTGCTATGGAACTATAAGGTTGTATTCTTTTCCTAATGAAAACCCCATCCTATGCATCAGCTAACCTTGGTTTGTCTCAGAGGACATGATCCTATAGCTTTGCTCCATGAGTGGCAGAAACGTGGTGCAGAGTATTGTCAGCTTCAACAGGTCAAATAACATAGGAAAAAGGTTTTTACATGGTGCAAGCCCAGGCTCTTCCTTGAGGGCCTGAGATGCACAAACACATTTTGCTGACCTCTGGTTTTGGGCAGGTGCCTTGCTGTTGCAGGAGATGGTGTGTGTTGAGACAGTGTATGTTGAAAGGGTTAAAATCAGCTCAGCCACTACGTCATGCTAACTGGTAGATTTATTGTCAGATCCCTGAATGTTAAATTGGGTAAAACAAACCAGCCCATGGACTGTGATTATGCAGCCACCAGATGCCATTGTTGTCTGTGACATCTGGAAAGCATCCCATCCTGGTCTGGTGGGTCAGAGGGATGACAGAGGATGGACATGAGATGTCCCAGCCAGAAAGCACAACCTGAGAAGAGGAGTTAGGATACTCTCAGCCCACTTTGAGTGAGCCCATGAGAAATGAGGTGAAACAGCCAAGAACAAATATTTTGTGAATAGGTATTAAAAAAAGGGGGGAAAAAAAAAGAAAAGAAAAAAAAATCCTCCAAGCACCCTATGGAAGCTCCTGAGCACTGAGAGTGATGCAGAGCTCTGGTTAATGGACACTTCCTAAGGTTTCCCCCCCCATGTACCACAATTGATTGCAGCAAGATTACGATGCCATTAAAATTCACTCTGCCCATAAAATAACACTGTGGAAAATGCTGACGTTTATAGCGGCTCCTACAAGAGACATATTTCAGTATGAAAGTGAGTCCTAATGCAAGAACTTTATTTAGGTAAAACAACATCCAGGGAGGGGGGAGAGGAGGAGGAGAGGTGGTGGCAATTGCAGAGAATTTTATTTCTTTCAACTAATGGGTATACGGATGCTAAATTTAAAAGACATTTTTAATAAATCTATTGGCCTTTGACAAAATCAATCCAAACCCCATAAACCAAGAAGTCACCCACTTGGTATTAATGAGGCTACATTTGCATTTATTTTTCCTTTACACTAGACAAACCATTAATTTCGTGTTTATGCTTCCTTTGAAGTCTGAATGCTTGTAGATAGATGGCCACATCAAGTCTCCTGCTGCTACATTAATATTTTGCTATAAATGATAAATTTGACCATTTTCTACAACACCCCTTTTTTCTTTAAGAAAGCTGAGAAAATGCGAGCAATAAGTCTTAAGCCCCTGAAAGCTTAGCTGTTTTTTTAAATACTCTGCAGTCATTGATTATTTAAGCAGCCATAGCTTTAACTTTGGTTTGCATTTGATGGCACCCAGCGTTTTGCTGCTGTAAATTGAGAGATTTTCATTAACCAATCAGGGTCACTTTTTGCAAACCATCTTTCATTTGACCAATGCAAAAACTGGACAGCCAAGTCACCCCTGCTTCACCCCATCTCTGGCCTGTGAAGGTCTCTTCACTTGCGTGGAAGGAACCAGAAGACGTAAGTACATCCTTGTGCGCCATCAGGATACCAAAGGTGCCTTTTGAAAGTTTTATGGTAATTCACACTTATTTTGTGTTTTTTCCTTTGGGATGCTCTATTGCCTAGATAGCTTTCTGGGAGTGACTGGTACCAGCAGCTCCCCAGAACACTGGCTCCTAGAAACAAAGGGAAAAACCCTTCCGAAAAACTTGCAGGGGCCTAGGATGATGAGTAGGAGGGAGATCTAACTCCCACAAGGACTATGTGAAATGCTTGTAAGTTTTAGGATTCTGGACCCTTCTCAAATCAGTCCCAGATCCAGAGAAGGGCACATGTTTGATGCCTCATGTCCCCATGCTTCATGTGGGTCTGAAAATGAGTTTCATGAACTTAATATGGGTGGATTAGACCCCTCTCAGGTAGGGTGGGACAGTTGATAGCCAAGAAGGTCCCTGCAGCCAGTGCATGGAGTTGTGTGGCAGTAGGGAAAGCCTACAAAACACCTAAGCTGGAGCTAGAGAAATGGTGACTCTCTGACAGAGGCATTTTCTTGTAGCACAGAATAAGGATCTGCTCTGACGCTGGTATTCACATCTCAGAGGTGTTGCTGGGCATGGTTAACTGGGCTGCTGGGACACTGCAGAAGATATGCTCCTTTTTATATCACTTTGGGACTGGGGAAGGGATGTCCAACAGGTTAGATCTTCTCCTGAGACACTCCTATAAATTGGTCCAGATATTTCTCATGGACCCTGCACCTTGGAGAACATATGGCATCCTGACTGGCCAGCCCTTGCATGACTGCATGTGTGGTCTAGCAGGGATTTAGAGGCTAGCAGACACTCAGCTGCCAAAAAAAAGAGCTTTTGTGGTCTGTTTCTTGATATAGGTGCCTAAATTCTTCCTTGATCACTCCCTAGGAGTTTTCAGATCTACCCTCTGCCTGTCACTCCTTGCTCTTCAAGAAAAGCCCAGACGTGGAATCCTTCAGGGCAACTGCAGGGCATTTTGAAAGAGATGGTGACATGGGGGTTTTTTGTGTGCTTTTGACAGAGAGAGCCTGGTATTGCAGGAAGCCCTGCTGCTGTGCTGGCTCTGCCTTTACCCATGGGGTAGGGTACTAGGGCATAAGAGGCAGATCCAGCAGGCTGAGCACTACCTGGGTCCCAGCTGTGGCTGCAGAGAGCCCCAGTGCAAGCCATGTGTCTGCAGCAAGTTGGGTTTTGCTTCCCTTCCTAAGTCCTCTGGGAGCACATCCCTTGTCCATGCTCCTTTTCAGCTCTGCTGCTGTGTCCCCCAAAAACTTGGGGATGCAAAAAATGCATGCAATGGAGGGATGTCCAATGGTTTGCAATGGGAGTACAGATTAAGGGTTCCTCAAGCCTCTTCCTCTTTTCACTAGGTCTTTTATCTGTCTGTTATCCCACAGGTCTCCCAGCAGCTTATGTCATGGAGGATATGAGCTGTATTTTCCCCCTCTGCCCTAATCAATCAGAAGTGTTCTGTGGACGCACTTCCTGAACAAGGATCTGAGCATGAATTAGCAGATTAAATATCACCTTTTTGGTTTTTTTATGAAGCATCTTTTATAGCTATGCTGGGGTTAGATTTCATACAACCGTTGTTTATTTTCTTTACCAGATGGAGTTTACGGAGGAGGGAAGGGATGTTATATCAATAGGGGAGTGACTATTGACACTTGCTGCTATGAATTGCCTTTATGTGCTTTCAAATGGCAGGATTATGTTCAGGATGGCTCAGTGTCTGAATTGTCTCATGCTCTATTAACAGCCTAGATATTGAGGCGTGAACTGATCTTGGGGGTCTGACATGAAAGAGGACTGAGCATTGAATGTGCAAGTTGCCCCACTCTGGCTTTGTTTTTTTTTTTTTTAACTGATGCAACGTTCCTACTTCTACAGCTATGAAATTCAGCCTGCTGAGTTTCACACCTCCCTTCCAACGTACTGGGAAGGACAGCACAGCAGTCTGATGCATCCCTTGCTAAGAGGTAGGGTGCTTAATTCAGGTGGTTGGCACAAAAACCTTGAGACATGTTTTTAACAGTTGTGTTATAATTTCTCATCATTCTTATTCAACTATTTCTTGTTCAGCTCCCAGTGTCTGCACTTGAAAGGTGCACATGTCCAAGCTTCATGCCAAACTGGTCAAATGAGAAGCATGCTTAAAGAAATAACGCCTTGATTCAGGTCAGTAAAGGATTTGAGGTTTCAGAAATAACACTGATCTCACGACGGTCCTGTTGAAGTTTCCCATCTTGGGCAGCAGCTTGATAAACGCAGTACTAAGGCAGGCTTTGTGCCAATGAATCTCTCCCAGCATCTAAGATTTGTGTCCAGCAGAAGCTCAGTGTTTAGCCCTACTCCAGTCTGCTCCTCTCTTTTGCCTGCCATCCTGCCAGCTGCTCACATTTTGAAGACAGTGGATATCTCCTAGATATATCCGTGGCTCTTTCCCTTCCCCAACAAGTATGAACATGCTAAAGATCAAGTGAATGTGGTAGGCACTTCCCATCATTAATTAGAAATGAGAGCAAGCATGAAACAAATAAGTCCAAGTTATTCTCATGAAAAACTGAAACTCAGATAGGGGTTTCAGCTTCCTACCTTTAATATTTTGGCCTCTTTTCTTCTGTTTTTCTTTGAAAAAAGGAAAATATGTCTAGTGTCTAGAACCTGGGAACCATTCCTACCCCACACTTCTCGCTGTCATTAATGTCTCGTCTCATGCCATGGTAATACCACTGTCAAAAAGGGGCTGAATCTGACAGAGTCTGGGTGCTAGGGATCCTCCCCACCCCTTCTGTGGGAGCTGTACTCATGCTCTGGGAAGGGAGGTTAACTGAGGAGATGTTTCCCTGTAGCCCTCAAAAATCCACCTTTGAGCAGAGCTGGGTTTGTAGCCACAAACCAAAGGAAACCTCCCAAGCCGCAAAAACAAATGCAAGCACAAAGCCCAGGCAATTTTAATGGTGGTGGTTATTCAGGGTTTTGCTGCACATTGGACTTGTTAACTTGTACTGCTCAGGGGCAATGCAACATGCTTGGAATAACCAGCCTTATGTGAGCAGATCATTCGTTTTCACCTCTGGCCATCCTTTCCTACTCTGTTCCTGTGTGTGTGATCATAAAAGGACATAGCTAACAGCATCACCACAGCTTTAAGCCTCTGCCAAAGCTGGAACCTGTGCTGGTCAGAGAAGAAGCAGACCCAGACTGGTGGCTACTATTGTCCCTGAATCTGCTCATTGAAGAAAACTAAGTAGAACCTCCTCCCTATAGAGATGATCTGCTGTATGACATAGAGGCCATCATCCATGGGATGAGGCACCAGAAGATTACTCACTACTTCGCAGGTATTTCCATGGAGTGGGCATCATCAGTAACCTTGTTGTCAAATGATCCACTATCAGATCTTGGGACCTGGATTTTAGCTGCTCTGTTGGCCAGAGTCATCATTCATTTACTCCTTGATACATAGGTAGCATTTTTTCTTAGTCTTGTTGCACCTGCTCAGCTAAGGAAACTTCGAAATGGGGGAGCTTTAAGGTAATTCAGAAGGACACGATGTCTTTGCCCGACTTGTGCTGCAGGTTACAAAGTGAGAGGAAGATAACAGAGATTGTGTGCTGCAGACTTTCTTTGCTCTTGTCTTTGGTTGGATCCCTGCCCAAGAAAAGGCCACTTGAGGATTCTGGTGCCCCAAACCTTTCCCATCTTATCATGAGCACCGGTGACCTGGACTTCCCACGGTCCACCCCAGATGTGTCCTAGTGAGTCACAGCAGTGAGTGAGCCAGTGCCATGGAATCCTCCAGCTATTTCAGCTGGAGGGGAGATGAGCTGATGGCTTCTGCCCATCCTTTCAAACCGGAGCCAGAAAGATGGAAGGGAAGGGGGGGAGGGGAGAAGGGGAAGCAGAGACACAAAGACCGATGGTTTGATAGAAAAGGAAAATAGTACTCCCCAGTCTAATATCTGCCCTTTATTCTGCATTACAATATGTTGAGACTTTCAGACTGGACATGATGTTGCCAGAACCAAGGCTGAAATTAGTTTTCAGCCATTCATTCATAACTGTTATGTTTAAAGGGGAAAAAAAAAGAGGGAGAGAGAAGGTGGAGGAAACAAAAGTAAATACAAAAAGAGAAATGTTAACATGTGTGGTACAGAATGTATACAGCAGACAAAGCTCTGCTTGTTCTTCAACAATGGTTTTGAAAAGCAGGTGTCATAGCAGCTGTACAAGGTTAAAGCACAGGGACCATTATGTACAAAATGAGTGAGTCTTTATCCAGAGTCTGCTTCAGCTCTTAAGAATGTGCTTCCTATTGTGCCAGTGCTTGCTGGAAGGACTCCATCTATACAATGGAGAAATTTTTCATTCTCACCTTCCCCCAACCTCGGTTCCACCATCCAAATCTACAGTTATGGATATAATACAGACCTCTGGCATTCAAGGTCCTCATTGCCCTATACTTCTGAAACAAAAGCTATTGTGCTGCACCATGAAAGCCTGCCTGTGGCAGAATAAAGCCATTCAACAGTGGACCCTGAGAGAGTATTTGTGAGGCACTCTCTAAAGTTAAAATCTTGGTGAAAACAAAACATTCCAATTAAAAATGTTCTCTCATTTTGTTTTATGTTTTTGGTTTCCTTTTCTCTCTCTCCCTCTCCTGGAGGTGTTCAGAGAGATGATCATATAAAAAGGGAAGTGACCTGTCCTTGCTTTCATTCTCAAAGGGAGAAGATGGAAAGAGAAGCAGGAATGCGCAGCTTGGGAGACAAGCAATGTTATTTAAAAAAAAAAAAAGTTAGAAACCAGGCCAGGAGCTATCTTCTTCCCAGTAGGCAGTGGGATAGGCTGATGTGTTTGGAAATACAAGATATGAGGCTCAAGAGCTACTGGGGTTTTTTTTGTGGGTTTTTTTTTGGTAATAACAAGCACAGGGTGTAATAGAACTATCCCATTCCTAGTTTTTCCATACTCTTCCCCATAGCACATGCAATGGGTCTCCTAGAGGGAGCATGACAGATGGTCCTTACATTCAATAATTTGTCCCCTGGGCATGTCTTTTAGACATAACAGTGTAACTGGCTGTAGGGAAGGCATGGAGCTCATAGCTCTTCCTATTGCCTGCCCCCAACCCAGACCAACCTTGCTGAAAATGAGCCATCAGAGTATGGGCAACCAAACACATACTGAAGCCACAAAAGAGATCAGTGAGCACTTTGCTGTCACTGCCAGTAGGTGCTACTGGGACAAACCCATCCTCTTATTTCAGAAATATTATCCCTCTTGGGCTATCAGACCCTTCTTTCTGTGGGATGGGTTCCCATGCCTGTGGCATGGTCCTCTCTGGCTTGCACACCCTTCCTGGGCACTGGAAGCATCAGTGTGTAGCTGAGGAGGCAGTGCAAGGCTTAAGTCTGCCATGTGTGTTTAAAATGAGTCAAAAACTGAAGGGTTAACAATGTGGCAGGGGGTTGAGCGCCCCAGGATGTTGATTCACCCATCTGCACCACACACAGGGTATGATGAGGTGCTAGAGGCGGAAACTGCTTGCTGTAAAGGAAAGGTATGTGCAAGGGTTATTCAAATACCTAAGATCTGTATCCTCTATGGCTCAAATTGCCCAGGTTTATCAGTGTATCTTGTCTTTAGCATTGGGAAGAGATAGTAAAATAGGGCGGTGGGGGGAAATAATTTGGCCTTGATTTTTCTGTGGCTGGTTACTTTCTGGATTGAGTTTTCCATTCAGTGCATATCTGGTGGGGATGTGGAGCCAGGCAAGGGAAGCTTTGATTCAGTACTTGCTGTGTCCCAGTGCAAGCACACCTCTGTGTAAGCAATGTCTCTTTGAAATAGCTGCCTATCTTGTTATTGACACCAGCGTTGAGCAAGCCTTTACATCCATGATGCAGAGATAGCTGAAGTGGAACTGAGGTTGATAAGGAGGAGGAATTAAGCCCGAGGACCCCAGTCCTTGCTTTCCAGCAGATGATGAAATCTGTAGTTGTTCTTCCATCCTTGGGCACTTGGGGCCTAGCTCAGATGCCAGCTAGGAGTCCCTGGGCAAGCATCCTCCTCTGGGGTTCTTTCCAGTGCACCCCAACTCCCTGATGACCACCCCTGCAGTAAGCATGTGGTTTTCATCAGGACCTGCTCAAACTATATGGGCTGTTCTCACTTCTGCTTTCACCACTGTTTGGAGTACACATGATCAGAGTGCGAGTGTTACACACTGGTTATTGAGCGAGTTTTGGGCAAGTACAGTATTGGGTAGCATCTGTTTGAACGTGAATTACTGTTATCTACTATACTAAATACTAGGCTCTGAAGTTATAAGCTAAAGGCAACAAGAGAAAGGGCAGTGAGACAGGGGAAGTAAGGGCAATTCACAAGTCAGTGACAAACGCTTTCTACAAGATTCCCAAAATAACACACAGTGTTTCCGTATCCACAAGTGCAAGGCCCTGAGGATAAGAGCACTTGGGATGCTAGGGTACAGGCTTTGCCACAGCAGCCTCTAGGTGTGAAGCTGAGCAGTTACAGCACTGCAAGTGAAGGCAAACATCAAAACTATATGTGGAAGATGCCTTGACTACTACATGGGTTACAGCACCCAGCAACATTTCCTGCTTCCTCTCACCCTCTTCTCTCTCTTACGGTGGGGAGGGACTAAAGCAGGGTATGTATCTCTGGATGTCTTACATATGCATGTCAGCACAGCGTATTGGTCTTTGGTCTACATTTGCACAGCTATCCATCCTAGTGTTGTAACTTCTCAAAGTAGTGCCTGGCTTAAGTTTTGGGTTTATACTGAATGTACTTCAGAAGTGATTTTATCACAAATCAACTTGTCTTGACACTTTGCAATGCAGATGCATCAAAAAAAAAAAAAAAAAAAGAAAATCTAGTGAAGAACCTTGTTTCCAGATTGATAGAAGTACTTGAGCCTCTAGCTGTATGCTCCAGAAGGCATTTTATTTATGTTGCATTGCAATCACCTAGGTGCTTACTAAATACTGCATGTAGGAAGCAGTTGCATTCACTGCACCTTTATGCAGCGTTCTTCTGAATATTGGGTCTATTCCCAGTCTGATTTTCCTCTGGCACCGGTATTAGCACCCACCCTTTCTAATGCTGTGCCAGGTATCTGTGGGAGCTGCTCACACTGTGATTTTTGAGGAGTTAATACCAGCTGACACCTTGCAAATCACAGCTGGGCATTTCCCCAAAGCTCTTGCTTCACCCCAGAGCACAAGCCCAAGAATGAGAGGCATGGGAGCACGAGCCCAGGCATGGGAGGAGGATGGATGTCATGTCTTGGGCCCTGGACATGGAGGTCTTCTGAGTGTGAGCAGCAACATTTTTGGCCATCAAGGTAGAGGGACAACTGCATTGTTAGTTCCTTCTTCGTGACACGCTTTTCCCCCATCATTCCCCTTTTGAGGTGAACAAATGTCTTCCAGAATGAAATCATAGTGACAAATAGCTCACAAATGTTTTTTCTGCCTTTTGCAAAATAGCCACTGGGCAGTATCTCCCTTCTCATAAAAGACTTAGCGGATTTGCAGTCCTTGTGTGGTTTCAAGGCAAAGGGAGAAATGGAGCTAGAAAAGCAAGCTGATGTAAAGAAATGAGCTAATGAACTGAGATCACAAAGTGTGCAACCCCAGCCGGTTGTATCTTTCTCTCCAGTTACCTTGGTAACTGTGTAGTGATATGATGTTGCTTGGTTTGTATCCTTCAAGTGAAAGAAGCTCAAAGTACCCAACACTGGCAAAAATATTGGTAAGATACCATATTCATCTACAAAACATAACAATTAAGTTACGGACTCGCTAGATACTGTGTCGAAGGGGGAAATATATCTTCCCCAAAGCCTGGATAAAATGACTTCTATTTTTCTGTGAGCCAGCAATTTAGTGCATCCTTTGAAGGGATTTCTTAGGGCTAAATCAAAGGAATCACAACAGGACCACTTTTTTTCCAGTAACATGGTTAGCTGAATCTCTACACCCTTTCAGTCTTAGGTGTCTCTGCTGATGATAATGTTGGTTAGAGAGAGATATGGACTCCTGTTCATCTGAAACAGGATTTAAACTCCATTTAGATGGGGATGGACTTTCTTAATGGAGAGTTGAAAAAACCACCAGCTTGCAGTGGTGTAGAAACCTCTCTGACAGATGATAGACATTGATTTACGTTAGTAGTAGAGTCTGGGCAGGTTTGGATCCACTGGCTGCCTTTTGCACTCTTGGCAAGGGGCTGTTATGGATCCACCAGTGGGACCTTTAGCAATAGTGGAGGATGGCTACCATGGGCTCATTCTTTCCCCCAAGTATCAAATATTGAGGCATTGCTTTTCTCTAAAGGTGACAGGGAGTGCTACTGCATCCTGATTACTTTCCCCATCACTCCTCCAGCTCTATGGCTACTCAGCACCACCAGGTAAGATGATTTAGAGTGGTCAGCATGAGGGAATGGACCTTTGTCTAGCCACCCTACTTGACCAATCGCCAGCTCTTGCTCCTATATCACCCCTTTCCAGCCTCATTTGTGGCTCCTGACCCTAAAGTCTGGGGTAATGGTGTCATACAAGTGCAGCGTCTCTGGGGTACAGCACTGTTCACGTGGTCTGCTTCAGACTGCTTTGGTCTTCTTGATCCAAGAGTCTCTTTACAAAACCTGCAGCCAACTATTAAAAGAAAAGATGCTATGTAAGTCAAGGACTTAAAAGGAGATGGGGAAAACAGTTCAAAGGGGGACAATTCATCTGGGAGGAGAGGAAGCAGCACTCCTCCACTGAGGGGGGAAAAATGCCCAAGTAACTTACTTAATACTGGATGTCATCTCCATTCCAGCCTCTACACCTGCAGGCTTTGAAATAGCACAAGAAAAGTTAGGTTGGGAGTACTGTCAGCTCTAAATGCAAAATCTGAATGGCCAGAATTTTGTAGGTAAACCCCGAGCCTTTCTGGGGGAAATGTGAATTACATCTTTGCACTGGCCTCTCTTCCCATAGTGTTTTCTGTGCAGTTCTGCAGAGCCCTGGGAGTGTGACCTGGAGATTGGGATGCTCAGAGCTGGAGGGAGGTGACTGGCTTTAAGAGCAGATGTCTTGGAGAAGAGCAGGGCTGGATACAGAGCATTGTCTCCTTGTGCACCCAGGTAAAGTGTCAGAGGCCCCAGCAGGGCTGGTAGAGGTCTTTAACCAAAAAGTCTAATCTGGCTTCAGAAAAAGCACACAGCTTGCCTTTGCCAATATTGCGAAGCAGCTAAACAAGAAAAACAATTAAACAAGCCAACTATATTATTATATTAGTCTAGGGGCTGATCATGGGAGATCTGTATGCATAACTTATGTCTTAGTTCAGTGGCTGAACACTGAGTCAATCAGGCTCACCAAAACACGGAAATAAAAAAAAAAATGTCCTAGGGCTACCATCCTTAACTGCCTGCATAAACATCTAATATTTGCTTTTTAAAAGAAAAACATGTCATTACAGAAAGAACAGGTAGAAAGATCAGGGCAGAGGCAGTAGCACTGATTTGAAGTTTGCGAAGTCCCTCCACCTGCTGCTCAGATCCAAACGTTCCTGCGTGGTGAACCACATGGAAAGGAGAAAATGCAGATCAGACATTGATACAGTGCTGTGGCTGAAAGCTGGTCCCTGCCTTTGAAAGGAGAGTCAGAGGACGACAGACAGATGAACAGGCAGGGGAAGTGGGAGGATGTTTTTCTTTCCCAGTGCCCTGAGCAGGTTTGCAGGTGCCCGGCTGTGCGTTCAGGGCTGTACAGCCAACCAGCTCCTATTGACAGCACTGTCCAACAAGTCAATAAAAAGGAGGGAAGACAAAGAAGAGCAACAACGCACCTGAAATGGGCTGGAAAGACTGAAAAGCCTAAGTATATAAAGGTTGGCTAACCAGTGTCCCGGAGGAAGGGAGCAGTGAAAAGGAGGGAGGTGGACAAGGTGGATGAACAGCCTTTAAATATATATATATATTCAAAATCTGTGTTCAGTGATTCTGCGATGTCTCAAATGAAGTAGCAGAGTTCTTCCATCAATTAACCCACCAGCCCTTTGCACTATACCCTCGAGAGGTGCCTGTGTCCTGCTGGGGGAAACCCGTGTGCTGTGGGGCACAGGACATGTGCGCAGGCACTGTTATCCTTTATCTTTGTACCATCTCCTTGAAATATTAAAGCCGGTCTCCGGATAGAAAACTGCAGAAAATTCCTCCAGACAATAAAATGATTCAATTTACTGCCTATAATAGAGGAAGTCCATCGAAGCAGGGCAGAATCCAGGCCAGCACTGGATCGACGAGTTTCTGCTGCCATCCTGTGGCCACGGTCCACATTGCTTTGCCTGAGCCCCATTATCTCTCTCTTCGAGATTTCTGGTCTGAGCAAGGTGGAGGCAGATGTCCCTCGTGTCCCCTGGGCAGCTGCCTGCACTTATGGCAGCGTGTACTAGGGCAGCTCCTTTCCACGCTGCTGCTGGCATCTCCCTGCCATGTGCATGCAAACGCTCTATGCTTTTTCCCCTGACAGCCTGACGGTTTTGTAAAAACATTTTGTTGTGGAAGTTTCCCCTGGGCTTAGATCTGCAGGGCTAATCTGTGCCCTGTTCTCCACCATAAAAAGTCCATTTTTTTTCCAAGTTGGGTAGGTGTGTTCTCATCAATCCAGCAACAACAGAATCATGCTCCAGAGATTACACAGCTCCTAACAAGACAAAGTAATTATAAATCTTTGTGTATTCAGGTCACAGCCCAGATATTCCTTTTATTCAGATCAATAGGCCTATCACCACATTTAAAGCTGATACTAACCAGGCGCCCTGTGCAGGGTCAGCGTGCTCTCAGGGGCCAAAGTGAGAGGCTCTGGTACATGCCATGTGCTCAGGGGTCTGCAGGATCTCCTCCTGCAGCCTGTGACTCATATAGAAATTAATTAGTCAAACGTTTGTGAGTTGTTTCAAAAACACAGGGCCCTGGAAATATTCTTGATATGGCTGGTGACGATATTTATAGGCTATTTTCTCCAAAGTAATCCACACATGTTAAAAATTATCACACCTAAAGCAATGACAATTTTTAACAGTATTACTACTTGCCACATCAGGAGGCAGCTTGAGAAAGTAATGTAGGTGAAAAAGAGGAGAAGGGGGGAAAAAAAACACACTTAAGAATAGGAAAACCCAGGAGGGACTCTGGAGTTTTACCCTGGTTTGCCCAATGAAGAGGAGGAAATGGGAGAAAGGTAACTCAGAAGAGAGCAGGCTGGTGTTCTCCACGAAACTTGAAATTGAGGGGATGTTTGGCCAATACAAATGCAATAATTTGGCATTCCTATCTTTTTTTTTTTTTTTTAAAAAATCAACCCAGGATATGCATTAGACACCCTATGACTCTGAAATGGGGGCTACATTACAGCCTTATGTTAATGGCATTGCACAGACACATCTACACTCTGCATACTAGAGTTATGTGCCAGCTCCATTTTGGTTGCTTCTCCAACAAAATTTACCTAAAAAACTGAGTTGAAGTTTTTAAATAGAAAATTGAGCCTTTTATTACAAAAAAAAAAGTTTTCCCTGAAAGAGCAAAAGGTAGTAGCAAAGGATACAGACATGACAAAAGCAAGTAGAGAAAAAGTTAATTTTTCTAGAGTGAATTCCTTGTGACTTTCTTGTCTAGCTACATGTAAGGACAACGGATAGATCTGAATGCTTTTGAGTAAAAAAGTTAATGATGAATTTAAAATACAAATATACAATGTGAAGGATCTTCAGGCACATCCCCTAATGTGGAGACTTCTTTCCCTCCCTTGCATGGATGCTCACTTGCAGTACTGGGACTCACCAGTGGCATCACCACACCCTCTGAACTCCTGGGCTGTGTAGCAAGCTGCCCTAGAGGGGTGAAAATAACTCCTGTCTCTTAACAGCTATGCAGGGGAAGGTGAGAGAGTTTATTCCCTGCCCCTTGTCCCCAGTGGACTCTGCTGGAGCCTTGCAGGGCCATCTGTTGTCATTCCTCACATGCTGCATTTTCCTTCTTTCATTCATCCTAAAATGAGAGACTCGTGAAATCCCCTCCTTGTTTCTTTTGCTCTACCCAAAGCACTATAAAACTGGACTGAAAGGCACCTTGAGAGGTCTTCTAGTATGGCCCACATAGGCTTTCTTGGAAGTAAGAAGTAAATGCAAGAAAAAAATAATAAAAAGAGGATGATTTAGAAGAGCGTCCTAGGCGCTTTCTGCCCACCAATGCGGAGGAGTCCTGCCAAAGTAAATTTTGTCTTTCCAAAGAAACTGGAGACAGACACAATTGTTCTCTTCAATGCCAGGCTTTAGGTCTTGAGAAAGCTGGGGCTGTATTATTTGCAAGCACAATTCCTGAATTTCCAGAGGGAATCTGTTGGTGTCAAAGCAATGAGAAGAAAACAAAGGCTTGGAGAAAAAGACTTGAAATGGTGTTTGTGACAGATGCGTCTGAGCCTTTAGATTCTGGCCACAAAACCTGAAGCAGGAATTTACCATCTGTTTGGGCTTTAGATGTTAAAAATCACCCTTTTCCCTCCCCCCAAAATTAATTGCTGCTGGTGGAGTAGGTTTAATACGGTTTTCCTGTGTATAAGAATGATGTGGTTGGCACGTGCACTGATGGTATTTCACTAAGTCAGTCACCCACGTGTGCCCGGGGGCCTAATAGCTGTGGCTGTAGCATGCTGGTGGGTGGGATGGAGCTGCAGGGGTCACTGGGCCTGTTCCCCTGTGATGTGATGTGGGAGCGCACGAAGGTGATGCTCTTGGCTAAGAGGGAACACTGATCTGTATTGGGGCTCTTGCAGATAGATGAGAGGAGTTGAGGTGTGGTTGTGCTCACACTGCTTTCCCTCCAATTACCTTAGGTCACCTCCCAGGCAACCTCTCTACCCCTCCAGACTCCTTGCTTTGGTAGGCATCCATGCTGCGAAGGGAGATTTGGGGATGGAGAGGGTTTGCCAAGCAGGCTTAAGATTGGGATTCGAGCCTGAGACACACAGATGGCTGGTGAGGGTAAAGTGGAGCTTTTCTGGTAGTGGTGATCAAAAGGTTGAAAAATACCGTGCTTTTGGCAAACTACAGAGAAGCAGGGCACCAGGGCATACTGATGAGAACTGGTACCACAAAACACTAAGTTGTGCCTTCTGTGAGCGGTGGAGAAAGCCATTTTGCATCATGAAACCACTGAACGAGAGCATCATCCTTGTGACGATGTTCAGTGTTATCTCTATTCATGCCTTGCATATGGCAACTAGAACATGCCCACTCTGGTCTCCCTGCAGCCTCTGTGCAATCTGGTGCTTGCTCAGTTAAAGTATGACATCGACTTCCAGAGCCAATTATTGAGAAATAATTAATGACTTCTTAAATATGTAGAAGCTGAAAAATTAATTGCTCTCTGGTCCAAAACAGTGTTTAAAGTTGTTCTGATTGGTTAGGAAAACAGAGTTTACCATTGCACATCAAATTTATATACTTTAATCCACATAGTATGTAAATTATTCCTGTCTACCTCTCACAAGCAGAAAACTTCTTCATGGATTGCTTCCAGTATAGAAGTAAATGAAGGTAAGCAGGATTCAGTACACTCTATTGCCTTGAAATGTGTGAGCAGCAGCATGTCATCACCTCTGAAATCCTTATGCACGTCAAACACACTGACCTTTTAGGCAAGCACTCCTTAATTGAAGACTGCAGGGTCTGAGTGTGTCACAACATGCATACAAAATGTCGCACTTTTATTCTACTTTTAACCTCAGTTCCTGCTTTTCTTCGCTTTTAAGTACTTAGATACGCAACCTCAGTGCTGTATCAGCACAAGAGTAAGGGTTTGTAGCAATTTGTATAAATAATAATAAACCATTGATACGCTGGAGGGGGCTGAAGTTGTGTAACAAATATAATACAAGATTAGAGAATATGATTCATGTAGTGAGATGAAGGGATAACTCCCGTGCCACCTTGAAGAAAGATAACAAAATTGGCACACATGATATTTGAATACAAAATGCATAAGTGGAAACAGCATAAAATGATCAAGAAATTATTTAAGTTGGGAAAAGAAGGCCTATCAATCCAAACCTGGAAAAGAAAGGAAACCTAGGCTGGCTGTCAGCAAGAGCATTGATTTATGGACAAGTACATTGTGTACTTGAGCACTGTGTGCTCGTAGGAGCTCATCCTCGGGGATGACTCCCACCTGCTTCATCGAGAACACCTGTGCCATTTTGTTCACAGTACAAGTTTCTGTTGTCACTCAAAGCCACCATGTCAAAGCTAACTACATCCATTATTTTGGGCAGTTCTCAGATACTTCCTTGCAAAGCTCTGATCCAGGAGAATGTCCACTGTTCAGGAATGTACTTAATTGCACAGTTAATTGCACGTGTGCTTAGCTTGCATTAGTGTCAGTGAGACAAGATCCTGTACCTGCAGCCTATTGCTTGTTCTTCCTTGCTTGCAGAAGTCTCTGCCTGGGGTCCCAGGTTGAGCTCACTGGGTCATCTCCCTCCCGGGACTTGATTTAAACAACGTGTTCCCAAACACCAATAATCTAGAGAAGTATTAGCAAAAGCCCAGCCAGCTAGGTTCATAAAAGTGTCTAGGTGTCAATACAGGGCACTGCAGCTCCTGTAATGGGGGCCAATGTCATTTACTTGTCCTATAGACACAGTCGAAGGTCCCAGGTTCTGTCCACTGGTCTAGTTTTTCTGCTTCCTTCGACAATAACGTTGTCTAGGGACATTTCAGTGAGGGTTAGTTTTAAGACTGAAAAGTCAATGGTAGAAAAACGGAAGGCTGTAGAGGTAAGTTGAGGTTGGGTGGGAATAGGGATTTCCCAACATCTTCAAACACTACCGCTTGTGTTGCTGCTCCTTTGGGATGTTTCCATATCACAAAACAGGGAAACAAACAGCAACCAATGAGTTCTCTTTGGTGGACAAAACTCTCCTGCCCATATGTTTCCTCCTCCTGGGGACAGGCAAGAGTGTAGTAGGTGAAAGGTTGCTTCAAGTTCATCCTTTCTGAGAAGCTCACCTTGCTTGGGCACGTACAAGGAGGTGTCATGCTCGAGCTAATGAGCTTGTGGAGGGAAAGTGCTCCTTGTTGCTCTTTGAAGAACCTGACAGTGTGAAGCCATGGCTGGTGCTCTGACCCATTGGGAAAAACAGAAAGGTGCAGAGCAACTCTGCTGCCTGTGTCCTCCTGGGCTACAAACCCTTTTTTATCCTGCTCCTCTGAGTCACCCCTGCCACCCAACCCTCCCTGGCTAATTGCAAGATGTACTCTATATAAAGTTTCCTGGTGTGCACAGCATTTCTGGGACAAAGCTTACTATCCCATCCCCTGTTAGATGCCACCCAGTGATGGAAGGAGTGACTTCTTGGTGTAGCCTGGCTCTTTTGATGGTAGCTGCCTTTCTTGCCTGATGAATAACACTCCTGAGTCAAACTTGGCAATAGAAGTCATGGGCAAGTAACACCATTGAAGGTCTCTAACCTCCTATAGGTAATGAAAAGCATAAATACATTTTTTGGGCATGTGGCTAAAAAAAACAACCACAGGAAAATACATTTTGGCTGGACCAACATGTTTCTTCTCAACCTCTTTTTTGCATCCTTACCTTTCTCTTTCCTTTCCTCCTTTAAATCTCTTTATGTTCTTATAAGTGAAGGTAGAAACAGAAACATCATTTTGAAATGAAAAGTAGAAGAAGTTTTCACTTTGCTAAATTTGTATATGAAGATCTTGGCTTCTCTGACCCCAGATTAGTTTTTAAAACCACACCTTGAAGAAACCCGCCCTGAGGTCATCTGCAGCCACACTCTGTGTTTTCCAGTGAGTTCACTCTTTGCATAAATCCCAGACAAACTGAGTCCCCTCAGCTCCTCAAACCCGAAACCCCTTTATAAATAAAACTTACAGTATTGCGATGCCTAGCCCTGAAAACTGCACTCCTTCACTTGGGCATATCTTGTTTCAGAGAAGCAACCGAGGCCTGTACCACTTTCCAGGCTCGTTTTTATTGACCTGTGGCAGGTACTGCAAGTGCTCTGCCTGGCAGTTTATCTCCTTCACCATGTAGGAGTTCAGCAAGGCTGGGAAGGAGGGATGCAAACAAAAGCGTTACTAGCATGTTATTTGGCTCCTAATGGGTAGAAAAGATGCAAGATTCTTTTGGCACAGTGGTACTTTTTTTCCTCCAAAAATAGGGAGGAAAAGGACTTTAATTGAAGCCTGCAATGTTGTATAAATGGAAGATCTAAGTTTTAATTGAAAAATAATTATAACCACTTAATCATTTTAAATGAGGGCTGTAATTGCAGTCAGTTCATAATAGCCAAATACAGACACTTAGATTCCCGCAATAAAGCAGGGATGGTACAGCTTGATTTGCTAATAGCTCTTCCACTTCTCTCCTCTTTTGTCTCAAAGATTAATTCAGGCAAGGGCTATTAGTGCCGTTAATTGGTTCTGCAATTTAGACCTTGTGCTTGTGAATGAGTGACTGATGCAGACCTATCAGCCAATAATGTGAACACTTTGTCAATGTATTTCTCATTGTCCAGCTGCACATAACTCCCCTGGCAGCTCCTCTGCCACCCAACCCCAGTTCCCCGGAGGGATCAAGAAGAGTGGGTCTCCTCTGGGGTGAGGGATTCACTTAGCTTTAGATAGGTCACCTAGATGTCTTTGAAATTACAGCTGGCTTATGAATAAAATAATTAGGCAGTCAAGGCATCCTCCTTGGCAGGGACAAATCCCGTATTCAGGAGAAATCTTCTCCACCATGCTGGAAGAAAGAGGTTCAATGGGGTTGTGAAGTTGGTGAGGAGACGTGTTAGATGGAGAGCGGACATTGCTGGTGGGAAGGGGCTGATGACTCCAGGCAGGGTCCCATGAGGGCTCCCCTTCTTAGGGGCAGTAGCAGTGACTAAAGCTGGTCTAAATCACCAAAGTCACAAAGAACAACACAAACTCTGCTCTCTAACAGGTATTATTTTTCACTTAAGTAGTCATGGCATTGGTGATGGGCAGTTGGAACAGCTGGTGGGCACAGCTGGCAGGACTTAGGCTAACAGGAGCAGCTGGTGGCATCATCCCTGACAAGCCCTTAGAAAAACACCCAGGGAAGGCTTCACCCTTGCTATATCTGTTTTGTGGGAGAGAACTGAGAGGGGACTATGCTATTTAGTCTTTACCAGAAATAATTGCCATTTTAGGCCCAGCACAAGTGAAACTGCAGCTCCAAATTCCTTGTTCCATCCTTCTTTTCTGTTCTGTTTATTTTTAAATTGGTCTCCTCCGAGAACTTTTTATTTCTAACTTATGTGTAATTGATCATTTTTATTATATTAATTTATTGATTTGATATATTGCATTATACTAATACAAAACTACAATATTTATGTATTCTGTTATTTATTCATTTTTACAGTTTATTTCCATTTTTTCTGTAGCTATTTTGAGGCCATTTCACAGAAAAAGCCAAACCCATCACCACCATTTGCTGAAAATTCCACTGTTGCGAGCAGTGTTTGCAGGTTATTTTCCTCCAGGGCTGTTTTATCAGCACGAGGAAGGTTTTCCTGCTTCCACTTCAATCTGGAAGAAAACAGGAGGAAGAAGCAAAGCCAGGCAGTGCCCTGGCCAGCATGGGCGAGCACCACCCAGCAAGCATTAGGCTGTCTATCCCAGGGTCTGCCAGGGATATTGTCCTGAAGAGAGGTAAGAAGTTCTCTCTTTCCCCCCGCCCCACCTCTTCATGCAACACCTCACAGAGCATAAAGGCCATTAACCCCTGTAGACAGACAAACTCCAGGTCATCTGCCTATTGTAACATCTCCCTCAACTTCAGCATCTCTCATCCTTCCTTCTGAGCTGTTTGGAAAATTCACATGGGCTTGACACCCAGGCAAAGGATATGAAAACGGGGTGTCCCAGGATGAGTGTTGCCTTCCAGTCACACCATTTCTCCTGTCTGCAGGACCACCCAGTCTATCTGAGGTGGAGGGTGGGGAAAAGCATCAAACTGTTGCTGGGGTTTGGTAGTGCACACCAAGCACATGAATATTCACAGGCACATCTTCGTACTTTAATCTTATTTGTAGCATCAAAAACATGTTTACAACTATGCTTCTGTACAGTTCAGCTCTGATGTGGTTCTTTTTATCCTGACAGGAGATGTGAGATCTTTGACCTTACAGAGATATTTTCATCTTCGGTATGAAATAAAACAGCAGGAGGAGGTAGCTATTCAGAAGGGGTTTGCACTGGCATTCTTTCAGTATTTCAGAAATAAAAAAAATATTGGTTTTATAACAGAAATTTAACAGACCTAGGGAGGAGATTGGGGTGAACTTAATTTTTCTGTTTAAAGTGTTAAATTAAGTAACAAAAAATGAAGAAAAGCCACCCTTCAGCTTCCTTTTTTTCCCTTTTTTTTGTCTTGTGGTTGTTTAAATATGCTCCTTTACAATGAACAAATCCTACTGATTAAAAGCACCTGCATTTCCTACCAAACCTTATTCTGACACTGTTCACTGGACTGTGGATCCGTCCTTGCTCTGGGGAAAACCACAGTCTAGGAATAAGCTTTTACAGAAAACCTAAGTAAGGCAGGATGCATTTTATTTCAGTGCTGGGAAATCAAGGAGGAATTGCTCAGATGAGAGGTGCTGTGAAAGGTGACTGGAGGTGGGGAAACAGTAAAGACAAGAGCCCAGGATGGTGGTTGATCCTCCCAGGTGACCTGGGGGAGAGTCATGAATTGCACTTTGACAGGAGAAACGGTTGTTAAAGGTGCTGGTGAGTTTTGAATGAAGGAAATAAGTGGTACTCTCATGTCAGCTTGGTAAGTTAGGTGATTGAAGGAGTTCAGTTCTTGATTATTTCCACTGTGAAATGCTGTCAGTAGATAAAACTGTCCTTTTGGTTATAGCTATGAAATTTCTGTTTGTGAATGATACTACTCACACATCAGGACCCTACTCTTCTGGCTGCTGTAAATTGGAACAGTCATTGAAATAAACTGGGTGATGACTTGGCCAAGATCTGTCCCTTTGCACATATATAGTGTTTCCCACCCAGGGATTGAGGTGTACCAAATGGAGATGCATTTTTCAGGCCTCGCAGGCTGATTGAATGCGAGGCAAATTTATCCCTTTAGTTAATTTATTGAAAACAATCCTTGGCTGTCATGAGTCCTGTCACCAGGCAGTCCTGGTTGTGACAAACACAGGGAGTGTATTTGCACTCTAGTCTTAGGCTCTATATTTAGCTATAATACCAGGAAAGCTTTCCGTGATTAAGCTATGTTGACTAATACTGAAAGTAGTTACAGCCATGACATGCAGCAGGTGAGGTGTGCCACTGGGACTGGGTATCATTATGTCCAAAAAAGGGTCTGTGAGAGACAGTGAATTATGAAAGTGTATATGAATCACCAATACTGTTCCTTTGGGGAAAACAAGGAAAATGGGGTGATGTTATGTTTAAACTAGAGGGCTCTTGGTGAGACACATGGAGTTATCTTTTCCCTGTTTGGTGTTTACTTTTGGGCACTACTTTTCACGAATGATGTGTAATGAACTTCAGTATTAGGCATAAAATTGTCAGAATTGATTTTTGAAACTCTGGGTTAAATTATCCTGAGTGAGAGCAACATCTCCCTTGTTGATGCTCTCTTATGGCAGGTCAGGGCTCTATGAGAAGTAGAGTTGTTCTGCTTTGGGTATGGGAATGGAGTGGATGACTTTCCAAGGTTCCGTCTAGCTTGCTTGGTGCTCTCAAAAAGATGCAGAAACAAAATAATCTCTAGGAGCCAACCACTGCATTCACATGACAGGTTGGATCTTCTTCAGAAGCTGCTTCACAGGGAAGTCCATCTACACATGGGACCAAGCATCTGGGAGAGACCCAATGGTCCTTGAACAAGGGTGGATGTAGCCAGATGATAGTGGTCCACTTCTTCATGCTCTCTGATGATCTTCCACTTCCACCACTTAAATGTCACCCCACCAGGCTCCACTTCTGAAGGTCCCTTCCTGGACCCTTCACATGCTGTGCATGAGTCTGCCACTGCCAAAACAGGGCTCGTCATTTTCTCCCTCCCATGGAGAGCAGCTTTCCAGCAACTTTACTCGCCAACTGCAAACAGGCTGGCACCAGTGGAAAACTGGGCTAGGAAGGAAGTGGTGAGGGGTGTAGCAGAACAGGCAAGAAAAAGACATTACCCACAAAGTGATTTTCTGTGATAAGGTCAGGTCTCTTAGGTGCTGTTGTCTTAGAGTAATACATAGCAACATGCCTGCCTTACCCTCATTCTTTGTGCCTCTAAACAAGTCCAAATTCATATTTGGATGAGGACAATAAAGAAATAGTGAAGGAGGATATACATTTGCTTCTATTTATTCTATTTATTTTTTTCCTTGGTCTGCCTGCCAGATTTTGTTCTCCCACAGCAAACTGCAGGTTCAGACCATTCACTCTTCAGCAACTGTTGCCTTTCCTGTGGGCTCCCAGCCCGACTTCATGAAGCAGCAAGGTCCATCTGAGCATCTGCTGCAGCATTCACTGTTCTCTGTTATACGCTATCCTCTTCTATACACTATCCTTTGCTTAAATGTTTTGGTTGAGCAAGCATCCCCAGATAGAGGCCTCTCTACTTGGCTGAAAGGCATCATCCCTGCCAGGAAAGGATTAGGGTCTCCATAATTTTTATCTGTTTCATCTGATTTAAGCATCTCTGTGGTTGGCCTCCTGGAGCACGCAGTCAATTCCGCAGAAGCTCTCTCCTGGCTGTTTCAGAGGGACCTGCTGGTCCCCATCTGCCCATGCCGGCTGCACCTCTGCCTGAAGGGAGAAGGTAAACAGAGAGCAAGGCGTTCACACCATGCGTAACAAACGGCTCTTGGTACCGAGCTAGGAAAATTATCTCACTGAAACAGATAAAGGGAAAGGATAGGTTTGTATGGCGCAGACCAGACCTCTCCTGACTCCCATATGTGACGTAGGCTGTGCCTCCAGCTAAAAGTCCCTTCTGCCCTGGCTGCCTGCCCTAGACCCGGCTTGTGGAGGCTTGCGTGTGTTGAGGACCTGCCTAGTGAGTGCTCGGCGCCATGTCTGTGACGATATGCCAGTCCATGGGCTTCGTGGTGTCTGCCTTAGGAATAGGAGGTATCATTGCGTCAACATGCATGGACCAGTGGAGCACCCAAGACCTGTACAATAACCCGGTGACGGCAGTGTTCAACTACCAGGGCCTGTGGCGCACATGTGTCCGGGAGAGCTCTGGCTTCACCGAGTGCCGCGGCTACTTCACCATCCTGGGGCTGCCAGGTAGGGCTTGCTGGTGGCGAGGGCAGAGAGGTGGGGAAGGGCAGGGCCATGGGCACGTCGCCTCCCACCTATGTTGCCAGAAGCTGTGTGTAAGCAGTGGTGATGGGTGATTTTCAGCGCAGAGCAGGGAACCCAAGTTTTAGTCAAAAGGGACCTCAGGTGCTCACCCCATTTGGAGGACAGGACCCTTGGAGGCACCTCAGACTGAACCCCCTCCCATGGGCAAGCTGAGGTTCAGCAAAACTCATTACAGCTGATTATGCATGTGGTGCCTGAGGTGGTGTCCCTGCAATACACCTAGGGCAATGGCTGCTGCAGGGGGGGATTTGTCCCCCGTGCCATGGCTGCCTTGGGCATACAATCCTGCCTCAGCTGCATGGCTGTGCGTGGCTTCCCACCAGAAACTACTAATATTCTTGGCATCAGAGAAGATCCTTTTCTAAGAGGATATGTCACAGTTCAGCTCACTGTATTTCTGTACGGGCTAACAACACCAGGCTGGATTTCTCCCTAATTCTCCTTTGGTTCCAGTTTTTTTTTCCACGGGTATCATTCCTGTCCTGGTTGTGCCCAGAGTATCTGGGGGTGCAAACAATTAGGTTACAACAGGATTATCTGGATTTCATTCTTGCCTTAATACAGTGAGAAAAAAGGCACTTAGACTATTATATCCATCTAGCCTCTGTGCTTTGGCACAGCAAGAACGGAGGGAAGAAGCCAATTATATCAGCAAATCATTGCAGAACTTCTGCAAAATAGCATTTCCAAAACACACAGAAATAAGCATTGTGCACAAAAATTGCTTCATTCCTAAGTAATCTATCTGTGCACAAATCAAACCAATATAACCCAATGCAGCTGTGGCTTCAGACACCAGGAGGAGGGGTTTTTCATCCCCTCAGCTGTATTTCCATGTCACTTATCTCTGGATCCTCGTTCCCAACTGGTGTTAGCTGTGCTGCAGCATCCCCATGCAGGTGCCAGGGATGTCCGAGAGCATCTTCCTCTTGCTGGAGCTGTGGCTTTGAATACCCTTGTTTGTTCACACAGAGTCTGGGGTGCAGACATGCATTTTCCTAGAAGTCCGAGGGCCTGATCCTGCCTGGATATCCAGTTTTGCAGCCCCTAGAAAAAGCTGTGCATTGCAGCAGGTACAAGTGAATGTAGGATGACATCCAAAGAGGGATGTCTGTGCAGAGCTTGTATTTGCACACTGCTACCAGTCAGCAAAGCTGAGCAGTTTCACCAAGGGGAAATGCATGCAGCAAGTTGCAGGACAGGTTGGTAAAACTTGACTCCAGCTTTTTTATTTTATATGTATTTTATTTTTATAAGCTAATTGCTTATAGGTAAAGAGATTAAAGTTACCATATGAGGAACAAATAGAGGTGTAAAAAGCAAATCTTCCCCACGCACACATACACCCATCGCACACTGCAGAACTTCCTCAGTTCTTCAGCTCTGAAAGCTTAAAATTACAGAAAATGTAACTCTACAGAAGAACCAATTAAACTTTCCAAGTGTTCAGCTCTGGGAACTACTTTAATCTTTGAAGAAACCAGAATACTTGAGATTTGGGATTTTTTCTGTTCTTTCAGAATACCTCCATTGCTAACCTCAACGTTACAGTGAAAAGCTAGAGTTGTTTTTTGCAATTCCTAAGCCTCCAGACTAGTGTCTGTAGGGTGGGTATTAATTCACTGAAATGGAACTACACAGCAGTGTTAGGGGGATGGATTTCCTTCATTTAGCAGATGGGCTGCGGGAGGTCGGTCTGTCCCTCCTCAGCTATATCCAGCAAGCTCTGCGGCTTCCTCCCAGTTGCGGACAGAAACGGGCATCCTGTCCTAAATGTCAGGGTTTCTAAAGAACCGGTCATCTGAGAACTGAATTACCATGTGTGTTTGCTGGGCTTACTGCAGTTGCCTACAAAAAGGGACTAAAAAAAGCCCAAAGAATAAAGCACGACCTTTAAGAATAAAGCATGACCTTTAAAAATAAAGGTGGGTGGGACCCTGAACCCCCAGAAGTTGCTGTCCTCATCCTCAGTGGTGTTGGAGAGTTGGTGTCTTCCCTGCTGGTCTGTAGGTATATGAATATTTATGTGCTTTTGTCCCAGCGAGATGATTTCTGTGACCGGTGCTATCAGCACTGCCCTACAAAGTGAGGTGGATTTTTTCTTTCTTTTAATGAACAGGGCTTGCTCTTCTGAAGTCACTTCCTTGCTCTCCCCCCTTTTCCCCTCCTGTTATATATTGTCTGACACTTCCAGTCTCTGGAGAAGCTGGTGCAAAAACAAGTGCCCCACTGCTGTGCTTTATAGATTGGCTCTGTCTCCTGAATTCATCTGCTCCTACGGGCATTTCTTCCCACCCACTGCCAGCGAAGGGCAGCTGTATCCCAACCAGAGAGGAAAAAAACTATGCTAAAAATCAAATTATTAATTTGCTAAGATATTATTTAAGCAGATCATCCCAGTGTTTATTTTAACCATGCTGCACGTTCGTCTCTATTAAACCCCCCTTGCTAACCACACCATAGTTAATGGTTTGTCAGCATTTCCATTATAAACCCCTATTTATTATTCTGACAATGGCAATTTATATCGGGAACAATAGTGCCGGAGTGAATAAAAATAATAGGACTCTAGCAAAACAGCGAGGTGACCTGAGTACATCAATGAAGTTTTGGTTTCCGAGGATTTTTTTCTCAATCCCTTGCTCCCATAGCAAAGATTAAACTTGTCTTGCCCATCATCTATCTTCAATTTAGTTGGGAATTTTAATTTCAAATAGATTGAGGAAAAATCAAGATAATAGATGAAAATGAGAAATAACACAGGTAGTTTATGACTCTCACCCTCGCTGATCAGTTATAAACAGTCAGTCTCTGGTGAAATATGTCACTTGAGAAGTAAGCCTGTTTGTTCTGATTTTGATTTCTCTTATTATTTTTAGCTGCTTGCTTTGGTGTGTCAGCAGACCCTAGTGTGATTTTTCTGGAGGACACGATCTGAATTTGAACACAAAAATAACAGACAAATAGCAATAGCTGAGCCCTGGCAAGGTTGGTAGTTTCACCTAGTGTGGAAGTCACAAGGCACTTTCTGCTAAAAGGAGCATTTTTCAGTTGCTTACAAGTTTGCCACTCTACAATAACATGAGCAATAATTTTCCTGTTGTCTGTCTCGATCTCTTTTTTCCAGACCTCTTCAGCTAGACCAGTTCAGCCATTTTTGAAAGGACATTTTGTTCTCAAGTCAAAAGTCCTTTTGACCCTTTCAGAAAGGCTGAGGCATCTCTCTGCCATGGAACAAAAGGCTGGTGACTTGAAAAATAAGAATATTTTTGCTTTTCCGACAGAAAACTTTGAAAGTCTGAGAGCACCCTGTTAAACTTCTTCAACTAGTAAAAGGGTATGTGTTGCTAGAGGAGTCAGAGTAAAAATAGCCCATGCGAATGTAATGATGACTGTCCAGACTTTTGCATAAAACAACTGCTTTCTGTTTTGCTGGTGCAGGGTAGCAGATATGCATAGATGATCCCTGAGGAGAATTCATGTCTGGGAAGTTTTAATGTTGGCATCTCTGGATTTTTTTCTTCTATATCCATATTCTGACAAGGTTTTCTTTTATTTCATACAATCAACACCCATTTTGTGGCATAACCCTACAAAACCCTTGCTCTGGGGATTTTGGAGATAGGGCAGCCCACTGGCCAAGGAAACAGCATCTCTGGTCCCTGGAACTTTCATGCCCAAACTTTGTAAGGATGGGGACTGCTAATTGCTGTGTCATGATCCTCCACTGGTGATGGCCATGGCAAATTCTCCTCCAAGCTCTGCTTGCTACCTAAAATCCTTTAACCCAGTCAGTTCAGCTCCAAATTTTGAAAAGTCTGCAGGCAACTGCTGTAACCTGCTTAAAGCCTTTTGAGACCAAGTTTTGTGCACAGAGGTGTTTAGGTGGCCCAGGTGGGCTGGAAAATTGATATAACCTAGCAAGGGCATGTATGAAGCTGTGGTGAGTTTACACTCATAGCAGGAGGTGAAGGAGGTGTGGGGATGTGAAAGAGCTAATGTGAGACCCTTAGAGAGGTCTTGGGTGCCCTGATCCCCAGTGACTCTCAGGGTGGGGAGAGGTGGCAGAGAGCCCAGCAGGGGATGTCAGGAAGCTAAATGCAAGCATCACATCCTTGCTACTTGCCTTTACACCACTAAAGGACGAGAGACATGAAAAATAATCCTAAAGGATCTGGGCTGAGGGCCAGAAGAGGAGCAAGGCAAAGGAAATGGCAAGAGGCTGTGAAGATGTGGGGCTGGGCTACAGCTTATAGGCACGTAGGGAAGGATGCAGCTTCATGCACCCCAGCTCAGCTGAGGGACCTCGAAGGACCCCCTGGACCACCTGAAGACCAATGGGATACAGTGCATCTGAGCTGGGACAGGTGCCTTCCATGACCCCCTTTCCCCATTGAGTTTCAGAAAGGCCAGTCAGCCCTTCTCATGCTGTGGACTGATGGATCACACACTCCTGGATGCTGTGGTCATCACAGCAATGGAGGGACAGAAAGAGAAGGGTGGGTTTGCTTTGTTTCAGTCTGAACAAGCTGGAATTGACTGGCAGGGTGTGAGCTGTATTTGCAAATTTTAAAGTAAACATGAGCTGTAGGTGATTTTTATGGGAGAGGCGGTGATAACATTCAGGAATTGCAGTGGGCCCAGTGAACAGTTTTGAGATAATATAGAGTCAACAGCTGGGTAGATAAAGCAAGTATGAGCTGAAATAAGGGTTGCAGAGTGGAGTGGTCACAAAATACCCTTCCTTTTCCTAGTTTGGGTAAACTGCTGGAGATGTCCCGATACTCAGAGTTGGAGCCCTGTTCTCTGCTCCTTGGTGAGGAAGCTTGGCCTTTGCAAGAGCTGTCTCTCCACCATGTCCCTTCCTTAGATATTGCTCAGCATTACCACGTGGTGTGGCAAGCCCTCTGGCCCGAGCATTCAACCACCTTGCTGGAGACTGAGCAACAGGCACGTGCTTGAGGAGAAATCCCCATCCTTCAACCACTCCTGGCTGTAGACATCTCCCAGGGGTGGATGGAAATGAGCATCAGGTTGTGGTAACAATGCTTAGACATGGTATACAGCTATCCTATCACCCAACCACTTTTCAGGTTGTGCTCTGAGCCAACAGTTCAGATAAAACTCCCAGATGATCTTCTGTTAATGCGCTGGGTGCTGGGAAAATGGGGCGATGAGTTTTTGCAAAGGGAAACATATTTTCCCTACCATGAGTGGCTCAGAAACAGCCATTAAAAATAAGCTTAAAATAAGAACATTTCAGAAAGGCAGAGAAAATGGGCTAGAGGAAGGGTTGGGATGGAAACAGGTTTGTGTTTTTTTCTCCAGAACTTTGCTTCAACCAAACACTGAGGAGGGTATTTGTGGGAGCTTTGAGATCCCAGTCTTTACAAGTGTAATGCTATTCAGAGCATGAGAAATGGTAAGCAGCTAATGCTGGGATGGCTGGATAGCACCTTAGGCAATATTCTTAGGGATAAGCAAGTAGAAACTCCCCCAAAACACAATAATCCTTCAAAGATGACAATATCTGGAGTGCTGAGCATGGTTGGGTGTGTGTTTGCCTCTTAGCTAAGGACTGCAGCATGATCCTCGTTACTGAAGTTGCTTTCTCAGCTCCATTTTTGGGGGAAGCACGCATATGAGGTTTCAGGGGGCAATATGCAGCCCTGTGCTGGTTTATCCTCTTCAGAGACGTGATTTAATCTGGCCCTCAAAATCAAAGACAGACTGGTTCACCTGGGCTTTCCTGTATACCTGGAGACGGTTGATGATATTTTTTGATTGCTCCATCATTGCTCTGGGGTTTCAATGCCCCTGAGTAAGACGGATGATGAGAAGCACCATCCCTCATTAGCTGGAGAAAACTATATTCCCAAGAAAACGTTAGTGAGGCAGCACTGCCCGAGTGGCAGACTCTGTCTCAGGGCACAATTAGGGGCAATCTAGGGGATGGCCCTCTTTCCAACAGGTTTTGGGGAGAGGAATGGGGCTTGGGGGTGTGAAATGGTGGAGGGTGAGAGGAGAAGAGAAGGTCCTTATTGGCTTGAAGAGCTGCTCCAGCTGCATGCAGCTGAAACCAGCAGAAAGGGCTAGAAGAAGGAGTGGTGCCTCCCCTCCCAGCAAAGCAAACACACGGGCATGGTGCATGGGAGAGCCACCCTCACTGGTATTCATGCAACCATCCGGATGTCCAATTTAGCAGAAAAAACAGTAATTTAAAAAGTGGTAGAGATTTTTTGGGGAAAAAAAAAAAATTGGGAAAAAAATTAGTTTGCCCTTTGTATTCTCTGCCTCCCCCCCTGCTTTTTCTTTTTCCTCCTCAGGGGTTATTTTTGGCTGTGACCAGTCCATGGGTCCATTTTTCTGTTCAGCCCTGCAAGCCGTTGCACACTAATGATGCAGGACGGCACCACCCTTGGGAATAGGGGTTATGTCGCAGAGCAATATCTGTCCCTGGGACATGGTTTGAAGTGGTCTAGCCTGGAAAAAGTGATGTGATCTCTTACCACTAGATGGCAAGAAGGCGGCAAGTCCTGGGGCATGAAGAAGGAGAGGAGTCCTGGAGAGTTGCTGAGGAGCATCAGGGCTTGGGTGCAACCAGATTTTCTGGACTGGGACACAATCCTGGTTGTGGGAGAGTGAAGGATGGGATGGAGTGCTGGCCACATTACTTGTTTTAGCACTTACTGCCCTCCTGTCTTTTAGGTCCTCTCCAGCCCTGATTTATCGCAAAGCATTATCCAAGATGAGGAATGTTAGTCAGCATGCCCTCTCCCTCACTGAGGATGACAAGTTCTTACCAACTCTGGTTCTTGAGGGCTCATTTCTATGTTTTTTGTTCACACTGTTTCTTTGCTGGCAACTTCTGACCTTTAGATATGTTGGAGCTAGTCCTTCCTCTGATATAAACTTGCCAAAGTCAGTGGAAATAAATACATTTGAATAAATTAGCTTAGTTAATTTTATTCAAAGCAAAGACATCTTGTGCCTGACCCAGGAGGGCTTTGGTAGCTGTGATTTGTGGCCTCTAGACATGTGAATTGTGCTCTGGCTGTTACAGCAGAGTCCAGTGCAAAAACATTTCTCTCTGCTGCCCACCAGCTCGCTGCACAGGCACAAATGCAAAAGGGGTATTCTGGACAGTCCTTCTCCAGAAGGCAGAAGCAATAGCCAACGTGTAATAACCCCATTGTAACTCATCCATGCACAGAAAACATCCTCTCCTCTCTTCCTGGTGGCTTTCACACAGCTTCATGATCAGGCAATGGTATTGATGGTGCATGTGGCACAGAGCAGTATCAGGACTGGTTAAAGCGGGAATTTGTTTCTAGGTCAGGGCTGAAGTAAATCAGTCAGAGCAGGGTATTAGATGAGGATGGATGAGAGTGAAGTCTGGAAGGTCCTTGTAACTCACTGCGCTCCGTCGGCAGAGTGGCATGGTGAATTTATATTGCTCCCCTGAGCCCAGCGCTTCTCCACCATGCAAAGAGATAATTACTTTCCTAATTTTTACATCCCCCGCCCTTTTCCAGGACCATCTGCCCAGCCAATTTAGACACGCACCTGTAAAAAGGCACTTTCCAAACAGTCTCTATGCCCTCTCCTTCTCCCCAGTTTCACTGGGGCCACGTGACAGGTGATGAGGAGGCAGGTGGGAGGAGAACAGGGTTGCAGGAGCTTTGCTCGATCAGTTGGCGACTCTTGGCTCAGTGCCCTGGGTTGTACCATGGTCAGAATCTGAGGCAACTTCAGTGATGCTTCAAGTGGCTGCAAGGAGCAGTCGTGTCCCTATTTGTTCCCTGAGTTGAGCTAGTGGCCCTGCATCCTTTTGCAGAGCTCACCACTGGCATCCCTATCTATCACTGTGCCTCTTGTGTGGACACCTGCATGGGTGGCCAGGTGTAGAGATGTCCCTGTCTTGGCCTGATGGCAGATCTTCTCCCCCTTTACATAAGCAGAGGGACAGGAAGGTGCTGACCTGGGCTAGGTGCTAAGTTCACCTGGGAACGTGCTCCTTTCCTCTGCCCCTTTCAGCACATTTCCATCATGCCAAGCATGCAGGAGAAGCCTGATGAACAGCAAAGGGTTTCAGGTGGTGGACGGCGCATGTTCCAAGTGGGTTGCCCAACACTTGACGGAGCATGGCTGTTTAGCTGGGGAAGGACAAGCACTTCTAGAGGACAAAAGCTCATATATCTGGCCCTGCCAGCACAAACCTACCCAGAGAGAGTGAAACTGGACTATCTTGCAAAAACACTTTGAGCAAACACACCGTTCAATGGAAAGCATCTGATAAGAGCTGCTGCATTTCTGGTGGCTCAGTCAAGAGGACTTCGGTGCTCCTATTAGTTCTGCGGCTTCGTCAGGGCTGTCTCACCTCCTCTCTCCAGGAGAGACACCATGTCCACGACCGTCTGCCAGGTCATGGCATTCATCGTTTCGTCGCTGGGTGTTGCAGGGTGCATCGTGTCCACTGCTATGGATATGTGGAGCACACAGGACTTGTATGACAACCCTGTCACGGCTGTCTTCCAGTATCAGGGACTGTGGAGGAGCTGCGTGCGGCAGAGCTCTGGCTTTACAGAGTGCCGGCCGTATTTCACCATTCTTGGGCTGCCAGGTAGGGGTGAAAGATGCATCAGGTTTAACCCAGGAGCTCTCCTGTAGCTCTGCACAGTTTTCATCCAAAGCAGGAGCAGATATCTTAAAGCACTTCGCATGGAATAAAATTTCCAGGCTACTCAGTGTATGAGCATAAAAATATGTGCATATTTTTTACCAAAATAATACCTTTACTCAGTGGAGGTTACAACTTGGAGCATGTGTAGGTGATCTCTGGATGAACATCATGGGTTTGGCCCCGTTGCTAGCATAAATCAGCACAGCTCCACTGATGTAAGGAGAGTGAGTATGTCTAAACCCACAGATATTCTGTCCCTTTGAATCGAAACACAAGGAAAAGAGCTGCATATAATTTTGCACTGTTATCAGAATAATGGTTTCTACAGACAACAATGGAAATATTTTTTTTTCCAAAGAGAAAACTGGAATTGAAGAAATCTGCCTGTGAGCAGTGCGTGTAGGAAGGGCGAGAAGGGGAAAGGTATGCTCAGTCACTTCACATTACTTGGGAAGTTTCAGTGGTTACAGAAATGGATTGCAGAAGGATATTACTTTCTCATTTGCTTGCTTACTTTACAAAAAGAGCTTTTTTTCCCACCCCACTGCATGTGAGGGTATTCCAGTGCTCCTGAGCTAGCTGGACCCATGGGAGGGGAGCAGCCAGCCTGGCTTGCCATGCCTCCCTGTGACCTGTCGTGCCTGTGCCTTGCCAGCTAGCAATAAATTATGGCCCTGAGAGTGTTTTTCACTCTTGGTGCACAATTGCAGATAGGTACAAGCAAGCACTACTGTACATAGGCTTTTTGCATATATTGATTGGTGTAGAAGAGAGCATGATGTGGGCTCTCGGCCCTGTAGCCTCAGGGATGCCAACATTGCCTCCCTACTGTGAGGCAAGAGGGAGTGCCTTGCTGAAGACCAGTGTGTGGCTGTGGTTGCTTTTTGAGAAAAGCCCGTGACCATCCCAAGGGGTGCAATGGAATAAATGTGTTTCTTGTACCCATCTTCAGGATTGCTAGGTGACTTCTTTTTCATTTGGAAGAGCAGAACTGATGTTTGGAGTCACTTCTCCTATGGGACCATTTGTTTTAAAGAATAAAAAATTTATTTATTAAACTATATATACAAATGTTGATCAATATATATACATATCCTTATAATGCTGTGTGTAGGTGATCGTGTTTTAAAAAAGTAATGAGGCAATGGTAATCATCATTTTGATGCCAATTTATCATAATCAAGATTTTACTTTTTATGTTATTTTTAGGTAACATAGCAATAAGGAAATGTCCAAAGCAGTCACAGGCATTTTCTGTTGTGTCTTAGAGATATTCTATCAGTTTTGTTCTCTTTATGTATCCATTTAGTTGATGAGTACCTTAAAACAGAAAGAAGGAATGCCCCTGAGAAACCTCATTTTTTCCCTAAACTTTCTATATTCCATAACTAGTCATAAAGTTAGATTTTCACCTTTGTATTTTGTATTAGTAACAGAAATGCAGTGATGTTAGTTTAGATGATTTTAAATTGTTTTACTTCACTCACCTCTCACTACTTACAGCAATGTTGGGGAAAAAGACAACTCTCCAGTTGCACTTGCATCTGAAAAATACAGTGATGCAAACTGTGGTTTCAGATCACTGACATTTATTTTGGTGAATAAGCTTTCATTTTTACTATTTTCTGTGCACACCATCCCTTTGTATGGAAATCAGGTGTGCAAAATGAGCAACCATAGTGTGCAGGTATGAAGCAAAGTTATCCTACCTCATGCAAAATGTGTATGCAAAACGGCAGGTAGTTTCTGTGCTTGGCTTCAGCTATAGGGCTATTTGCTACACAGTGCTCCTGATATATTTTTTTTTCCTTAGTCTCCTATTTTGTTTGTCTAAGCCCTTCCACTCCTTCCTTCTAGGGGAGGTCATTCACCCCCTATTCAGAGGACTTTTGATGGATGCCAAAATTCACTTGAAACTGCAGTGCTCTCTTTCCAAACAGCTCTCACTTTCAGTCCCATGAGCCAAGTGAAGAGGCTTTCATACCACAGCAGACCTGGGAGGACTTTCTTCTCCTTTCTGTCCGTTTGTGGAGATGGTGCATAAGTCAGCCTCACAGAGAGAGTAATTGCTAGTGATGGCTATTTTGCATTTTTTCTGTTGTGCCCTGCTGTGTTGCTTTCTCTCTCCTTTCCAACAGCTGAAGATTGCTCCTTTTCAATGGAAATTCACCACACTTGGACTTCAGTGCTCCAGCAGAAGTGCAATGTCTCAGGAGCTGTTTGGCTTGGCCTGCCTGTTGTGTCTTTCCATGGGCACCCAAAGCACTGGGAACATCTCTCCTGGGAACCCACGATACCCCTGTGAGGTCTTAGCTTAGGGTCACTTCTAGAAGGGTTGAGACCACCACATTGATGGCACCTAGGAACCATAAGGTCTGTAGAAAGCATCCCAGGAATGAAGGACTGTCCAGCGGACAAGGACCTTCCATCACAATCTGTAGTGTCTTATGCTGCCCTGGTGTATCAGCCTCTCCTGCCTGCCCTGAAAAAAAAGCAGTTGCAAAGACTTAAGTGACTGTAAAGACAAATGAGTATTGTGATTTTCTTCTCTTAGCAGCTTTTTGCTTTGCATCAGGTGCTACATGAACAACCTTTGAGGGCTGATAAGGCGTATCCACCAGCTTCTTGTTCTCTAATGAGTAATAACTAATGAGCTCACACCTGGGGGTGATGAATGGGAGATTGAATATCCCAGGCTCGTTAGCACTTGTTATCAGCTGATAAAGGCAAATTGAGTCATAAGAGCAGCAGCCCCGGTGGGACTGCCAGATGGGAGAAGGTGGGGTATTTCCAGCCTGTGGGATGGCAGACTGCTGGCTTCCTTGTGCATCACGGTGCCAGTGTGGTTCTGCTCAGGCTTGTGGTACCCCACAAGCAAGGAGACCCACACAAGCAGCCCAGCATCCACCCTTGCCTTCCTAGGGAGGGTTTATAAACATTTCTCTTCTCTATCCCTGTGCAAGATCAGCAGGGTCTATGCCCTACTCTCCAGCCCCAGTGCTTTCTGCTCCAGTTGGGACATACGGGACACTTGGGCACCATGGCCATCCTGGCCAGCCCAGCAAAAGGGGTGACAGGCAGGCTGAGTGAAGTTTCTGGGGCCACAGGATATGTTGCCTGCCCCTCTCAGTCGGTTACAAGCCCATGTTACTTCCCTGGAGATGGACAGTCATGTACGGGGAGCATCAAAGCCAAACCCAGGGCTGTAAGAGCTCATGGGAAGGCAAGAAGAGGCTGCAATTCATCCCAGCCAAACAACCCTTGAAATACTTTCGACCACCCCTTCTCAGTGCTCTGCCAGCCCTGACACCTTCCTCTCTCCGTGCACAGGCAGGGAGGAGAAGTGTCTGGGGTCAGCACTGAATTGCAGGAGAGATGGGATATGTGCCACCTTATTAGAAAATCATGCATTTAAATACCAAGATGGCCTTTTCCCTTCACTTCTCCATTTTAAAAGGTGCAAGTTTCCCTTTGCTTTTTCCCCTACTTTTCTACTCTAGTCAAGAAGAGTCTGGAGGATTTTTGCTACCTTCATCTTATTGACAGAAGCACTCAGCTCCCATGGGTATGACCCACCAGTATCAAAACCTGCTTCCAACCAAGCATTCCCACCTTGACAGCGGGCTGCTAAACAAATCCAGGGCTAGGGTATTTGCATGTTGTATTAATGAATGTGGACAGATGTACACAGGACTGATATTACAAATAACCATGGAAAGGATATGCTGGGGGAGGTCATTGCCGAAGCTTTGTTGCTCTCCTTTGGTGTATGTGTAATGTTTGTCAATGTTTGTCTCCCATGCCATTCGTTTTACTGTAAAGTAGCAACATACAGAACTTTACTTGAGACATACAGTAGTTGGAAATACCATGGATAGCTGGATAGAGCTGTCTGTTTTCATTGCTGCTTGGAGAGAAAAAGAAGCTTTCTGAATCATTTCAGTTATGAAACAACTCATGCTGATCCCAGCTGTACACCAGCTCAATTTCAGCTGAATAAATCATTGCCGGTGCCAATTAACATATACAAAAATTATGTCAAAACTGTCGAACTCTTTTGGAAGTTGAAAAAACCAGCCGCATTTCCAGAGGGCCCCATAAAAAACCACTGAAAATAGATCCAGTGCCCATTTTCCAAAATATGTTCTGGGTTTTCTTGTATAATATTTTTATTGTTAGACAGAAACAATCTTTAAAAACCTCCCAGGCTCTGACGAATCTCATTTCAGTTGCTCAGAGTGGTTCTTGTCAATTTGTTTTGCAGCGATGTTCCAGGCTGTGAGAGCCCTCATGATTGTCGGTATCGTCCTGGGCATTCTTGGCCTTCTTGTGTGCATTTTTGCGCTGAAGTGCATCCGTATCGGCAACATGGAGGATTCTGCAAAAGCCAACATGACTCTGACTTCTGGCATCATGTTTATTGTTGCTGGTAAGTGGGTGGTGTCATGTCTTTCATGTGCAAGGTATTGCGATTGCCTGGAATTGAGGACTGGGCCAGTCTTCATGCACTTCTGGTGACAGGTAGCAGATGCTCTGGAGCAACTGAAAGTGCTACTGCTTTCATGAAGTATTGGCATTTGTCTTCCAGCCTGCGCTTTTGGGGACAAGTGGCTTCTACCTCTGCTTAGCAAAAGCTTAGTAAAAGAAGAAAAAAAAAGTTCGTATGGGATGGAACTGAAAAAACAGCCCAGTGATAAAAAAGAAATTAAATCTCTTAATTTGTTATACGTATATTGTTGTTATGTACTATTATATCCTTTATTTGTACATAATAGTTTTATGAAGAGTCTTAGGGTTGTGGTAGCCTAGCTTGTAATTTTTTAATACCTCGGGTTATCAGGGAGGCTTCAAGAATGCCTAGTGTTGCCCAGCCACCTTGAAATTGCAAATGCTTAAGAACATCACTTACAGGTTTTCCCACACTTTATTGCAGATAAGTAATCAGATCAAATCCATATCCTATTGAAGGGAAGGAAAATGTCCCTGTTTAAAATGCTTACAGTTGAACAGCACTTACTTTTGCTGGGATGTGAGACATGCAATGCAGCTTAAAGATGTACAATAAGTACAAGTGGGACAGAGGAAACCGCCTTCTGCAACACAGCTTTAACTTTGCACTTAAAAATCTATCATTTTATTGATCTGAGTCAGTAGTTTGAGAATTTGGCCAATGAGGATACTAGAAAAGCCCATCATGCATTCCTAAAGAGAGGGTGTCTAAAACGATGATGTGGCTGACTCTTGGGATAGGACATCCCTTGGTTGAGTTCACCCATTTCAAAATATGGTCCTTAGTCTCAGCTAGCCAAGGAGCTGGGTACCCACATGCCATGGTGGACCTGGCCCTTGGTCACACCTCTGTGAGCTGGGGGTTGTGTTTCTTCCTAAAATAAGGGCTGCTTTCAGGACAGAAATGTTAGACACTGACACTGAAGTACCACGGTAGCGATGACTGTATGGGGACCTGAGGCAGAAGCACCACTAATTGCTCAGTCCCTCCCCTGTGCTGTGAGTAATTTGGTTTCAGGAAAGAGTCTTGGTGGGTGTAGTGAGGATAAATAAGACTTGGGGTGCCCAGAAAAGCTGAAGTCCATAATGACTATGTGGGTCTCAGTCCACCCTTCTGTCTGATCTCAGGTCTGTGTGCCATCACTGGAGTGTCTGTGTTTGCCAACATGCTGGTCACAAACTTCTGGATGTCCACAGCCAACATGTACCAGGGAATGCAGAATGTCCAGAACAGGTAGGTGATTGTCTGGCTCAGGGTGCCCCACAGTGCAGATCTCCCTGAGGGCCAGGGTGTGCTGCAGCTGGCAGAAAGGCAAACTCTGGGTGCATATTAGTCTGGTCCCAGGACTTGGAAGATATATTGAGTCTCTTTCTTGTCTGCACTGGAGATAATTTGTCCAAGCAAATTGGCTCGGATGGCTCTGTTCACACAGCTCAGGAAGAAGGTAGAGAGCCCACTGAGGATGAGCCTGCAGGTGGGATGGTACTCACGGGAACTTCTGCAGGGCCAGAGAGAGAATGACAGTGTTCAGTCCATTTCAGAAGAAACAGACTGGACCACTGTCACAGCACTAACCAGCCATGTCTCTGTGTTTTGTAGGTACACCTTTGGCTCGGCCCTCTTCGTTGGCTGGGTAGCAGGTGGCCTGGCCCTAGTAGGAGGTGTCATGATGTGCCTTGCTTGCAGAGGGCTGATTCCAGAAGAATCCCGGTAAGCCTATCTGTGGTAGACATGGGAAGGTATTGCATGAAGCCTTGGGTGTCAGGATAGCATACAGCCAGCTTGCCACAGGACCTGTCTATGCATAATACCTCTGTTGCAAGAGTTATCATGATAATACAACTGTTTGCCCTGTATCATGGGTCAAAAGTGACCATTTCCCTTCCCTGACTACATGACTTGCAAACAAATAGAGAGGGCAGGAGAGATCAGCCTTAAAACCTAAAACTTGCAACGTGCTCGCTAAGTCAGGCCCATGAATTGCAGCTTTGATTGCAAATGCCATACCAGATCTTCAGCAGGTGTAGATTGCATGAGCCGAGCTATGATTTACATCAGGTAAGGCTTTGTACACTTACATAGCTGGTTACTGCAGGTGGGTCCTTCAACCAAGGATCTACTCATGGGAAAGAAAGTGTAAGTTTATGAAAAAACATGAAAGAGACTTGCAGCCTGTCCAGGGAGGGCTGGTTCTGAGCTCATTGAGTGGCTCCAAGCAGTGACACAGTACGCGGTTGCCTAAAATCCAACAGCAGAGGAACACTGGGTGCAGCGTTGGGTAGTCACAGAGCCTTCAGTGGCTGATGCTATCTTTTGTGTCTCTTTCAGTTACAAAGCGGTGTCCTACAATGCGTCGGGACGGAATATCTCCTACAGAACAGGGCCGTATAAGGTTGGTTCAGGGTATGAGCCTGAAATGAAGGCTAGGAAGGATGCAGGGTATGAAGAAGCTGCTCGAAGCGAGGATGGAAGACGCTCATACCCTTCAAAATATGACTATGTCTAGTAGATTTTCTAGGCTTGAGATGTGCTCTTTTAGAAAACATTTTTCACTTCAGAAGCAAAAAGTGTATGCAAACAAAGCAGTCTGTAAATAGGATTGTGTTTTCTATCATGTTTCCCCTACTCCGAGTTTGTATACTAGCTTGTTATGAACACTGGTTTTATTCAACTGCCTGCTAGTATGCCTACCATGAGGAGGTCTGTAACAAAATTGATGTCTTTTTATGCTCTCAGAGTAGAACAGTTTGCTCATATTTTACAGATAAACACTGACATCCAGAACCAGGATTGTGCCTTGTGCCCTTTTCTAATTCTTCTAATAGGTTAAAATTTCCATTTAATAATAGCCCAGATGTAAAAGCGATGCTACCCCACCACATTCTTCCCTTTCAGCAGGCTTTCATGCAATTAAGCAGTGACATCCCCCACTTTTTCAGAGTTTGCAGAGCTGAACACTATGCCGTGACCTTGGTGTCCTCTGTTCATCAGAAGAAACAGTGTTTTGCTGAAATGGTACTGTATCTTTGGTCTGGTTTTACCACCCAATTTTTTTTTTTTGAGCAGGTTGAAAAGCAAAAATTATAATCTAGTAGTCTCCTATATTATTTTGCTGTGTATTTTAAGTAAATTCAGTTGTGTCCCTTTGGCTGTGGCCAATGCATACAAACCCCATAGTCATTGCATTTTCCTCCCTGGTGACTGTTTCTACTCAGAAGCACCTTTGCTTTGCTGGTTGTACTACGATCTGCTGTGATATTTAATCTGATTTATGTAACTTAGACATTTGCTATAACTGTGATATCAAAGTGTATTTATTTCTTCTGATCTCTCCAGGGAATATGTATAATCCATTGTTATTCCTATGCCAGATATTTGCTGTAATAGCTGAAAACCTCTGTGTGTGACCAGTGTTCCTGCAGATGTCATCTTTAATGAAGCCATATGAATTTCTCATTTAGAATTAATTAGAGTTACATTTGGAGCAGAAATCCCAGGGAGCATTAGATGTGTAACTCCATACTGACATCAGGACTTTCTTGTGTTAATTCTTCCCCCAATGATGTGAAGATTAACTCCTTAGTGGGACATTGTCTCTTCTAGCCAATCCATCAGAGAGAAGGTTATTCGAAGGGGTCAGAGGAAGAGACACAAGAGCTTACGTGGGAGGGGAGAGCTGTGTACCATTAGCAAGTCCTCCCACCTGGCTCCAGAGCACATCCTACCGAAGGTATGGAAAGTGCCTATGAGCAGAGCAAATGGTACTGAGGGATAATTTAGAGACAAAAAAAGGGGTCCAAAACCTTCAAAGCAGCCATTTTGGTAGATATCTGCAATAGGTTTTAGCCCCACTTGTAATGATTATAAGTTCTCTGCAGAAGTTCACTGACAAAATTGTTTTGGTGAAATGCTGATATTCCCTTGAGTGGTTTCACGTTCTGGACAGATCAGCGGTAGAGCTAAACATTTCTCCAAAGCTGGACCTTTGGTATGTCATTCTACCAGTTCAGCTGGCATCTCCGGTGGCTTGTATGAATAGGGGAGCAGGCTGTCTCACTGAACATGAGTGCTCCCAGTGAGCACAAACCATACTCACCAGCTCTCCATAACCCTCACCTCTCCATAAGCATCAGCACTCTACCACCAGATGGAGGCACATCTCCAGCACAGGTCCACGAGATGTGGAGAGGTTGCACCTCGGGCAGGTCAACGAGAGGAGGAGGGAACGCCTGGCAAGGTGTGGCACCAGGGGCTGATGGTTGGAGGAGATGACCACCGTGCAGAGAGGTGGGAAGAGCTTTCCATCCAACAGAAGCTCTTGGTTCCATCTCAGGCTGGACGTTTGGCCCCTGCTGCCACCTGGGGCCTCTGCTGGATGTCAGTGCTGACTCTCTCTTTTGTACTAGCAAAGGACTTGTTTTAAGGATCTGTTTTTAAAAGAGAACAATTCAGTTTTGCAGAGGTAAATCCTGTCCTATTTTTAAAATATCGATATTCTATACAATGGATTTTTCCCTATCTCTCAGTATAGACTTAGGTTTTCTGCCTCTTTTTTGCATGCTGGATTTATTTTTTTGTTGGTTTGTTTTGTTAGTTTTATTTTTTACATTAATATTAAAAAAAAATCTTTAAGACCAAAATCACTGTTTTCACTTGTTCTCTCCTTGTCACAAACAGCAGCTACCAACTTTCCTGCTCAGCTAAACTCACCCCAGCTTCGTGTTCTGCAGCTTCTTGGGAGCAGTATGGACAAGTACGTGTGGTTGAGGGAAAGAGAAAAAGATGAGGCTTTTTTTTTTTCCTTTATAAGACATAGTTAGTTATATGCTGAGACAAAATATCAGAAAAGTAGGTGAATAAGCATCAGGGGACCCCAACTTGCTGATGCAATGAAATCAGATGTCCTTGCTGAGACCCTGGGCTTGCTGAGGAATACAGTTCAGCGAGTGGGTCTTTTGGGGTTTGAGGCCACTTTCACCAGTCCAGCATCTGCCCAACTCTCAAGGTAGCAATTAAACACTTCTAAATACTTCATTGTTCTTAGGAGGGCAGAAAAATTGCTGGTATGCCTTCACTCCTGCCAGCCTCCACTGGAAAGGGGCTGAAAAGCATGGGAATGTTTAATTTAGATAGGAAATGCATAAGTGGTGATTAGGTAAAGGTACACAGGGTAATGAAAAATACAGAAAAACACCCAGAAAAAATTGAAATAAAAGTTTCTGACTGCAGTAGAACAAAAAAAGGCGCACACAGAAAACCACAAGGAAACACCTTTGAAAGTTATATTTCATTTTTATGCAGCAAAAATACTCTGACAAACTCGCCAAGCCAGCTATCTCTCAGTTTCACTTTGATGTGTGCAAGCATGTAGATGACATGATCGCGGGCAGGAGCATTATGGATAGTGGCAGAGAGCTGAGACAGAGCTCCAGGAATTCCTGTCCTCAGTAGATTTCTAATCTTCCAACATCGGTTTTCATTTCCTTACCTTGGCCAAAAACTTGCAGTATGAAAAATTTTAATGCAGTGAACTTTACTGAAAAAAATCAAATTCCAAAGCAAAGAATCATTTATTTATAAGCCTGTTTGCTGTGTGACAACACCTGATATTATGCTGCTCTCCTCTTTTTCTGGCCATAATAGACCTTATCTCTTGGTGGGCTTCACCATGAGTGGTGAGCATCATGCACCAGGGGAATGACAGGGTGGGGATAACCAGAGTCCACAGCCACGGAGCCGCGGTTCCTGCCACAGACAGCGCTTGGTGTTTCCCTGCCTTGGGACACAGACCCAAATATCTCCTTTTGAGCTGAACTGATCTGTCACCTGAAAGCCCTGCAGCTGAAACCACCTGCTTAGGGAAAGCTCTTGGTCTTTATTGAGAACAAAGTTCCCATTTCCAGGCTTTCCTCTGCAGCCCACTGACTAAAAAAAAAAATGAGGATACCATAATTATTTCTTGGACTTTAATAAAAAAGTGAGATCCAAAAGCCCCTCCAGGATGACCCAGCATTGTCTTGGTGGCATCTCATTTTGTCCCAGTGCCACCATGTCCCAATATCCACATGTGAAGGACACAAAACCCTGTGCCACGTCCACAGCCTGTGGTGCTAAGCACCAGCTGCATGGGGAAGAGGGACACCCAGTCCATATGCTGCCTGGGGAGCACCCTGCAGCCACCCACCCAAAACTCAGTGTCTGCACTCCATGCTATGCCTGAGTCCCCAGCACGGCAGGGAGGCACTTTTCCTTAAAGGGTGTGAATTTAGGCTCTGAACCCAGCACTACATGCAAAACTCAGCTGCTTGAAGGAGCAATATCCTGTTCTCAGCCAGTCACCCCACAGGCAGAAACTGGGGAGGGTACGGTGCCGAACCAAGACATGCAGAGCAAAGCCCTCACTATCCTGCCTTGCTGCCCGGCTGCAGTTTGGGAGGAGCAGTTTAATATGTGCTGCGCTGAACGGGGCTTGCTGGTTTGACCAATTGCACAGCAACAAGGAGGTTTGTGCCTCTAGAAGTCTTTGGCTATGTAAAGCCTGGAAATAACTGGAGCCCAGATGCTGCAGATCTCTTGGCCTCGTGAATAAATCCAGCATTTCCTCCTGCCGTTGTTACTGGTGAGGGAGGGAAGACCCCTGTGCTGATTATTTTCCCTTTATTGACAATAAACTGCAGGGCAAAGGATGCATTTGGCAGTACTTGCAGAGCCAAGAGGGATGAGTCAAGGAAATTGTGACCGACGATGTGTGTGTACATGTGTGCCCGCACTCAGAAATGGTTTTGTTTCCATAAATTTGATCATCCTCTGACAAACGCATATCCTGTTTCAGAGAAGCTAATTAAATATAGGCTCGTCTAATACAGCAAACGCTGAAAAGGCTGTGTGTATTATCTGCCAGCAGAGCTCTATATAGGTTCTTTCTGAGCTTCTGCAACATTTTTAAGTATATGAGAGCACGGCAGATTTGCATGGACTTTGACCAAGGGAAGCCATATCTGAAGCTACAAATTGGACTATAAGATAAGAACTCTCCTGAAATCTATATGCAATTAAAAGCCCAATCTTCTGTCCTATAGTGACAAGGTTATTGCTCTTATGCTGAACAGAGATGAATGAGTCTACGGATTAATAGCACTAAGATTTATGACACTGTGCTTGCCCCAAATATTATGGGAAAATAGCTCTCTGGGTGAGATATTCCAGCTGAATAAATTTGACAGGATTTTTCTTTCGTTTATTTTTTTTCAGCTTATTTGGGAGAGTTTTGTTGCAGTCAGAGATTGTTAGTGCTGTGGTTTGATTAGCTACTAATTGTCCCACACATATTAATGCATTATAAAAGTATTACTAATAAATGGAGTCGCACGAAGACAAATGTCATTGAAAAAAACAAAACACATTATTTTAAAGAGCATGAGACTCCAGTGGCATTAAACTCTTGGCAAGGGCCCAACCAATGATTTCAGTGTAACTTTGTGCCCATGGGAAGGGGGTCATGCTTATGCCCCATAGATGTCCTAAAATGGTATGGCTCTGTTACAGTACCTGCAAGCTAGAAGCTGGTTGTGCAGGCACCAGCTGGGATAGTGTTTGTATAACCAGCATCAGGTTTCTCTTCGACCCTTCACTTTGCCATGGCAGTGCAAAGGTCCCCTTTTCAGATGGAAACCCTGATTTGCATGGTTTCTCCTTCATTAAATCGGCTAGTTCTTTATGTTGCTGGCTCTGAACTTCTTTTATGGTTCCCAGAGACTCCAGAGAGGATGAAGCCAAAGGAGATACTTCTGGTAGGAGAAACAAGGTTTCAGCAATTGGTGAAGGCAATGGAAAACCCTCCATGCTGTGCTAAACTGAAGATAAGGTTGAAAAATTAGGGGGAGGAAAATAAAAACCTGCAGGAATTTAAGGGAGCAGTTTGGGTATGAGAGGGATGGGGGTTACATGCCCGGGTGGGGGACATAGGTCAGGGCAGAGGGGTGAGGATTGGGCTGCTTGCACTGGAGGAGAGGCGAGAGTCAAGCTGAGTAAAAAGCATGGGTACTGCACAGGACCCGCTCCTCCAAATCATGCCACGATGCTAGGGTTGCATCTTCCATCATTTAACGAAACTGCAGTACTTTTTAGCTTTTTGGGAAAAGCCTCTGGGTGTTAAGCAGCATGGACAGGCATTATGTGCTCCAGCCCATGGACCAAGCCTGCTCCACCATCCTTTCCACCACCTGCTAGCAAGCAGCAGGCTGGCGTTGCACAGCCACAGCGTGCCGGTGGGCAGGATTTGACCTGAGGAGCAGGTGCGAAGGTTTGAGGGGGAGGAGATGAAGTCTCAGGCTCTGAGAGGTGCTGGAAGTGTGAAGGCAGGATGCCTGTGGTTTGCACAGAACATCTCTGCCTGCAGCAGCCTCCCTGTTGCTCTCACTGCTAACAAAGTCGTGTTGTCTCGTAGCGTCACAGCATTGCATCTTTGCGGGGTGAAGGAAATGAATTTTGGAGACGGCTCTTGTTCCGTTGTTGTTCTCCTGTGGGAGAAGCCAAATTTTTTTCCTTAATGCACTCACAAAGAAATCTTTGTGCGAAGGAAATATCAGGACACCTGTCTGCCTATTTAACCTCGGCTGTGAGCAGGAGCCCCTGCTTGCACTTCTGACTTTCATTTCCACTGTGCTTTCTGCTGGCTTTGTTTTGGTTTGCTTTGTTTTGCATTCCCCTGGCTGCAGTAATCTGCCTGCTTAGGGAGCATCCCTGCTGCTTTCCACTGGTTTGGTATCTTGCAGCACAGCACGAGCACTCAGCAGTGCCAATGGGCACAAGACTCATTCCAGGTACCCGGCAATGTGGCCCAATTTGGTGTCATCAGGAAAAGGACAGTAGTCTAAAAAGGGGTACACAAGCAGTTGCTTTATCTGGGGAAGGAGTCCATAAAATAACCAGAAAAAAAAAAAAAATGAGTAAAATTTATTTTCTGGACAAGACACACTGATAAGAGCTGATATTGTTGGAGTCATTTCTTCCTCTCCTCTTCTCTTCTCTGGAGACAGACTCCATCACCTGTGATAACCCAAGGTGAATCTTCATGGTTCTTCCATGCCCATTGGGCATCCTCTGCCGTGTGGCATGCTGCAGCTTGCAGCACACAGAGAACAACTTCCCATGGAACACGCTGGCTCAATATGAACAGTCTGAAATAAAAATGCTTTGCCTGTATCTATATTTATTTGTCAGAGTATGACTGTCACCTTTCTCTTAGCACAAGGCTGTCAGATATTTTTGGAGTTTCCCAAACTTAGGGGAAGCTTGTTCCTCACCTTTCTGGCACCATCTGGACTTGGTGTTGAGAGCATGAAGCTCACTGCAATAGCTCGAAATCACCTCAGGCATGAAAACTGCTGGTAAAATCAATATGAGAGTGATTCTTCCCCTTGTCAGCAGGTGATTAAGTACAGGAGCAGCCAGATCTGGGGCTGGCAGGGTTTGGTCAGCAGCCAGCAAGACAGGTGTGATTTAGATTTTAGTGCTGGGCAGGGCACCTGCCCTGGCACTGAGCTTGCCATGTAGTCAAGGGGAAACAGCTTCTGCTTTCTGCCCTTTTTGTACCTGTTTGCTCTCTTGGGCAGAAATTTATTTCCCCATTGGTTTTGGACCGTGCCAGCACCAGAGCCCAGCCCAGGGCTGCTGTATGGCAGGCAGCGAGGGCAGAGGTGCATGAATCAGGACAAGTTTCCTATTGCTCCCCTCACAGGAGCAAATGCTCGCTGCTACCTCCGCCTGTAATTTCATACAGGTGAAAAGCTCCTTTCTCTTTCCCGGTTACCAATAGCAGTGCTCTGAAAGGGGTGAAAACATCCCTTCCTTTATTTCATTTATTAAAAGCAGTGTTTGTTATGATCGATGCTCATGAAAAAGAACAACAGCTGTTAAATTAAGCAGGAAGTAACATATCTGGCAATAGCACTGTAAGCAATGGAAAACACAGGCAGGTACAGTTCTTAAACTCAAATGATTAAAATGGAAAAAAAGCCTTTTCAAGGTATGTAGCTGCAGAGCCACAGTGTATGGGTGGGTATAAGCACACAGATGAATGTGCATATACTTGGGGACATGGGGATTTGCCAAATAGGGGGAGTATTCTGCATGTTTGTGAACAGTTATCTGAAGGCACTTTTGCTCTACAGTGAAATTAAACTAATCCACCCTGTTCTGCTCAGCCCTGGTTAGGCTTGCTGCTCCCTAGCATTAAAACCCACATGCAAATGTCAGAAACAGAGAGTGGTAGAATTCTGAACCAGCAGTGGAGTGGGATGGAAAAGAGAAGAGAAATTGAGAAATGCCAGTTTTTCTTGTTGCATTTTCAAAAATTTCATACTTTTAAGGGATCAAGAGCATAAATGCAGTGCTACAAATGTAAAAAATACAGAGAGAATTAGGAAAATGAACTTAATTTACAGAGATGAGCATTTTCAGTGGAGTCAGGCTTATGTAGTCATGTTTACATTGCAAAAAGTCATCCTTTGGGCTGGAGTTTCCACTGATTCAAGAAGGAAAGGAGGAAGGAGACAGCAGCTGTGCCTTGTTACTCTGTCCAAGTGCATTCAGGCCAGGTTCCTCCTAGTGCAGAAAATGAGACCTTTTCCATCGCCCTCAGGAACACCAGCAAAGAAAGACACAGTAAGGAGGAAAGCTGCTTTCTCCCCTCCCTGACTCTGTTTTCTGAACAGCTTAAAGAACAAAAATGCCACACACAAGTGCTGGGTTGTGTCCGGCATGGAGAATTAGCCCCAGCCTGTGGGATGCAAAGTTCAGGGAGAGCTGCTGGGCCTCCAAAAGCTCATGGCACCGTTGGATGCTGTGTTATTGCTCATGTGCATGATGAAGGGAGAGCAGAAATCATTCCTCTTCAGAGCACGCAGCATTGGTGCGATCCGCAGCAGCTGGCCAGGGAGGACGTAACCCCCCTGTGCTGTCTGGGAAAGCCCCAATATTGGGGTCTTTCCAAAAAGAGGGGCAGCAGGAGCCCAGGAGCAGCCCTAGGGAGGCTGCAGAGGAGCTGCTGCCTGTTTCTGGTCTTGTGGCACCATCCAGTGGCTGCTGGCAGAGGACGCTCACTTCCCTGTCACCACCACATGTGCCCTTGCAGCCCAGCTCCCCAGGGCCCTGGGCACCGAGGTGGCCCCCTGAGCATCAGCAGCCACCAGTGCCGGCGGTTCAGCCAGGTCCTCCAGGGAAGAGGTGTCCAGGTCACTGCTGTCATCTGCAAACTGGAGAGGAGCACAGAGAGGGTGAAGGGGAGCAGCAGGGCCAGACCCACACCCCACATTTGCACCCTGTGCTCACCTGCTACAAACCAACAGGGATTTCTTCTCCATCAGGCTGATGCAAAAATTAGAGCAAAGAGGGCCAAACATGGCTGCACTGGGACGCCACACAGGACACCCCTTCTCTATTTCCATGGCTTGCAAATTGCAAATTGTCCCATAAACCTCATGCTTCACTTTTCTTTTTTTTTAAAAAAAAAAAAAAACAACAAAAACAAACCTTTGCCAGATGAAGGCCCAGAATTTCACTGGCATTGCAATAAGAAAAAAAAAATCTGCCCAGTATTTGTGCTGGGCCTTCCTTGGGTACAATCCTTTTTAATTTTTTTTTTTTCTAAAAAAGCAATTTGATTCTGACACTGCCGCCACTTTAATTACATCAGCTCTCCCCCATAAATTGAGGTTATGTTTAAGTCCTGTTTTAATAATTTAATAATTTTGCCATTGCATCACTCCAATTATCTCTGGATTTGTTCCACAGACCTTTTCTCAGTTTGATTCTCTGGTGCGTACTGTTTCGCTCCCAATTGCATGAATACTGATTCCACACACTCCACCCCCACCCAAGAGGGTGAATGGACAAATATTAGAGAAAGGACAGACAACCGTAACTGGATGGAGGGGCCAAGGGCCAAGTCTCTGCTGCTCTAATTCCGAACTCCCTGAGCACAGACTATGCCCTGTGGTACTGCTGATGGAGCTGAGAAGAGGGTTTGACATGCCTTTTTTTTTTTTAATGGAAATGATGTCAGAGAACATCCCTGTGGCCACATTTGCATGAGATACCTGGAGTTTCTTGGCAGACTGGCTGGTTTTGGGCAATGCTGAGCTCAGGGCTGGGAAGGGTTTCACCCCATCAGCTGGTCTCTGTGCCACTGCATCCAGGTGTCTCTCCAAGAGCCTCCACATCGTGGATGTGGCTGTCCCTGTGCAGGGCAGAGCAGGTTAAAAGGAGAGTCTCAAGGCACGGTGATGGCACAGCTCATGGGAAAGAGGAGGGGAACACCAGCTGCCTCAGGGCAAGTTGGTTTCTTAATAGCTTAAACTCACTAATGCTGTCTGGAGCCATCCCAATGGAGCTGTTTCAGGAAGCAAATATTTTGTGCATAGGATAAAGCACAGAGGTATCCCTCCCTGAGCAAGCACTGGGTGGGTAACACGCCCATGCGTGCAGAGATGCTGGAGGAAACCTCCATCCACACATGCAGCCTGCGCTAATGGTGTGCAGCAGAGCACCGACAGCTCTGTTTTGGCCTAGGACACACCAAATCCACATGCAAGGAGTACCTGCTGCTGTCTGCAGTTAATGCATAGGCAAGAGGTGCCTCCCACTGCCCCCCCCCCCCCGCAAAGGGCCCAGAAGCAGATGCCACCTCGTTCCTTGACACATGGTTCACATTGGGTTTTACAGCATATAGCCGACAGTTTAAACAAGCTTTCCTCCTTGTGTTTGACAGCCCTTTGGGTCCTGTGGGGTTCCCTGCATCCTCTAGACAGTCTGGTTTCCCTCTGTGCAAAAAAACAGCTGCAGGATTTACTGAGCCTAGGCAAATACCCTGGCAGGGTCAGGCACACACGTTGCAGATGGTTAAAGCCACCAGTGCCCTGTTACCTGGCTATGTATGGAGGATGGCAGGGTAAGACTTGTCCCACTTCAACCCCAGGAAGGAGGTGACATGGCAGCACTGATGGTGCTAACCAGGACTGTTCCCACCACCTCGCTGACCCACAGTCGTTGCTTATAAGAACAGGCAGTACCTGAACCAGTTGTTTCCTCCAGCGAGCCCAGGTCCCACCCATCCGGGTCAGTCTCATTCCCCGGCACCACTGCAGAGAGCACTGGCTCTTGCTGAGAGCTGAGCCTCATAGGGGATGGGACAGGTTTCTTCCCTTCCAACATCATTTCTAAACTGGGGCACAGAGATATGGGTCAGCCATGGGGTTGCTCTGGCGTCCCCCTTCCCCACTCTTGCAGCAGATGCCAGGAAGCCCTGTGATGCTCTGGGCTGTGATCTGACCCTGAGCGGGGCAGCCCATGGAGAAGCGCTGCGTTTGCCATGGACAGGTCCATCACACCCACTGACGGCAAACACTTTCCTGCTGGCATCTCCAACAAATACTCACACCCATACCTTGCCTTGCATTTGGATATTGCTTTGCTTGAGTTTAAAACCTAGATCTGGCTTCTTCTTGCTCCTGGAACAAACAAGTCATAGATGAGCTCCTCCTCCGCTCTGCTGTCACCTCACACCCTCTCTAAGTTGTTTATTCTCTGCATGGTCTGCACAGTTTCTCCAAGCTTTTATTTTACAGCTGTACTGCTTTTGCTTCAAAACCCTAAGAGAACTCCTTCATCCCCCTGCAGAGGTCCTGGGAGGGGAAGAAGGAACTGAACACTAGTGGGAAATACCCCATGTTTGTCTCCAGCACCCCATAGTGGGTACAAGTCCTCAGATTTGACTCTGCTGAGTTGTCTGAGGCAGCCCGTACGGGCAGGGAGACCCCAAGAAACTCCTTTTCCAAACAAATTCCTCTGGGGTGCCACATCACCCACCACTTGGCAGTTTCCAAACATGCTGGTGTTTGGGCAGCACTCAGCATACTTGGGGCCAGGTTGTGGCTGAGGGTCCCGGGCACTGCCCACCTGCCTGGAGACTGAAAGGAGGCAATGGGACTCACCTCCGCTGTGGGACAAGCCCTTGGTGGGGACTGCTGGCTTTGGAGGTCCGTAGTGTGCCCCAGAGAGTCCTTGGGGGGCTGTGGGTGGAGTGGGCTCTGCTCTGAGGAGCAGGCTGGGGGATTACTGAGGCTTCAGGCTCTACTACAGCTGGTATTGCCATGGGCTGTGACCCACAAAGGGACCTGAGGCTCTTCGGGCTTTGAGCTGGAAGACAATATTGAGAGCAAGGAGAATCACTACCCACCTCCTGGTAGTCCCGTGGGCTGCCCTTGGGGGAGCCATGCAGCCCACCCGATGTGAGGTTGTGTAGAAAAAGGCGGGGCGGGGGAAGGGATTTGCAAGCACTGCCAAACCTGTATTTCACTCTGCTGGGACTTTTGGGGACAGCTGATTTTTTTTCCTAAATATGCCAGGCCAACCCATGTGAGGTCAATATGCAGAGAGCAACTGCAGACTTGCATCACCCTAAATACCCTTTCCTGCCCTTTGTCTGTCTCGTTGTCTCATTGGGTAAGGGAACGGCATCTTGTGGCCATCAGTGGGTGGCCACAGGTCTCCACGGTTCGTACGTAGAGAGGACAGGAGGTCACTTCACCTGGGATGATGGAGAGCTGTCGAGGCAAAGTAGTGCTGGGCTTCTTGCGTCGCCTGACTTTTTCCATGACCGCTCGGACCAACTCGTCCCTCAGGTGGAGGAGACAGGGAAATTTCTCAGCCTTCTGTTGCTGCTGAAGCCTGACCAGAGCCTGGAGGCTTTTGTAGGTCCAAGTGGAGATTCCCTTTGCGACCTAAAGCAGAGGATGGCTGAGGGGCCTGACATTATCCCCCTACAGCGCCAGGTAGTGAAACAAGCCCTCAGCAGCACTGCCCATGTCTCAAGAGCATCCTGCAAGCTCCAAGCCCTGTCCAAACCTCAAGGAAGCTCTCACCAGCCCTGACACCTATTGTTTCCCCAGCATAATGTATCCCATGCAAACAGCCCACAATAAGGCTTCAGTCATCATTTGCAAAGCCCTCATCTGCTTTGGTAACTGACTGCTAAAGAGTAAATCTCAGCTATTTTGGGCAATTTCTAGGCTACAGGGTAAGTGCAGCATTTTCTCTTAGGTATTTACAACTAGAGCAGGTTTTGCGACCATGAATGTCCTGGGCTTGTAGGGCTGCAAAGTAGTGAGAAGCAAAAGGTGAACGTGGGTGCCTGCCTGTAGGCCTGGCTTTGGGCACCTCTGCTGCTTTTGACACCACCTCAGTGTTCCCAAATAACATGCCACGAAAAGGGGAGACATGCCAGGGCTCCTGCCTACGTGAAATGAACCCACGTGCTCCTTACAAGCACCTCCAGGAAACAATCACATCAGAAGTCATTCAGGCACTGCTTTCTCTTTGTGCCTTCGGGACCTGAAACAGAAATGCTGCCTTGCTCAGAAACACGGGTCGATGGAGCAACTTGGGTCCCCAGCAGCCGTGCCTGCTGCCTGCCTGCTCACTGCCCTTGCAGCAGCTCTGCAAGGTGCTAGGTGGTGGTGTTGCATTGCCGGGAGCTCGGGAAGACTTGTAGGAGGTATTACTTAATATGCTTGGCATGAAAAGGAATTGGACAGTGAAAGTCCCCTTGAAATCCCCGTGACAGGGGCTGCTATGCCCTCCAACACCTCCCTTTCCTAGAAGAGAGGGAGCCCTGGGTAATTTAGCATATGAAAGGCTGCTTGTGAGAAAGATTTGCTGGAGAGATACTAATAACCAACCTCAGAGATGGGAGCACGGCAGTTTATTCCCTGTACTACTGTGTGATTCTGCCTCCACCTTCCCATTTGCCTTTCAGGGTGTGATTGCTCCAGATGGCTTTTTTTTTTTTACTGCCTGTTAGTGTTTCAGTTGTTCTCCCCCCAAAACAAAATCTGTGTGTCCCTGCACTGGATCAGGGCTGGCATTGCAAATGCTGGCACTGAAAGGGCAGACTTACCCTGTTGACCCCCATGCTCTCCAGCTTTTTCTCCAGCACTTCCTCCTGGATGAGGCGAAACTGCTTCAGGAGGTTTGGGTTTCTCCACAGGGCGTCCAGCAGCCTCTGCTTCCCACCGAGGGCAGCCTCTTCCCTGTCTGGAGTAAAGGTGGGTGCTGGTACCAGCACAGTGACACATGGTCTGTGCCCTGGGGAGTGGGTTGGTGGGTCCCTCCTCCTCTTTGGGGACATGGGTCCCACCAGTTCCAGAGCAAGCAACTGGCTACTCTCAGCCGACTACATCCCTCTAAGAAGGAGCAACTTCCCTCCTCTAATTCGATTAATTCCTGCCCACAACTTTTCCAAAATCCCACCCACAGCCTAGCAGCTGCCCAGGACAGCTTTCCTGGGTGAAGTGTTGGCAGCAGGGCTGGTCATGGTGCTGTCATACTCTGCACATCTGAGAGGGGACCAGAGACCTCATCCCCTCTGCCCCCAGCCCACCACCTCATCACCGCCAGCTTTGCCTAGCACCCCCTCGTCCTCACCACACAACATCCCAAGCTAAACATCAGCTTCATCCTGGTGCTCTCAGGATAGGGATGGTCCCAACTCCAGTACCCACCTGATGACTCTTCATCAGCCACCATTTTGGTCACCTCCCGGGCCACTGCAGGGAAGAAAGGAGCCTGTGAGGGTCAAAGGGGAGCCAAGGTCCCAGCACAGAAGCAAGTGCTGATCACCACTTGGTCTTCCTATATGGAAAGTATGGACACACCTGTCCCTTTGGGGATCCAAGGCTGGCCCAGGTCTGGCACCAGCCCTTGGAGAACACCCCCGAGGGAAACCCCGAGGGGCTTGCCTGCCAAGGCCACTGACTGGAGGATGTCAGTGGGCAAACAGCCCTCTGCTGCCCCTCGGGGCTGGAGTCAACGATGTACCCCTTGGGTATTTGCTAATAGCTATTCCTGTTTTATGGCCTTTTTTGTTTTCTGAGCAGCAGCACCTGGCCAGGTCTGCAGCTGTGCCGCAGGCATTAAAGAGCTGAGAAGTCCCCATTTTCTTTCCCTGGCATTTGATTACAGAAAACGCAGGCTGTAAAGAAGAAACCACAGCATGCTTCAGCTCCATATTTTTATGTAAATAACCACAGGCATCATTTTGGAGGAAGCAAGGTCATCTGTTTGCTGTGAGCACCTGATTGAAATCTCATTCCTCTGGGGTATGGCTACAATGCAAAACCCATCCGAGAGACAAGTTAGTTTTGTGCCAGCAACCAGAGCTGTTCTATGCTGTTGCAGCAGATAGTCAAGGGACTGGAAGGTGTCCACTCCCCGGCTTTGTGTGAGAGGACATACAGCCAGCTCCCTGGAGAGGACTCCATGGCACACTTTTGTAGAGGGAGACAGAGAAGACATTGTGGTCTGATGGACTGTTAGCTATGAAAAATTTATCTCGACCCAAATTGATTCACTTTAAAAACACAATCATTACCTTCAGGTTTGCTTGCAGAGAGCAGCTTGGTCTGTAAAGAAATAGACTGGGCATCATTCAAAGATAATTTGTCAATAATTTTGGGTAATTTTTATTATTAAATGCATTAAAAAAAGGAGCAGAAAATAGCAAGAGTTTAAAGTGGGCACATACAGTCCCAAGAGCTATTTCCCTTAAGCAGACCATACCTGTAAGGGGTCAGCTTAGGGGCTTTCCTTTCCATAACATGATCACTAGCACATCAGATGCCACCCTGTTATACCCACGTGCTATTCACAAATCTGATAACAAGTAAAAGATGCTCCAAATTGTAATGCAAAGTGTTGCTCTGGTGATCAACACCCCAGTGGGCATGGTTCGTGCCGGACGATATTCATATAACACTTTGCGTTTAATGAGTGCAAAAAAGAGCAGAATGTAGCAAAGCATTACAGAATGGGCTTGAAATTAGGCTTAGCCTTAACTCAGCAAATATTTTAAGGCTGCTTAGTGTTAAACATCTGCTTAAACCCTCATGATGAACCAAGGCTGCCTTTTTTTTTTTATTCCTTTATTTTACTTGCCACCTTCTCCTGGGACTTTGAGACCTTGGGCTGCTTCTTGAGATGGGTGCTGAGGGCATCCGTCTGCTGATGAACATGGTCCATAGCCACCCGCTGGTCCTGGGATGGGGCAGCACGGAGTGTCTTGTTCTCTTTCTTCAACTGAGAGGGGCAAAAAAGGAACAAGAAGACTTGAACACGGTAAAAATAGTTTTGGAGCCACCTCTTCCCTTCATCAGCAAAGGCAGCTCTCTGGATTTTTATTCATTATTGAGATGTCCTCCAAAAGGCAGATCTGGGCACAGCTTTTGTCGCTGCATTTAATTTATTCTTTCCCCTTCATAACCTAATAACTATACTCTGTTGTGCTGGGCTTTGAAGTCCAGCCAAGGCTCATTTTAAGTGCATAGCCCCACTCTTTCTGGCTACCACTTGCTAGGCTGATCTGCAGAGAGGGCATCCCTGGTTTTTCTGAAGAGACCTAACATCTCTCAGGTTTGAAGCTAAGATGAAGAATAACCATAAGGGAAACATCCAGGCCTTTTCTGAGCAAGTTGCCTGAGAGCTGCCAAGGACATCTGGCACCCGCCTGGACCTCCTGTGCCTCAGTGCCTGCCTATGCTCTGCCCTCTGCCAAATTAAGCACACAGGCGTTTCCCTCCTCAGGTTGTGGGCTGGGGGCTTCTTGTGGGCATGGGCATCCGATCATTCTCCTACGCAGAGAGATTCAGCTTCTCTTTGGGTCCTGAAGGACAGTTGGCACCGTAAGAGTGGTACCGTTCCCACCCCACGGCATGTTCAGAGGTACCATGCACGGTGAAGCCTTCTTCAGATGTTTTTAGATCTTGAGAAGGCAGCTGATTCATGGGTAAATAAATGCCTTTTGTTTATTTGGTACTTTAAATGCTTTTCCATGTGGTGAGCTTCTGTGGTGCTCCATTAAAGAAGGGTTTCCCTGCAGCAAGTAGGGCTGACCTGGGACTGTGACATGCCCTCTGCACTCTCCAGGTCCCATTTCTGGACTCAGACTGTCAGTGCTCAACACCAGCAGGAGCCCATTGCTATCGGAATCTGAGCTGAGACTGGGCATCCACAAAGCAGATGCACACACTGGTGCATGGACGGGGGTTGAACTCCATCCAAGTGCATTTCCTGGGATGCACAGTAGGAATAAGGACACAGGTACCACACTGCTCACCTGCACTGCCATCCTCTCCCACTTGCCCCGCAGCTCTGCCCGGCTTGGTGTCCAGCCCCGTGCCTCCTTGATATCATCATTCTGCAGGGTCCCCAGGTTGGACACCGCTGCCTCTCTGGCCTGAAGCTCCTGTAGTTTCTGGAGTGGGGAGAGGAAGGAGCTGTGTGTCCCACCGGAGGATCCGCTTTCCTCCTGGGGAGCCCAACCTTGGCCAGCCACTGCTTCCAACCCCAAAATGCTTGTGTGCCCCAGAAGCAAAGAAATGAGGCCTCTTTAGGCTGTGAACCTGTGATACAACCTGGACCAGGTGAAGCAGCAGGCTTGGACATCCCCTCGCCTGCCTTGAGGAGCGTGCAGGGTGCTTGCTCACCCTCTCCACGGCACTGCTCCTGCTGGCCATGTCCTTGAATGCTTCGAGGAAGAGCTGCCTCAGGCCATCTATCTCTTTATGCAGCTTTGTCCTCTCCTCCTCTTTCCACCTTTCCAAATCTCTCCTGCCCTCTTCTTGATGGCGAGCTCTCTCTGTTTCCTAAAGGGAGTGGAAAAAATGGGGCAACAGATGTCTTTGCTGCAGACCAGAAGCACCAAGGGCTGGGGCTTCTGCCCTGGTGCCAGTGGGATGAGCACGAACACTCTCATTACACCTACCACTGCTCAGAGCCTGCCTGCACACCACGGGGAGGTCAAGGCAGCACAGCCTCCCGGACAGGCACACTTACACAGTCCTTATTTCCAGGTGGTATTTCCCACGGGAATTTGGGGGGGGCAAATTTTCCAACCAAATAAACACAAGCCCCACCATAAAATATTTTTCAGGGCCTTTTTCACCTGTGCTTTAAAAACATCCTGTGTTTCATCACTTCTCCTCCCCTCATTTTTTTCCAAACAGGCAGCAGTGCCCTTGCCCCATACCTGCCCCCTGCGCAGCTTCTCCTCTTCCCTCTCCGCTTCCAGCTGCTGCTGCATCTCCCGCAGTTTTGCCTTCAGCTCCTCCACCTCATCCTCCATTTGCTCCACCTGCTTCATCTGCCTCTCTGCAAAGCTCAGGGAAACAGAGGTGCTGTGAGCAAGGGTGCGATCTGCCAGCTCTTATTGGGATTTTGCTTTGGCGGCGGGGTGGGGAATCCAACTAAAGCACCAAGCAAAACCACTGCAGGGCTTCAGGGTGGCGAAGCAGGTACCTGAGCTGCAGGAAAAACCATGACAAATGTGGCCATGTGGCCTCTGATTATTTATTTTTTAGTTTTGTAAATGTGGAGAGATTAGCAGCTCATGGAGCAGTGTGGCTTTGCACTGGGTTTGCTCTCCCAAGCAGCCAAAGTGCCCCGCTTGGGTGTTTCAGGCTGCACCAGGAAAGGCGCCTCTGGAGCAAAGCTCAACGTGTTGCATTGCATCAGCCCTGGGCTGGGGTTTCGACCTGCCAGCAAACAGCAAAAGAGGCTTTTTTATCTGCCAAGTTCTAATGCCGGGAGCAGGTGAAGCTGTAATGAGGCTCTGTGGCTTTCACACAGCATGTTACACCTGCAGCTTTCAAAGGTTTTTGCAAAGGAGCATCAATTCCTTGCCAAAAAGGGGTGTGGGGAAGATGAACCCCTCTCCCACTCTAGCAAAACACTCTCCCAAACTCCCCAATGTCCCGTGGAATCTTTGGGTGGAGAAGTTCCCTAGAAAAACTGAGTTGCAGAGCTGAGCTTTAAATGGTCATGCAGTCTCATATTTGGCCACGTGTCCTACCTGTGCTTGAGGGAAAGGCAGTGAGCAGAAAGCATTCAGTAAATATTCACAGAAATGCAGAAGAAGAAATAAGTTATAAGAACTTGTCTTTAACCTCCTATGGTCACTCTCTGGTTTCCCGCATCCACATCCAATGGGGGAAAACCTGCCTGGGAAAGCGAAGGGAGAAATTGTCCCAGTGCTCACCCGCCTTGGTGGCCTCTGCGTGCCGGCGCTGCACGTGGGCTTGCAGGAGGGATTCGTTCATGAAGGCTTTATCGCAGAGGTGGCACTGGAAAGTGGGGGGAAAGTCAGCAGAGGGACTGGGATCTGCAGAAAGGGGCACTCCCCACGTCCCTTGCCTGGCAGACAAAGCTTTGCTGCTTTAAAGCAAAAGGGGAGAACTCAAGAGATGTGGCTGTCATGTTGGCGGTACATAGATGGAGGGTATTAGGAGTTTCTTCTGTCTGAAGCCAAAGAAAAACCCCTTTACAGGTCCGGAGAAGGCAAAAGCCAAGATGGTGCAGGGATACTGCTCAGGGGGGAAAAAAATGCTGCTTTCCCCAGCAGAGCAGTGCAATAAGGTGGCCAAAGCAGCAGTGAGGTCCTGGTTATAAGAGCATCCTGCTCCGGCTCTCGAGAAAGGGAGAGCTGCATTTATGGGGATGACTAAGCTGTATGAACCTAAATCGCTTCGTTTGGGTGGCTTTTACTCTCCAGTAATGAGTGGGTTGATTTGGTGACGGAGAAGCAGCAGAAAAAAGGGTCAGGCTTCCTGCTGAAAGGGTGGGAAAAGCTTGGCGGGGGGAAAAAGCAAAGTCACCATCAAGAGCATCCAGAAATCTTTCATCGGTCTGGAGGATGTTTAAAGACTCCCTGGCATGAGGCATGCCCCAGGACACAGGGATCTCATGACATCTCCCCAGCCAGCCCTCTACAGACCCCTCTCCCACACTCTGTGCAGCTCTGACTATATGTAGTTAGTACAAAAACGGGAGCTCCCCTAGCAAGGACTTTGCAGTCTCCATGAAGGTGATGAACCAGTGCCAGGCAAAGCAGCAGAGCTGGCCAGCACCTTTTGTGGGGCCAAGGTGCAACGGCAGCAGGGCTACAAAGGCAGGATGTAGCAAAGAGCATCCTGCACTGGGATGCGCTTTACACCCCTGACACCTTTTCACCACGTACCTTGCAGTAGGCATTTGGGCCAGCTTGCAGGAGGAGCTGCTGCATGGCAATCAGCTTCTTCCACCTCCTGCTCTCCTCCTTTGCCCCCTGGAGCTGTGCCACCCGCTCTGCTGCCTGCTGCTGTGTGCAAGCCAGCTCAGCGTAGGCAGCTTGCAGGCGCTGTGCATGCATGGCCAGGCTGGTCCCCAGGCATTCCTGGCAGTGCAGCAGGTACTCGATGCTCAGCTGGGCCATCCTGAGCACCTTCAGCAGGACGGGGTCTGCCGGCTGCCCGCAGTGGGGGCACCGCTCCGCATCCAGGTTGCAGAAGGTCACGCAGGTGATGTGCTCCTGGAGCGTGGCCACATCCACCTCCCGGGCCACCCTCTCCACATCAATGGCACTGAAGCGATGCCAGTCCACACGGACCCGGCGGGGCTGGAAGTAGAAGCGCGGGATGTCCACTGGGATGGTGAGTCCTGGGGATGCCCCCAGCATCCCCACAGCCCCAGGCATGGGCTGGTGCAGTGGGTGGTAAATGTCTGCAGAAAAGGGCTGGAAGGCAAAAGGGATGCAGAAAAGGTCAGAGCTTATCTCATGTGGCAGGATACAAAAAAATCTTCCTTTTCCCTCCCCATCCAGAACTCCTATCTACTGCTTTGCCAAATTCTGCAAAAATAAATTCTGCCAGTTTGCTCACCATCTGCTTTTGGTAAGGGAGACTTGTAAAAGTGTTCGATTGCAACTCTTTACAATAACCTGTTCTGAATAAATTTGTAAATCCCTCCTGAGTGTACCTGTGTTAGGGAAACAGAGTCAGCCTGTTTTCAAACAATACACAGTAAACACTGGACACACTTTAATATCAGAACACTGCTGCCTGTTGTGGTGCCTTGCTCTGACCTAAACCCATATCATTTCCAGAAGTGGTGTTTGCTCATTTTCCTAGCTGTGTCCTAAACAGTAATTAAACAATTGCATTTAAATACATAGTTTTAAATCTGTGAAATAGACCTATATTTTTGCTAATCTCTAGCTAGGGATTTGCTGCTGCCCCATGTGTTACAATTTCCCCTCTGCTACATCCACCCGCCACTTTTAAGATACTTCATTTTTTTAAAAAAGCTCTTTCCTAAAAGGCCACTTACCATGTTTTTAGGTGCAGATGGGTTTACCGCACAGGCTGAGCCCCTGGGACGTGGAGCAGACCAGCCTGAGCAATGTCAGTGTGTTGCTGGGTGTGCTGTGTACAGTGGTTACAAGACTACCAGCCAGCTCACCGCCCTGCACACGCCTGTGCCTCCTGCACAGCCTGCAGCTACTTTTGTGCTTGCCAGACGACAGCAAACAGTGTCAGGCAACCCAGGGAGATGCTGTGTAACTGTAGGCATGGTGCAAGAAAGCCAGGCTTTCCTAGGCCAGCCTCTGCTAACTCAGAGGAAGAGGGGGCAGTGGTTATCACTGCCTGTTTGCAGCCGAAAGAGTGCCAAAATCAGCTTTTTTTGCCCCAATTTCAGTCCCCAAAATGTTTGCAAGTGGGAGGCTCCAAGGCTCCCACTTGTGTTTCTCCAAAGCTCAGCCCCACCAGGCACACAGGGTGATGGTAGCATGGGTGGGGCAGAGCACAGGCAAGGGTCTGCCAGGCTAATCCAGCCCTCCTGCGTGCAGGGTTTTCCAACTTAGAGCCTGGAGGAAACATTTTTTGCACTGCCTGTATGTGTCCTGGGATAAAATGATCCTGTTCTCATCTTTTTTTGATGCTGGAGCAACCACAGGGTTTTCCAGGAGTTATCTGGGGTTGCACAGGGTGGAGCTGGTTAATGCTGATACTGCAGCCAGTGACGTCTGCAAACCCCTGAGCATTTTCCATCCCATGGAACTGTTTTTCCACCCCTACCCCAGGGTCTCTGCTACCTTCACTGCCAGGGTTGCTTCATCTGCATGGTGCTTCTTGTGTCCTTGCAAGGCTGGTTTGCTCTCAGTCCACCTCAGCAGCATTTGGACCCATTGCAAACTCTGCAAAGTCCCCTCTTGTTCTCAGAGACAGAGGGTCTGCTGCTCCCCTGCTAATAGCTGCCCTGTGTGAGTCCCTTTACTTTGTGTCTGCCTCTCTCTGGACTGCTCAGTCAGCTCATCAGGCACCTAAATACCTTTTGCCTGCAGTCCCATCTCCCACAGGGGCCTTTCCCTGTTGCATGTAAACTAGAGGTCAACAACTGCTTTGAACCAGTCTGGATCAACCCGGGTGGCTCTTTTAAGCACTTTTTAGCTCTACATCAGTTTTACCTGACTCTCTCTTCTTTCTCACTCTTCTCTCTTATTCCACTGCCTCAATATGGCAGGAGACAGGAAATCCTTGATTCAGGACCGCAGCTAACCTAGGAAGAGGTCATACACTACCGCAGACAAGGCATGAAAGCTTCCAGGAATGGCTGTGGATCAGTGTGACACTGTAGTTACCTATAGTTTCCCTCTAGGGTTTAGCTTGTTTTTTATCTTTTTTGGTGCCTACCTAAAAACACCAGATCAGCAAGCCCCTTCTCTTTCCAGGTTTATATGGCCAGCAAAGATCCCTACTGTTGTTATTGCTGTTACACATATACTGTTAGCAGCACTGCACTGTCAAACAACCCAATTCATTGTATCAGGCAAAGTGAAGTGTACACATATATACATGCATACATACATATATACACACGTATGTATATACAGGTGTAAATATAACCCTGACTCGTAGCTGCACGTTACATAGACCTGTTGGGTAATGGTGCGTGGTCCCTGCAGGTGAGGTTTTGTTGCATGACTTAACCACTCCTAAAGAGGAGAGGCTTGCAGGGACCACTAATTAAAATCCCCTAATGATCTACAACATACCGCAGGAGGTAGGCTGTGTTACATAACCTTGTTAATATTAACAAAGTTTTCATGCACCAAAGCCAGCCGTGTTTCACCTGGCCAACACCGATCTGCTGCTTAGCAGCATGGCTTGCGCTTGCCCCGTCCGTCGCCTGCTTCAGGCGTGCCTGTGGGCACTGAAGCCTGGTGGGTTTTCCCCTCCATTTCATACAAAATGAAATATGTAAGTTTTCAGACAGCACAACCATGGCTTCAGCAGGATGTTTGTACAGTAAAACCACAGCATTAGGCAACCTGGGAACCCAGCTCTGAAGATTTATTTCTTCTCTTCAGTTCTTACTTGCATTTGCCTAGGACTGGTCCTCATCTGGTGTAAAGCAGTAAAAGTATTTTGACTTCCACACTGCAATGTAATGCAACGTCGGCTGATGCAACGGAGCTGCTGGCAAAAGCTGTCTTTATCACCCTCAAGGGAAATGTTGATATTCCTTCCCTAGAACTGAGATTTTGCCCACTGGGTGATGAAGACATCAGCTTCAAGGGTGCAGGTCCATCGCAGAGGTAGCAGCTAGTACCACCCAGCACAGCTTAGAGCTGAAGGTGGTCACCTGCACCATTTCCACTCCACTGTGTGAATACCAGCTCCACCGAAGTGCTGGTAGAGCTGAGTCTCAGAAAGCATGATGGGCTTTCATTTTCCAGGCTGGCAGACAACATGTTTGCTGTCCCAGCTCATGGCTGCTGGGCCAGGCTGTTGCATGGTCTCTTTTCTGCAACCCTCAGCCTTTGGCAGGGAAATCTCTCCTCATGTCCTTCTCCTCCACCCTTCCCCACTGCTACCCTGGGGCCCTCCTCACCTTTGTGAATTCTTCAAGGGCCTCTTTGCTCCCTACAAAGTCTAAGGGTGCCCCAGGTGCCAGCATCCCTCTGCTTCCCTGCTGATCTGGGAGCTTACAAACTTTGGGAGATGCCTTACCCCAAAGCAGAGAGGTGTTGGGAGACCCAGACTCTGCTCATGACCTGCTTGAGCAGCCTCCCCACCTCGTCTGACCCTTCCCAAAAGCAACCATCACCTCCTTCCCTTTCTCAGCTTCTCCTCTTGCCAAAATGTGATCTCCTGGGACTTGTGCCAAGCAGCTCACTCAGGCAGCTGCAGGAGAAAGCCCCCACGCAGGACCTTTGGTGAGGTCAGCTGTGCTTACTGCCATCAGCCCTGCTTTGCTAAAAGTCCTGACAGTAAACAACAGGCAGGAGAGAGAAATGAGATGGGTTTGGACCTCATCTCCAGAGGAGCCGCTATGTAACACAGCAGAGCGTTGGAAATGTTTCTCGCCTGAGCTGATCTGCAAAGGGAGCTTGAGCAGGTCAAGTCTCCGCCGTGCCCCATCCCCATCCCTCCCTTCCACGGACACAGCCATTGCCCAGAGAGGGGAGCCTGGAGAGCCAAGCCACAAGGCAGAAAAAGGCAAATACTCACTTGTTGCCAGATGGAGAGATAAACTGAAGAGGGTGGACGAGGAAGGGAGCAGAGCAATGAACGTGGGCAGTGAGAGGCGGCGGGGAGCGACCAGGGGCTGTCCAAAGCCATTCGGGAAACGGGGAGGACTTTCTGGGCTGTAACCCTACACTCCTCCCTTGCATCCCCTCAGCCCAGGAAAGTGAAAGTTGTGGAAAAAAAGCAGCTCGCAATGCCATAAGCAGGCAAAACCCGCTGTAACAGAGAAGGGAGCAAAACTAAATCAGTGCGGATGGCACCAGGGCATGAAACTCATGAGCCATGAGAGCTTCACCCTGGCAAAGGGAATAGCAAATATTCCCCTACACCACGTTGCCGCTCTGACAACCTGCAGCACTTGGCTTGGCACTGCCTGCCCTTGTATGGGTGCAGCTTGACTTTTAGAAGTTACTGGGGGGGAACACGGGGCTGGAAGGAGACCAGCTCGGTGTCCGAACACCGCACGAAGCGCACGTAAACCCTGTATGCAGAGGGCTTTCTTCTCCCGATTAATCCTGCTGTGATTTCTAGCTGCAGAATCCGGGCTGCTGATTGCAGCATGCTCTGCTGTGTTTACAGAAGATAGCATTGTGCAGATGGCAAACATGTGATGACGGGCAACCGATCCACCCCCGCCTTTCTGCTCCCAAGTTAAAAACAGCTGTTCAGACAGACTCAGAAGAGATTTGCAAGCTGGGCTTCTTTTCAGGGGGTTGGGTGGATTGGCATTACCCTGGGAAAAAAGTAAATGCAAAGGGATTCATTGCTTTTCAGCAGAAAAGAGTCACTGGGTGCCCTGTTGGGGTTAAATGGGGATTTTTGCACAGGTGGACAAGGGTCACCAGAGCTGCTGCACCTCATTTCTAGGTATCCGTTTATTTCAAAGGGATTCGTGAGCCCTGGAGGGCCACCCCTATCCTTTCTTGGTGCCTCAGTATCTCCTTTCCAGGGGGAGATGTGACTGTTTGCAGCCAGAACTGACATCAGAGGATGGGGCAGTGCAGCCCCTGCCTGGAAGGAGCCAAAGTAAAAGCTCAGGAGCACAACATTTGAAAAATTGGACTAATTTTCCAGGGGCATGCAGGGGAAAGCAAGCTCAGGAGTAGTGGTTTATTAACCATTTTATTTTCACTTGCACTGGTAAGGTCCCTCTCAAAAACGTAGGGTGTAAAGTTTATGTGAGAAAAACACAGATGAATGAAAAGACAGTGGTTTGGGCTTCTCTTCATTAGCAATTACTGTGATCCATCCTTTGCTCTACATTTGCATTACACTTGCCTCAGAGGCTTCAGCCCAGTCCAAAGCCTCACTCAGTGTTTGTGACTTTTCTGACATGGGTAGCTGCCAATAGCACCAAGAGATGTGGAGGTTAAATCCCTCCCAGGAGGCCATGCATCTCTTTAGGAACTTCTCCCTTGGAAAAGCTCACTAGTAAGGCCTGTAAATCCATTTGATTCAGGAAGGTTTGGTTCATGAGCACCTATAAGGAAACAGAACTGAGGTAAAGGTGTCCTTAGTGTTGCTGGAGGCTATGTCCAATGGATACCCGCCACCATTCTGCACATGCTCCTTAGTGTCCCAAGGGAGTAGGGATGGTGATTATGAAGAGGTCTTTCTTCCTCCTGCAAAGCCAGCTACTGACACCAGTGGTGACTGTGTTTTGGCCCCAGGACAGGGAGGGCTGGAAGGATCACCCCCCTCCTCCTCACACCATGTCATGCAGCATCCTCAGAGTGTGTGAAGTCCCTCAGCTCTGCGTTTTGGATCAGGTCCTCGTATGTGGTGGGGCAGTAGGCTTTGTACAGTTTTTCAGCCAGTGTGTTGCTGCCTGCGACCACGGTTTTCCGATTGTGGTTCATGAAGTTCCACAAGTGCAGTGCATAGGAGTGGTTGAAATTGGGGCTTTTGTCCCACACCTTGTAGTACCGGCCCCAGGCTGGGTATGGTATGGGGTAGAAACGCTGGGGATTGAGGAAGGAGATGTTCTGACACCTGTGGTCCTCAGTGCCTTTGAAATCTGTGAGATTGCAGATGGCTTTGAGCATCCTTGTCATTAAAAAGGGCCCCTGGTTCCCCCAGATGTTCCCATTGTACTTGAGAACAAAGTTCTCCATGCAGTCCCAAATAAATTTGTGGTAGGCAGGGAAGCCAAAGATCCCGTTGCTGGAGAACTGTGACTTCTGTGCTGCTAGGAAGCTTTCCTCAGGGATGGGCCTGATGGATATGACATCTGTGTCCATGTAGATGCCCCCGTACTTCCAAATGAGTGCCAGTCTGCTAGCATCAGAGCTGATGTGGACCCAGTTCTTCTCCTGCTCCGGGACTACCTGCAGAGTGGGAAAGGTGGGACAGTGATGCCGCTGGCAGAGAACAGACCACATCCATCCATTGGATGTAAATGGCACCATAAAACTGCACCTGCATGCCTGAGAATGTCACAAATGTTCTTCTCCAGCTATTGAATTTTATTGGAATAAGATAAGGGGGCAGTGGAGAGCAATGCTTTGTTAATATAAATGAATGCAGGAACGTTTCACAGGTGTTTTGATGGAACCTACAATGTTAAATCAATGATACCGTGAATCATTGCCTGCAATTTCAGTGGGACACAACTCACTTAACACACTCCCTGATCACTCCCAGCTCTTTGAAACAGGCTGGAGGGTTTTCACGCACTGTTGGTATTTGGAGTCATTTTTTCTCAGAAGGAAGAGTTTGGAGGAAATATGCCTGCCCTGCACAGTGACGGAGTCAAACAAATTGGTCAAAAGCGACTTGCAAGCAGTTCGCCAGGAACTTCTTTTCAGGGTGGAGCTTGCAAGATCCCACCTTGGCTTTGCATATTGTTATTATAAAAACTGAAATGTCTCCTACATCTTATCTACTGCGGGCTCTGTCGGTGTGTGGCAGCATTAACAAACGCTCAGATGACTGAGGCAGCACATTTTGTTCAACCAGCTTCTGTTGGGAAAGATTATTAAGCGATGTTTTATCAAAACACGTATGCAATCTATTTTTACCACAGTTTCGTTTGCCAAAAAATCTGATTCTCCAGATAGGGAGGAAAATGCTGATAGTATGTTCAATAAACAGATAGATGAATACACTGCAAAACATGGCAAAAATGAATCTATTCTGAACCAAAAAAAAAAAAAAGTGACTAATTTCACATAGCCAGTCCTGCGTTCCTCCATTCATTTTAAGCCTACTTCAGACCTTTCCCCCTCCCCATTTATAACTATTTTCCTATTTCCCTATTTTCCCCTTATTATAACACTTACCTGGTTGTACCACTGGAGCAGAGGGGTCTCCTGGAAGACAGTTTCCATCTGGAGAGGAAAAATGAAGACATTCTTCATAGAAGACAAAAGCGAGAAGGCTGCATAGCTGGAATTCAAGACCAATGCCGTTTCGTTCGTAAGTCCCTTCATGAAGAGGATGATCGGCCGGTCCTGGTAAATCCTGGCAGCAGACTCCACGGAGCAGGACACCAGTGGGGGCGGCTCCAGGCGATCCGTTGTCTCCAGAAAGATGATACTTTTGCCAAGGTTCAAGACCTGCTCAGGTGTCAGGAAGTGCTTGGGCATAGGCATGTAGGAGAAGCAGCAGCTGGACAGCAGGGAGATCTCATACAAAATGCCTGAGACAAAGAAGAAGCAGAGGCATATCTGGATTTTCTTCAACATTCTAGCTTTCCCTGGGCCTTTGGAGTCATGCCTCAGACGTGGATGCTAAGGAGAGACAAGGAACAGCAAAAATATATGCCAGTGTTATTGCTTAGCAGGACTGAGAAATGGTAGGACATGGCTTTGGACAGTGTAGCATGAAGGCAGTTTGGTGAAGCTTATGCCTTTTCCCCAGGACAAGCTTGGCAGAGTGTCTCACGGTGCAGAGGGCTCTGTGCTGGGGGGGTGAAGTTCTGGGGTCCCACCTCCTCATCCCCAGCCAGGCATGGGATACCAGGAGAGGTCTTGGAGAAGGGACATGTGGCTATGGCTCATGGCACAGCTACATAGTCATTGGGTTGGCAGAGAGGGAAGGACCAAGGGAGAGAGCAAGGCCCAAGGGGAGAGCAAGGCAAGAAGGATCACCTTGCCCCATGCCAAGGCAAGGAGCCCCAAGCCCATCCCTGGGGCAGGCTGGTGTAGCAAACTGTTCCCAAGCACTGCAGCATCGTGCCAACATATCCTTGTCCACAAGCAGGAGATGTCCAGGGGATCTGAGGAGCAAACCCTGATCTGCTAGTGGAATTAGGTGGCCAAGGGGGCTGTGAATGCCAATGAGGGGAAGGTCATGATTACAGTTCGGGATGTGTCAGCCAAAGCTAAAACATTAGCATGTAGGCACAGAAGTCTTTTTCCCAATTTGCCCCTTCTGCTCCCACTTCAGCCTCAACAGCTGTGAGGGACTTGGGTCCTGCAGAGATGGGGGCTGCAGAAGGACCAGAGAGAGACAAATGTAAGGACAGAAAAAGGATGGTTTTGTGCAAGCAAAGAACTAGGACCTACCCGGATTATAGTTCTGAAAAATCCACTTATCCAGCTTGTTTGTTTGCCATCATGGTGGCAATCAGGCACCCTTAAAGCCCAGCTCTGTGGTAAAGACACCCAAACCCTTTGGAGCATGCAAAGGGATTTCTGAAGGCAGGACACTGATGCACGGAGGAAAACTGGCTCTGCTGCAGGCTGAATCTCAGTCCCAGAAACAGTTTGGGGCCAATGAGAGCCACCTGAAAGGATAAAATAGGGACAGGTTTTAGGTGAGACCCATCTCATGCTACATCAGCCTGGCCCAGCTCCTCATTCCTGGTCTTGCCATGACATAAGCCTGTACAGCACCAGGGAGTTCCTGCTGGTGAACAGCAGGATTGAATCTTATCTGCATTGCGCTTTTGACAGGCTCATGACGTAAGGAAATTCTCCCCCGAAATGCTACCTAGTTGCTTCTGAGCAGCCCACATTTGCTCTGCAGAGATCACAAGCCAGTGTCCAGCAGAGTGGAGATACTTTGCATGACAACCTGATGTCCAGGCAACCCCCTGGAAGTGTTTAAAGCCTGATTAATTAAAGGGAATGGGAGGAAGTATGTCTCTGTGTGCCTGGTTAATTAATGAGATGCATTACCATGTCACCCAACCTGAATACAGATAAGTCCGCAGTGTAGCAAACCCTGTGGAAATTCCCCTGCAAGTGCTGAGTGCATGCTTGAAGCTGTGGCAGCTCCTAATCTGTTTCTCAGAGCTAGATCTCATCGAATTAAATGTTAAAGCAGTGACTGTTCCCATCAGTACAGCTTTCCATGCTGCATAGCAAATTTTGTTGTTTTTCATTGCCACTGCACAGAGTTTCCCATTACACCCTGGGTTCCCACAACAGCATGGGAGAAGATGCCAGGGGTGAAGTGGGTGACAATGCTATAGCCACCAGGCATCAGTGTGGCTGTGAGTATGATCTGCTGGACAAAGCCAGCAGGTTTGCAGCCTGCAAAGGAGGGAATGCTGCTTTATTATTATTATTATTATTTTTCCCTTCGTTTTCCCACTTTCTCTCACTGCCCCAGCACTCTGCAGAGGGCCCCTGCTATGAAAGGCGGTACCCTGCGCCCAGGGCCTCCCTGCAGATATAGAATTTGGATGGAAGACAGGCAATGGGGAGCAAATACAAGTGGTTTGGAAATTACTTGTTCCCAAGCCTGCAGATAAAGCAGCCTGTGCTGCAGAGTGCTGCAGCCCCAGCAACGTCCAGGTGCAGCATGAACACCCGCTGCTGAGCCCACCACGAGAAGGCTCAGGAAACAGCAGCAGAAGTGAGATTAAAATAAACTACGTTACTTGAACTACAAAATTTCCTCCCACATTCACCTCCTGCCTTTCTCAGGCACATGCTTCTGACTTACTCCAGCCATTTGAAAATAAAACAGAACAAAAAAGTTGCCTCCTAGCAGCTCCCTCACTGATCTCAGCTTGGCCAGATTTTCAGGCTTATTTTTTTTCCCAGTCCCAGCTTCAACCTAAACCACGCCTGCTGCTGTTTCTGTGCTGCTCCCATGCAGTCCAAGGACTGGGGCTCCTTCCCTCTGTTCTTTGGAATTTTTAAATCTTGATGCCACTGTCTTGGCAATGTTTGCTTGAAGCAGAAAACCCAGGGTTTACTTTGATTAGAAATGGGACCATCAGGACATTCCCATTACTGGATTAATATTTATTCTTTGATGGCCTGAAGATCCGATGTCTCAGGTCTTTATGAGCAGCCTAGCAAAGCTGCGCTTGCAATAGCTGTTCAAATTTAAAATAGTCCGGGAGGCATTTTATTTGCAAATTGTGGGGAGAGAATAAGTAGACATTCCAACAGATACCAGCTCTGTGTACGACATTGTGAAGAGAAATGCGAATCCTCATCGTCTCATTCTGGGAAATTGTTTTGCTTGGTTGGTTTTCCAAAACCTCTATGTGGCGAGTTATGAATTCTCATCACATTTGACCTGGAGGCTGCTGTTATCAAAATGTTCACTTCCCTGCTCAAGTTAAAAGGACTGCAGAACTGAATGTTAAAAATAAATCCCAGCCATTGAATAGATTACCCTGCTGAGTGGGTTGCTTTTCTGGATGCAGCAGACGGCATGCTGGCTTGATGGCCCATCTTGTAAAGATATTTCTTTTCTCGGGGCAATTTCAGTATTTCAAGTGCAGGATGAAAACGGGTGGGAGACTACAAGAGAGATTACTACAAATGTGTGATAATTCCTCTGAGGTGTCCATGAGACACATGCGGCGGGAAGGTACAGCGGGACTTTTCAGTAAATGCCACCAAAGGCAGTGAGTAAATCAACCCGCCGGGGCGATTGCAGCCATACACACCCCCTGCACATCACAGCCTGACCCCATGGCTAATGCTGGGGTCCCTGCAGTGGCAGCCTGGCCAGAGGGATCCCCTCCCAGGGCAGCCCACAGGTCACAACCAGCCCCACAGGGACTTAGAGAGGGGCTCAGCTTGCGCAGGGACTAAGTCTCCCCCTCATATGCGAAAAGGATTTTTTTTTTAAATAAAAAAATAACAGCACCTGTAGCTTTCAGTTTGCACAGCCCTTTAGTTCAGATTGGGTTTGAGTTTTAGACTACGTGAAGCAAGTCACCCACATTATGAATTACAGTTTATGCACCACAGGTAAATAATACACGTATCACAGTTCTCTGGCAATGCCAAACTCTGCTGCCACCAAATCCTCGTCCCCACGGCTCCTGGGCATCCCTCAAGATTCAAAAGAGAGACTCCCAGCCTCTTGTCTATCCCCAAAACCGCAGCTTTCCTCTGAGAACCAGTGGGTTTTGCATTTGGGTCTGCACCCAGCCAGCTGGGTGACTGTGGGTACTTCTCCTGGCAGGGAATAACCCCAAGGCAGTCCCCCTTTGTAACACACATGGCATCGCTTGAACCTACACAGGTTTACTTTCATGTCTTTACAGAATCTGCTGAGTAAATTACAGCTATAGTCAAGTTAGCGCACGTGCGTGCACTTCAAAGCCAACTTCCTTCCAGATTTAACACCAGGCACATTTGGAAACCTCTTTCACATGGAAAACATGTAGAAGAACATATCATATTCATTGCAGACAGTAATTAATGCAGACTTTCCAACCTCCAGCAATGCATACCAGTGAAGGGGCTTCTTACTGCACTGCTTCTCACCTGCCTTCTGATTCTACAGCCTGACATGTTTATAGAGATAAAGCAAAACTCACCTTTTGGCTGCAAAAAGCAGGCAAAGCGTGCAGTCTGTTGGGAAGCAAAGCCAACCTGACCCACACTGGAAGGTATCCACAGCTGGTGGAGAGTCCTTTGCCTGTGCCAGAGGAGCTGCACTGCCTCTCCACTCTCTTCTGCCCTGCCAGGGCTTGGAGTGGCCTCATGGCTTGCTCTCCACCAGCTCTGGTGTTTGCATTCTTGGTGTGCTGAGATAAGGCTGAGGAAGGAGCTAGGGCTGCATTTTCAAAACCGTGCAGGCACACAGGAGCACACAGTGTGAGGTCCTTTGAGCAGCCAAATGGAAGCTCTGCTGCTCTGTGAGGGTCAGGAGAGGTGGGTGGGACTGAGTGGGTGCCAAAATGCAGACCATTTGCACCTTTTTGGCATGGTTTACAGCATATTAAACCTTTTCTCTTTGTATCTAGAACCACATTTTTGGAGGCTACTTTGCACCATAGCTTAGATCTCTTTCACTGTATAGCAAAGAACAGCTATGCTGGAGTGGCACTGATGCTCTGAATACTTCTGAGGAAGGCAACAACAGGGCTACACAAACACATCCCAAATAACACAACACATCCTGAACTGGCTGTCTGACAAGCTCAGATGCCTGCCCAGCTCTGCATTAGAGATCAGGCAGGCAGGGAGGTTTGCTGGTCTGTCAGAGCTTCTGCTTGTTCGCACAACCTGTCCCCAGGAGGATGCCTTGAGTTGTACAGGAGCGCTGTCAGGTGCCCCCAGGATTGGGATGGCCCACCTCAGGTTGGAAGAATCCCCCAGAGGTTTCCTGGCCCTGGGGTCTAAGAGGTATCAGTGACTGTCCTGTGCTGGGACAGCAGAATTTGTAAGGGAGAGGTGGAGCTGTAGCACCAAAGAGAACTCCCCAGTGCATCCCTCCTGCAGCCCTGACCTGTGCTGGACCAGTGCCGCTCAGCCTGTGCGAGGAGACTAGAGCATCCTGCTGGGATGCAGTCCCTGCCTCCCAGTCTCCCACAGCAGTCAGGCTCTTTGCGGCAACCCTCCTGCTCCTTTTCCCCTTCTCCTCCTGATTTTTGGCAAGGCTATATATCCAGGGCTGGAAGCTTTCTCCAGCCAATGGGTGCCAGCAGCCCCACATGTTGCACACATGCAAGCATGGCAAAAACACTCATTTGCCACCCAGAAAACCACCTCTCTCCACCAACAGCAACCACTTAGTGCTTATAAACCACCAAAAAGCACTCAGCTCAATCCCTTCACAGCCTTTGGTAGCAGCAAAAAGTGAGCCTGCTTGCTCTTAAAAATCAGCCACCGAATATGTCAGGGTGTGCCCGTTTGCTCGTGGCCAACTTGGGGGCACCCCACCTCGCTGCACCGCAGGATGCAAAGGGCCTGCCCCTGGCTTTGTTTGCGCTTGCACGTGTTTCCTGCTGTGGAGAGCTGGTGCAGGATGCAAGAGTGGCTAATGTTGCCGCAGCCAGGCAGAGCAAACAGTCCCCACAGAAAACTATCGAGATAGTCAGAGCTTTATCAGCAGATCGCACCCTGGGCAAAAATGCCAGGAGGGCTCCAATTCCAATCAGGCAATGACGTAGGTGAGGAGCTCCCATGCCCCAAAACACCTCTCTGCAGGAAACCCTCTCCTTTGCGAAACGCTCACTCAGGTCCTTCATTTCCAGTCTGATCTGCAAGGAAATAGGATAGCCAGTGTCCAGCTCCAAAGCCAGGAGCTTCTCTGGGGATGAACACATCCATCCATCCCTTCCTAATGCACATACGTAGTGTCTGCTGAGCCTAGAGGATGCGTTAATACAGGGGCATGCATGGGAACAGATGGCAGCTGTTATTAAGAGTTTCCACCCAGCTTTTATCTTGCACAACATGAAAGCATCCCCCTCCTGTACCAGCTCCCCCCATTCCCTTGAGATACCACCAAGCTCCTTGCCCTGGATTTAGCAAGGGAATTTTCTATGCAACTCAATCCTGCAGAAGGGGCAGTGTAAAGTTAAAGTCTGGAGAAGCCCATATCCCCAGCATATAGGGGAGATGATGAAACTATGAGCTAAAATGCACAGGCTCAGCCTGCAGCAGAAAGTGAGAGGGCTGTGCATTAATGCAGGCTGCCCACAACCCTGGCTGCTTGGTGGGAGCATTTGGGAAGGCACTTTAAGGCAGAAATGGGGTTATTTATCTTAGGGGATTCTCCTGTCTATCCCCTGTGCTTCTACAGGCACAGACCCAGGGTTTGGCTGGGCTCTGATCTCCAAAATGAGCATCTTTGCCCCAGAAATGTGCTTTTGAGGGCTGGACTCATCCTGTCTCTTAATATGTCAAATGAATTGAGGCAAACCTCTTTGTACACTTCCTCAGCCCCACCTGGATGCTGTGAGTTGCCAGCGTCTCACCAGGACTCTGCCCTGTTCTCCTGCTCCACGGTGTGATGGGCCAGATGCCACTGCCATGGCTTTGCCTGTGCCCTGCCAACCCAGCGTGTTATTTTGGGTCCCCAAAAGCCTCCTGGAAAGGCAGCAGTGAAGGACAAGCAGACTCACACACACCAGTGATCCCAGTCTGCATGGAACTGGGGGCTGTGCTGGTGGATGGGGCACTGCCAAGTTACTCAGACTGAGACCGCTGTTTGCTTCATACCCCCACAAAAAAAAAAAAAAAAAAAAAATACAGGGAGTAGCCAAAATCCTGATGCTGCTTTGTATTGCCCTCTGGAGGAGCCTGTTTTTTGCTTTGCTGCATGAGGAGCCCAAAAAAATGGGAGTCTGTAGGCAGGGCCTGTGCCAGGTCCCCCTGCATCCTCAAGGGCTTGGTGGCATGGCCAAGGGAGGCAAAAATCAGACCCCAGTGTCATATAAGCAGTCTGAATCAGACTGAGGCCCCAGCTCCCAGCAAGGTGACTAGTGACAAAGTCATGCTTTCCCTTCACCTCTCCATGCTGTTACATATCCAACAAGAGCAGAGCAACATTTCAGCCTTGAACACCACGGGAGACTCACCACAGTTATGGGGGAAGCATTGCACCAGCTTTGGAACATGGCATGCCTGCTCAGGTTTGGTTCACATGCAATGTTGGCCACTTGTAGCGGCATATCCAGTGTCTTGGGCTGCAGATGTTCAACTGTTTCACCTGACACTGCAGCAGGGACATTGCTCACTTGGGACAGCCTGGTTTTCTGCTCTAGAGCCCACCCAAACCTTCATCTTCTCCACAGCAGAGACCCTGTGGAGATTTTTTTGATCCTGAATAACCTTGGAGACAGTAATCCTACAAAATCACCCTTGCCTCACTCAGAGATGAGGCTCATTTTATTCTTGAACTTGGGAATCTGCTTCAATTTTGCTCCATGAAAGGATAAACGTATTTGCTCTGGAGGTCTCCTGCAAAAATGGAGGTGCATCGATGTGGCTCCTTGACGGTGCTCCAGCAATGGCTGAGCATTGCTCTTCATGAGCCCAACCAGCTGCTGGTCTGGATTTGGCCCCAGTAACGTTCAAAAGGATGATTTCTTACCTGTTCGGTAGAGAAGCCAGGTCCCGAAGGCAAGCATCCCACGTGGGCACTGGCATTCCCCTAGAAGAATAACACATTATATTATTTCCGTACACACTCTCAGCATCACCCCAAACAGGTTATTAAATAATATTAAACAATAGCTCGTTCCCTAAACCTTACCAAAAGTCTGCTCAGGTCGGTGGTCACTTTTGAGTAAGACCTCTGGAAGACCAGCCTGAATGTCCACAAATAGGGGGAGAAACATGCCTGGATTTGCTCCCTTTGTACACTAATGCTTTTAGGCATCTTACTTGCTGTTGTTAACTGCCAGCATGTATATCTTTTGGTATTTACTGAAAGCTTGTGTCTTTTTTAGAATTATGTTGATCTGGTAGAAAACTCGTTTGCTCCTTTTGAGCTTTCTTAGTTATTTTACCGAAAATCAATAGCTGTCACTTGGGAAACAGTAAAGCATTTATACCTTACATGCATATGGACAGAAAAGAAATGAAGCTCATATCACTTTGTGATAAACAGAGGGACCCAGAGTTACATCTCTCAAATGCAGGCTTGTCAGTCAGTTCAGAGGAAGGCAGGGCCATAGGCACTAATGCACAGAGGAAAAAATATTAAGGAAGGAATGCAAGGAGATGAATTGTGCCAAATGACACTGTGCCAAACTACAAGCAATTGTAAAGCAATATATTTTTGCTTAAAGGTTTCCATATTTATGTTTCTAACACTTGAAATGTCCATACAGCGTTAGAGATAAAGAAGGTGTAACAACTAAAAAGGCAGCCATCGTATCTGCAATGAGAAGAGTTTTCTTTTCTATGCCTAGTTTTACTTTGTTAAGCTTTTTGCAACTTCCCACCTTGTGATAGCACCACACTCTGCAAACACATACGCATTATTATAGCCTTCAGTTTAATTTAGTCACCCCTTGTGATATTAATTTATACATTGTCATATCAGGATTTTGGAGAACTAACTGACTTTTCGATTTTTCATGAGGAGTGGGGTTAACTGAAGACATGACGTTTTTGGTACAGTATAGAGGGAGATGGTTTGGTGGGGAGTGCTTCTAAATCTGCCTTTATATCATGAAGGCTTTTTGTGCCGGTATATTAGAATGCAAACACCATTAGACCTTGGGGGCCTCGCTTAGCAAAAACACTTTCTAAAAATCTCCTCCTATTACAAACAGCTTTGTTACTTCTGACCAAAGCCAGTGTAAACTACCAGTTTACATGCTAAAGATTATATTTCAGCCACCAAGATTCAGGCTGTGTCAATCACAGAATCACAGAATGGTAGGGGTTGGAAGGGACCTCTGGAGATCATCTCATCCAAGCCCCCTGCTTGAGCCGGGACACCTAGAGCAAGGTGCACAGAACCGCGTCCAGATGGGTTTTGAAGGTCTCCAGGGAAGGAGACTCCACAACCTCTCTGGGCAGCCTGTTCCAGTGCTCTGTCACCCTCACAGAAAAGAAGTTTTTCCTCATATTCAGGTGGAACTTCCTGTGTTCCAACTTGTGCCCATTGCCCCTTGTCCTGTTGTTGGGTGCCACTGAAAAGAGTCTGGCACCCACCCTTTAGATATTTATAAGCATTAATAAGATCAGTAACTCTACCTTCTCTGCATCCTGTGGTCCTTGCAATGCAAAAATCCCCACCAAGCAAAATCCATTAGCAATTTGCAGGCTGTTCGCATGTGAGCAGGGTAGCCCAGAGCAAATCCACCCAGGTCCTATCCACTGCTGAAAGCCTGTTTTTGCTGGACCCCACAGAGCATCCAGCCCCTAAAAAAAGAGAAACACTGGATAATGGTAAAACTCCAGACACGTGGTTGCTTTGCCTCTAAGAAAAGGGGTTTTTATAATAAAACAAACATTTGTAAATGCTCTGTTAGCACAGTGCCCTGAGCAGGCTGATCTGCCCCACGTTGATCCCTGCCCTCCCGTGCTCTGCTCAGTGGGGACAGAGCAGCTAATGCCTGAATAATACCAGAAGGAAAACACTGCCTACACCACAGGGTGAGCAGGCATGCCTGATCCCACCACTGCCATTGTGAGAAGGTGGATCCAAACATGCAGCAGGACCAGGAGCTGGGCACTGAGCAGTGATGGATGCACATCTGGAGTTAGTGCATTAGAAATCTACAGCAAAAGTCTATCAGAAAATCATGCTTGATTTTATTACCATTTTGTGGACAGCCAGTAACAAGAGCTTTCTATATTCATGAATTCATCAGATTCATATTTCAAAACTAATAAATGTTGTTGTTATTATTATTGGAATGAATTTCTCTATTATGTACTGAGTGATTGTAACTACTTACTGCCTCCAGCACAGGAACCACCTGAAGAATAATACAAGCAAATAATATTTCTGTAGTGGTTGCTACAGGGTTTTGTTAGGTTTTTTTAAGTGAGAAAGGTATTAACCAGAACAACAGCAGCAATCATAACAGAAATAAAGTCATTATAAGGTTGTGTATAACGCTACCAGCTTTTTCCAGGTAAATTTAGTTTGGGGCACATGACTCATGCTTCTATGAGATTTTTCTTGGTTTCTTGGAGTTCTGCCCCTAATAACAGCTTCACACTTTCTGCCTGCTTTATCCTATGTACAGAGGAAGGAAAGAAAAACAAATCTCAGCAGAATGACTTCCTGATCCAAAGACTGCGAATACGGATGATGAGCCTGTTTGCTTCAAACCCCTTATTGACACCTATTAGCCCGTTTGTTCCCATGGCCCATGTGTGCCTCCTGGGCTTGTGTACTTTGGAGGTAGGGCTTTCCTTGCTCATGGGCACCTTCAGCACTGTAGCTTTTTTTCTCACAAGCTTGTCCATAAAATGCTGTGCATTGACAAAGAGCAGAGGAGATGAAGCAACTGACCATAAATTATGCACTTGCAGGCTAAATCTAGATAACTAGTGGACAGAGTGGATCAGCTGTGATAGATGGCTTTCCTCCAGCTAGCTGACAGCATGGGGAGTGGAAAAAAGGCAGAAGGGGCTGCAGAGCTTCCTGGGAGGCACTCCATTGACTATGCTAGCATGAACCAGTCTCCCCTGCCATCACAGAAGGGTTGATGGTAGAAGTAATGAGTCCCTCTTCACCCTAGTTATTTCTTCCCCATGGTGATTAGCAAGTCCCCTCACTGCCTCCATTGGGCTCCATCCTGGCCTCCCTTTTCACATGATCAACAGGGTGCCTCTATCCAAAGAGCCGCCATGGCATTGTAGTATAGAAAATTAGCAAAAAACAAGACTTTCCAAGAGGCCCAATCTAGTTGTCAGCATATTTTGACATGAGTCCAATAAGATGGATTCAAAAAAGATGGGACCCCACCATGCCAAAACGCAACATTTGATTGAGCATCTGCCAAAACAAAACTAGCAGACTGCTGCGAAGGCTGCATTTTCCAGGTTTTTTTTTTTAGGCATGTACAATGGCAAAGAGGATCACTGTGAGCATCTTCAGCTCCCCACCCTATGTGAGCAGGTACCCATTGATACCTGGAGGGGACATTTATTGCAAATGCTAGGCAAAATTTAAACTTATAGCCCCAGCGTGATGGCAGGTTTCTCTGCTGCCACACTATAATAATTTCAGCATATCCCTATCCAGAATTCAGGATTTTCCCCTGCAATAATGTGGACTAATTCTGCAAGTTGCAGACCCTCCGTCTGTTGTGGGTCTGTTGCAACAGAGTGGAGAAACCAGTCACTTCCATGTTACCTTCATTTCAGTCATGCCATGTCATTACCTGATAAGAAAAATTAAAATTACATTTTCGTGTCTAAAATTCATAGGTCACTTGCCCTCATTAACTCTGCTGACCACCTGTGCATCCATGACATCAGAGATGGTATCAGACCATGAGCAACACTCTGGACTGGCATGTTTAGAGGAGGACTTCTTCTCTCCCAAGGGTAAGAATAACTTCTGCAAATACTTGGGAGTTGCAGAGGTGTCTTTAAGCCATGAACCTCTATTCTGCATGGACAACTTGCAGCCATTCTTTCTCACCTTCTGCCCCCCCTCTTTGGAAATTTGTGCTGAGCTGAGGGACTGAGATAGGCTCCAGATCTCTGGAACAGGGAGAGCGGAGGGAGAGATGACAGGAATGGACAAAACCAGCAGGACAGAAAGAAGGTACGTCTTCAAAGTGAGGGGAAGGATAGAGCCAGACTGAGTGTGACCATGCACACATAAGGGAAAAAGAAAATAATTGAAGGTTTCCTTAGTGAAATATATAAAAGTAGGCAGAAGGAGGGACAGCCTGCCAGGAAAAGTAGGACCAGGCTAAAGGGTAATCAAAGCATTCCCTCCAAATTAAACAGATGATTAGTTTTTGATGGTAAAGGTGATGTGGATTGGGGAGTGAAGGCAGACAGTTACCTGGAATAAGAGGGGGGGAATGAAAGCAGCCACATCTGCAGTGAAAGCAGGACCCTGGAGAGGACCCAGATGAAGCCTGAGGGGTGGGGAAGTCTCCATCCCATTTGGAGGGAAGAAGCTCATGGTGTGCAGAGGGGAGAGCAGAGATTTCTAATGAGTGTTTTGGGTCAAATGGCACTGATTGAACCCCCACAAGCAAATGGATTATAAGGAAAGTAAGGGAAGATAAGGAAAATGAAAAGCATGAGCTAGCCAGCTATGGATGTGTTAACCTGTTTTTAGTTATACACAAGATTGTAGGACAAATTCTGAAGGAAACATTAATTAAAGGCACTGAGAAAAATGAGATAAAGTGCAACACAGGTTTACCAAAGGCAGTTTGTGCCAGACTGTGCTGACATCTTCCTTTGATAAGATAATTGGTTTTCCAGACAAGGGAAATTTGGTAGATCTAATCTATCTGGAGTTCAATAAAGCATTTGATATGGTGCCGCATGGGAAATTATTAGTGAAGCTTGAGAAAATGAGAATTAACAGAACTACTCTGAAGTGGAAAGAGCAGGAGCTGGTGCAGAGGCAGTGGCAGGATTGTCACAGGGGAAATGGGACAGGAGTGAGATTGCTGGTGGGTGTCCGAAAACCCTATCTTGAGACCAATCCTGGTAAGGGCCCTCCGTCTCTAAGATTGGGAACAGATTGGTGAAGTTTGTTTACTTGCCTGGATTTTCTGCAGCATGACTCACATGTGCTTGGTGCTCGTGACCTTGAATGCTGTGGATGGAAGTATCGCTGCAGACTTTGTAGGGATGCACCTGCGCCATGAGATGGCAATGTTGTTCCACCAAAAAGCATTCCTCTTATTTCGTCTTCCAGCTCTAGTTTTCACTGTCTGGACACATTTCAGTACGTACTCCAAGAAACATCAGTGGTTGCAACTGTGAAACGACAATGATGGTGGAAGCTAAATTAGTCCCTGCGTGGCTCAAGCAATGTGGCTCTGGACAATCTGCCTTCGTGTCTCGAGTCTGCAAATGTGCAGGTGACATGGGAAGGGAACATGTTTAAATACATCAGATGAGAAACAAGGCATCACTACCTTCACTGCAGATCCAGTCCAAATAACCTTTCCCAGTTTAAAAAAAAACAAAACCCCAACCCCAAACCAGGCAATGTTGCTCAGGGTAAGTGCAAACGCATGCGTGCATGGCAGAGAAAGAGGGAGAGGAGGAGACAATTTTATATAGAAATAAAATCTTATTTCTTCCCTGTATTTTTAGCTTAAATTACACCCAAATGCCATCTGATCAATTCAGCTGAAATGAGCCCTTAATCCTAATAAGTCTTGATCTCCTTTTTAAACCTTGGGAAACAGCAGGGAATGTGTTTGTGTTAAGTATTAACACCTTGATTCAGATTTCTTTGGCATGTATCTAACTTACGTAAGCATAAAATGCTCCCATTTAATATTAAACAAGAAATTGGAGAGGGCCAAAGAAACACTTTGGACTGCTTTTTCTTGCCACGCATCATGTCTGATCACTTCAGTTCTTTTCTTGAATGGGAAGGTATGGAAAGTACATTAAATTTTTATGAATTCACCAGTTAATGCAGCAGTGGGTTGCTTTGTCTGGGCTGAGCTAAATATACCCCATTTGGGCCCTTTCTGTGTACTAGAGATGTTTTAATCTAAAGTAAAGCTGAGAAGATCAAGCAAACAAGAGGTATCTGAAGACACCTAATAGGAAAATAGCTGATGCTGCATTTCACCTGTGCTGCGACAGATTTAGCCAAGAATAGGACTCATGCTTTTCTTTAATTCTTTGAAAAAAGCTTGGAGGAGTTCATTATTCCTCAAACCTAGAACAATTTTGTCAGTTTTAATACATATTTAAAAATATTGAATTTGCCAAAGGATGCTGTTTCAGAGAAATGTGGGTGTTAGGTGCCCACTGTAACCCTTCATTCAATCATTTGCCATTATGTTGCCTCCTGAACATTGAAATTCACACATTATTTTTGTTACTTCCTATATTTCTTACCCTTTTTTAGTATCGGTGCTATCACTTCTTTGCCAGTGGTAGCCTACACAATAAAATTGTTTCTCTCTCCCTCTCATTTTACAGCTACCCAGGAATTTCTTTAGGTCATCTATCACTTCCTAAACTGTGGATTAGAGTTGTAAGAGAGGAAGGGTTAACTGGCAGAATCTCTTTTTATAGTAGCCTTGCACAAGGCTGGCCCCAGCTGCTCCAAATTAGTGTGGACCCAGTGGTGTAAATCAAGATGTATTCATCTGAATGCAGCTGTGATTATTTTTCCTAGCTGAGTGTTTGCTGCAGGGGGCTTTTTCTGCTAACCTGCTCATCACCCTTTGGGCTCATCAGTAGACCTGGTGTTGAGAATGCTTGTGGTGTGTGAGCTTCCCTGGCCCTGATGGGAGAGGAAAGGTGTGGGGGAATCCTGAAGGTGGTAGCATTTCCATTGCTAACCAAGAGCAGATTTACTGTTAGCAGCAATGAGAGCACCTCTCTCTCCAGATGGTGCCAGAGGTGCCCCATGGAGATGGGGTCAGGTGTACCAGGGAAGGTGATGGGAGGACCCAGGTGTGTCCTTGGAAGTGGGTGTGAGGATGGGGAGTAATGAGCAGTGCAAAATTGCCTGTACTGGGCAATAAAGTGGTGAGAAGAGAATAAAATTTATCTTAGCAGCCTGCTTTGCAGCTTAGTGCTCAACTTAGCTGGGTGGGAGACTATGCTCAGGTCTCCTGCTTAGCCCTCTTCTGGGAAGACCCATAGGGAGTGTGTGTTACCCTGCTCCCTTCACCTCCAAAGCAGGGTGGAGGTAAAACTTGCAGGATCTTAGTTTCAAAGCTATTGAAATTAAGGTATTCAAAGGTATTTCCATATACATTTCCATGTATATGGAAATGGGGGTCCCCCTGGGATCCACTGGAAAGGCCACACCAATCTCATGCCCTTGAGCAATGTGAGTCTGAGTATTTGGTCTCCACCTTCTACACATTCTCCTGTAGGAACAAACACTGGCTTTGTAAATCCTTTGGAGCTTCATCCTATTGCACCTCCCTACACCCAGAGCACCGTATAGATCCCAAAGGTGGTTGTGCAGATATCTCTCGTCTTGTCAGCATTTTCCTTACTGGAGCCCTGCAATGACTAAACAGTGTTAGAGCTCCCATCCCATTTAGCTATAAATAAAAGGATCAAGGTCTTGACCTCTGGAAACTCACTGTGACCCCATCATTGTGCAACGATGCCCAAAACACTGTATTAAACTGGCAGGGAACATAAATCTGGGAGGAACTAATGAAGACCCCTAGGGCCACTGCTCTCCATAGCTGTCTTGTTAACGTGATCTAGGAAAGACAGGGGGCCCTTAAAAAAAAACAAACAGAGGTAATAAATGACTCATCAAAGTCAGGGAGAGACAGAATATTGTCAAGGAAATGTTACAATACTGGATGAAGTATTGCAGAGCATTGCACTTGCAACTGAGCACCACTGCCAAGGGGATTGGGGGGGGCAGTTATCCCTCTAAAACTTCAGTGACCTTCATGGCCCATCCAAAATCAGCATCATCGTTAAAGGCAATGAAAGGTCCCATCCTGTGACTCATCCTTCTTCTCACTGACAAAAGTAGAGTAGAAGTGAAAGCCCTTTTGGTTTTGTCTTCATGCCAGTAGGGACTGAACAGCTTCTGAACGGTGTGATATTTGGGCCTTTCACTCATTTAAAAGGCCCAATATTTTATGAGAGGCAGGAGAACTTTCAAAGGTGCCCAAGGTGGCTGGAGCAGAGGGCTGAAGTGTGAAAAGCTGCCTAGGGGATTTGTATACCCAGTGCTGGTTGAAGTGGTTGGAAATCTATAATTGAATACAATAGGCAGCATAAACATCACCGTTTGTGCTGGCTTCCCAAATACTCAGGGCTTGGTACCCTCAGGGGCAGTAAGAAAGGCCATGGGTTGTTCTGTTGGTATAATTAGCCTCTGCCAAGTCCTTAGGATGCTGAAATCGGAGATGGGAGTCAGAGTCTTTTGGTGATGAAGGTGGCAATGACAATGCTTTTGGGTTCGACTGTCACCTCTGCGATGGCTGATAGGGTGGCCAAGACTGGTGTGCCCAGACAATTGTCCAGGAAGCCTTGGTGGCCAGGGCCATCTGCCTGTGCATGACAGCAAACCAGAATTAGATGCAGCAGTGAGTCTCAGGTCCCCAAACTTGCACGTCCTTGCTCTCGACCTTCCAAAATGACTGGCAGATGGATGGAAAAATTGCATGGGACAACAGAGAGTCAAGTAATGATTTTAAAACTGTTTCCAAGCCTGCTGCTTTGTCACAGTTCTCAGATGCTACAGGACAGAATTACCCTGGCTTTCCAGGTAATGCAGGCGCTGATTTCCCCTAAAATTGTATTTTGGCTGCTCACACTGCCATCGCTGTCCCAGCTGCCATTGGGGATCCCAATGGCACCAGGAATCAGGTGGGTTTCCATTGTGTTCATCTGTCAGTGAGGACAACATGCCAAGAATGGATTAAACCTCGACACCAGAGACCTAGGGAGCCCTGGTACCAGCCTGTGTCCCTCACTAATCCTATTCTCTATTAATTTGTTATCCCATTAACACCTTGCACATTTCTTTCTTTCACTGCTATGCTATCCTGAGAGACTTCTCGGGACCTTGTAATATGGTATTTTGTTGTTAAGAGTGTAAGCCAGCAAACTCTTCTCATCTGAGCACAGAAATCCCTTGATAGAAAGAGAGAAAACTGCTGCTTTGTTTCTTTCAATCAATACTATCCATTAAGATCTGTGTCTAACAGCTCTGAGTCCAAGTGAATAACCGAATGAGCTACCTCCTGCTCTCTTAAACCTTTGGAAATAGTAAATGCTCTTCTAAAAAGAACAATTTGATATTGCAGCCCTATCTGGACCAGGCAGGGGGGCAGCTTTCCTCTTTGATGTATGAAAACAAAATTGCTCATGATTTTCAGAGAGCAACAGAGGGCAGAGAGAAACACGCCCCTGCTTCTCCAGAGAGCCCCATGGTGCTGGGTGAGACATCAGTTGGGGTAGACCTCCCCTCCCCAGCACTAGTGCACCAGCATGTCAGAGTTCACAGGGGGCATAAGGTGTAAAATCTCCAGCATCAAGCCATCAGTGGTGAAAATTGTGCAGTTTCATGTACTTTAGGGGTTGGCTGTGAGCTAAGCCTGGCCTTGCTGTGCTGGCTGGGAGGTGTGGACTGTGGCACAGCAGGGGATTACAGGGAATGTGGTCCCTCTACACCTCCTGAGCACAGCCGACTTCAGGCTATAGCGCACCCACAGCATGGGCAGGATCCTGCTGCACTGTACCCACACCGAAAGTAAAAGGTTTCTCTCCCTGGAAGGGCTCAGCTCAGCTAAAGCCTCAGGAGCTTCACAGTTAGAAACCTTCTTCTCATTCCTATCTTCAACCTGTCCAAGTCCAGCTTATACACAGTTGTCTTTGTGCCTATTAATACAGGTGCAATCAATATTATTACAATCAAAAGTAGTACTGATATTGGTGCCCCTCTTCTCTTGGGAACCCCAAAACAAACTTTCTGCTTTAAGCAGGGAACCTCACAGCAAAAGACCAGGTTTTCAGTCTAGATGGCAAACCCTTCAGGTTATCCTGCCATGAAACCATACATGCAGCCCTCAAATGTGTCAGCTGAGGGATTCCTGATAGAGGTAGGCAAATACGACCATTGCACAGGCAACTGCAACAGAGCGTGTCTCCCTGTCAACATTTCAGAGAGAAACTCCAGCCAGAAACAGGCGTAGAAAAGGCTAAGGGGGGGATGACAGTCATGGAGAGCCCATCTGAGAAGAGGTTGGTGCCTAGAGAAACATACTCGCTAAGCAGTGCCTGCTGCAGTGCTTTACAAAACATGTGGAGCTATAGAATGGTTTTCCCTTCCCACCTGCCACCCCATGGAGCGTACCACCAAGTGAACAGTAACTGAATGTGCTATGGGAATGTGATCTGTGTTCATTATTGATCTGAAGGTTCATCGGTTAGCGTCAACATGATCAATACTTTATTATTCCACCAATCAATTCCTGCTTTGTTTGTGAACTTTACCCAATTGATATACATTAAAAAGTTTAGCAGCATTGATAGGGTTCAAATCACGAGCTCTAAACAGAGAAGAAAAAGAAGTCGTTTATAACACAGAGATCCCGGCACTGCAATATCTCAGGTGCAGTGAGACCTTGCAGGTGGATACTGCTTGGATAACCTGGGGTGTTCTGCTCTCCAGGCTGGACAGGCTAATGACCGCTTGGTCACATAAAGCCTAATTAGAGCTAGACCCTGCATTGGAATAAGGTGAACAGGTTCAGGAGGGTTTGTGCAGGCAAAGTCACTGGGGCAAACAACAGTCAAGAGGCTGTTGCTCCCTGACAGTATTACCTGGGGGTCCTTCCTGGCTGTAGGATGCTGTGTGTGGGGTGGTGGTAGGGGGCATCACTCTCCTAAGAGCAGCTGAGCTTGGGCTACCAGAGACCCCATTGGGTTGGGAGACTGGTGGTGGTGCCCCTCAAGGAACTGTCTGCCAGTTCAGACTCATTTCTTGACATCCTGAAATAGTTCTTCTATTTGAGTCCTAAATGTCCTCAGCTCAGGGTGATCCTGGCTGATGCAGTCTGACATGAGGAGCAAGAAGTCTCCTGATGAGCCAGGGCTGAAATTCTCTGCAGTCCAAACCTGAACCTGTGCAGTGACCTTGGAAAGAGATTGAGGAGTTCTTGGCTACATTGCTTCCATGAGCAGGACCACACTCCTCTGCCCCATGTACCCCTGGCCATCCGGTTGCAGAAGAAAACTCTTGGAAAAGATGTAGATCTGAAGTGAAATCTAATAGTTTGCCTTATGGCAAGATGCAAATGGAAGAAGGGTCCTACACAATGAATTTTATTGTTGCAAGACAAGAAGTCCCCATGCCCTGCCCAGGAAGATGAAACCAAAGTGCTGTTCAGGTTGTACATGATGCATTTTCTCACCATCCCCTCTGCACACCCAGTGCAGTGTTTTGTTCTCTGGATTTCACACTGCCTCCCCTTCTTTTATCCCAGGCTCTGAATTGCTCTGGCTGCACATTGCCCACTGTTTGTTTGCAACGCCCCCTCATCTGCAAATACACAAGGTGGGTGAGCGTGGGAATTTCAGTGCTGAAGGCTGGCCGCGGACATGTGGGGTATCGGGCCACTGCTAAATACTCATCTACCATGCAAACAAACCTGGGAACACTCCACTGAAGCTGGTGCCCTGCCAATCCCAATGGCCATGAAGGCTATTTCCTACAGGTGCTGTTTCGAAACAACTCTCCCACTTTATAACCAGGCGCTGGTTGTCTCTTGACTCCAATGAAGAGTCACATACCCCTTCTGTACAGCCCGTTTCTGGCTTCGAAGGCACTGCAGATGTGCATGAGCCTGTCCTCAAAGCATGGCATCTCCATACACAACATCTACCCTGGCACTTCTTAAATCCTAGCCTGTGCTATCCTCTGGTGTAGTCCTGGTATGGACGTCATCCTTTGGACTACCCCCCTCCCTTTTTCTCTGATGGTTATCAAGGCAGGAATAAAAAATACCAAGCAGCTTTTGGAAGAACAAACCACACACACATATATATATTACCAAAAGCATCCTGATTAAAACTGATTTTATAGCAGGATGCGAGCTGCAGCTGGAGTCAGCATCCGATTTGCTGGTCCCCACTCTCACCAAACTACTTGTATATTATTCACAGTTGTAAATTGCTTTGAGATTTCTGGAAGACATTAGAGCAGATAAAACCCTATTTCTCTGCAGTCCTTTTAAACATCCCCATGTAAAATCTATTATCGTTCAGAGGGATGCATGGGGATGAAAGGCAGGGGAAAAAAAAACCCCATCACTAAGAGTATGCAGTGCCCCAAGCTTCATGCAATTTTACCTGAAAATGAAGCTTTTGTCAGTGTCTTTTCTCCATGGGGCTTTTCCATTCCCTGATGTAATCTGAACATTTTACTATTTGTGTCATTACTGAACAAAAGGGTGAAAATGTGATTTTTTTTTTCTTTAAATTAAAGGGCTTTTCCCCCCACTATAGAAATGGTAAAAGAATATCAAATTATGGCCTGACAAGGTACACTTCTGAAAGAGAATCACCAGAGTACAGCAGATCTATATCTTATCTCACTATGAAATTGCATGTCTGTGCGGTAGCATTGTAACAGATTTCAGCTGGGCATAAATTCGTAGCATTGCAGGGTCTAAATAGGAAGCTTATTGGAGCCTAAATTGCAAGTGAACTATATATGAACCAATTTCAATACTAATGAGCTGTTAGCCACACAGTTGCAGAATATTAGAAAGAGGCTGTGGGCGAGATTGCGGGGAGCTATTCTTCCCTCCATGCAAGCCCCAAAATCGCATCAGCCTTTGCCTGGAGCCAAGGCAGGGATGAAGGGGCACATAGTTCTTCTTCTCACCATAGCTGGAGTCCTTCTTAGCCAGCATGAGAAGCACGAGGTGGGTCCCTGGTGGCAAAGAGTAGCCCAAGGTGGACAAGCTGCTGCTTCTGCCTCCTCTTCACCCCATGAAGAAGCAACAGATCATACTTTCTCATGTTTTTTTTTTAATAAGAAATACTAATTTTCAACAGAAGCAAAGGGTGTTCCTGTTCCGGTTGAAACATCATCAAAACTGCTTCTGACAGAGTTTTTTTCTTTTGTCCAGACTTTATGGAGGATCCTCAATGACTTAAACACCCACCTGAGGAGTGCGATTAGCTAAGGGCACTGCTTTTATTAAATATGAAATAAACACTTCCTCCTCCTAATCCCGTCTCCTTGAGCCTGAAGTCCTTGCATATTTTTAATTGGTGGGTTTTGGTTTTATTTTGCTTTTATGATGTATCTTTTCAGTAATTCATTCAGAGAGGAAATATTTTTAATAAATATTTTTTCAAATGATGGTTGGATTACTTGCCCTAGTGTTCATAAATAGCTTTTCTCGATAATAGGGTAGCATATATGGTTTAACGGAGAGAGCTGTTGATTTATGGTAACATTAAGCATGTACGTGAACTTACATTTCAGACTGATAAATATGAGTCTTTAATATGCGCATGCATCATTTTTATGTTTCTTTTACAAAGAGGCTTTGAGTTGTGTGCGTATTATAAAATTACACCGAAAAGAATGCCTGCAGTCTGCATGGGAGCTAAGGTTGTTGAAGGGTAATGAAATATGCTTTTTCTGGTGTACTGTGTGCAGGTTTGCTATGGGAGCAGTATAAAATTTATGATATCCTGAGCTATTCATTTTCATGGGTTTTGAGAACTTGGGCCTTGTAAATGCTGTTACCGATAACTGTTGAAGCAGTTGTTCGTTTGCAGCTTTAACTGCTTTTTTAATGACTGAGTTTTATTGTTATTGTAATTAGTAAATTAGCTTTTTTTGATTTTGTGCTGGTTTTCCTCCACGTTTTCAGCCTGGTTTCTTAAGGCAGTGAGGTTGGCACACTGGCTGGCAAGCTCTCCTGTAACCCTTTCTAAACTGTGGACTATTTCAGCCAACATTTGGGTCTGCAGATGATGTCTCCAAGATAATTAAGTTCCTGCAAGCCTTGTGAAAACTGCTAACTGAGTAGGGGAGGGGAAAGGCTTCAACCACTGCCACCAGCAAGGGGAAGGGTGGCAGGATTTGGCCATTGGGTTTGGCAGCAGCTGGCTGCCCACACCAGCCTGGAGGAACTGGCCAGCCAAACTCATCCTGCAGCTGGATTCCTAACGAAGGCATTTAGATGATAATAAATATTAAGTCTTCTCCCTTCAACTCATAGCAGATGTTAACTGGGAGAACTGTCTTTTGGTATATGGGAAGACGGCTGCTAGAAATGATCGGATGTTTTAAGTGCAGTCGTTCTCTGCCCACCCATTTGCTCCCCTCTGAAACATTGCTTCTGCTTTTTGGTTCTCCTCCTTTTCACCTCTATTTCTTTGTTTCTTCCTTGTTTCTTTGCTTTTTTTCTCTTTCTCTCAATTTTGTTCAGCCCAGCAATGTGCAGTCCCTCCTCCCATCCTACTTCTCCTCTCTCTCTGCATCACCTCATTTAGTCTACCAAAGGAGTGTTTGCAGGGCCTTGTAAAGCATCATCCTGCTTTAGAGTTGATACTTCCAGGTGGTTGATGAAGATGGTTCACATCCCAGCATCATTGTTTCAGACTCTCTGCAAACTCAGAGACATTACCTTGCCACAAATACCTGCTGCCTACAGCTGGGCAAGGACCCACAGGCTGTGGGTGGAGAAACCAAATGAAAGCTTGCAGCCTCTGAAGGCTGCCCGTGCCATCACTGTATGACTTATTCTGGGTACAGGACAAACATCCAGCTAAATGCCCTTTTTTTTTTTTCCTTTTTTTAAATGACATGTTAAAATAAGTAGTTGGTGGGGTCACTGAATTATGAACCCAAGGGGGGAAGGCTCAGCAAGGTGAACCTCTTCCAGCCCTGAAGACCTCACTCAAAAAAGGAGCAGACAGGTTGGTTTCACTTCCACACCTTGAGCCAGGACCCAGACAGGCACATGGGCTCAAGACCTGGAGCTGAGCTTCCCTAGGGAGACATTAAGGAGCCTGTCGACGTGGTCTGGTACTTCAAACCATCAACTTCATAAACCCTCAGGTTTTCACGGGGAAAGGAGAGGATAATGAGCTGCATAAGCACTAAGAGAAGCCACAGCAGGAGGGAGAGGAGGTTTCTCCAGGTGCAGGGAGGTGGGAAGACCCATAACACTGTGATTTCCATTAACGTTTTCAGTGGACACAGAAAGATGCTTTCTCACTCAAGCAAAGGCCTTGCTAATAGTCAGGACATGAGTAACCCATTTGATGCAGTGCCACATAAAACACATGAAAAAGGGGATAAATGCCCCAATTGTCTGAGCCACACCTTTGCTGCTAAAGCACTTGTTACTGTAAAGCCTTCCAGGGAAGAACAGCATCCCAGTGACACCATGGGGCTGGATGCAGGTGGACGGTCAGACCCAGAGAGCTAGGAACTGAAAAGATAATCAGGAAAAAGCTGAGATGGACAAGGTAGGGTGAGAAATCACAAGCACTGGGATTTTGTAGGCTTTTCTTCTGTTGCCATTCTTAAAAAACTAACAAAACCCTGAAAAAAAGCTGCATGGTTTTCCTTTTTTTAGGTTGAGAGGAACATGCTCTCCTTAATGTCATGAACCACTCTTGTGCTTTCTGACCATCAAACCTACAATGCATGGACCACACCATCACTGACCTCTTGGCTTGACCCTTTGGAACATGCCATAAAGGGCCTGTCAGGGACCATCCGAGGCTTGGTAACAAGACAAAAATACCCAATGTAGTCATCTTCATTATGGATTTGGAAAAAAGCTTGAAGTAATATGACTTAATCTGCAATGAAGAAAAGAGTAATTACCACACCAGGACCATTTTTTAACAGTTTCAGGTATGAAGTTGCATAAACTGTCTGCATGCTTACTTACCTAAAGACAAATTTTCTGAAGCATTCATCAGGTATGATGGTTTAATCTTATTATTAGTGATTCATAACACTTTTGTACAGTTAGGATAGTGAAAATAATGTTAATTATCAGCTTGAGGGGACATTAAACAACTTTTCTGGTCAGCTTCTACACCATCTTAACATAGGCTGTGGGTCCTATACATTCATGTAGCTTAAGCTTTCTACAGTCAACTAGCTGGATGTATCATTGGGGATGATTTTGATGTTTTTGTGTGAGAAAAACACCCCTAAAGCATGATTCATCCCACTGTAAAACAAGGAGACCTCAGACAGGTGAGAAATCACTCATTACAACTCTTAAATCTCCAAGGGGCCTAGGCCTCCAACCAAACCAAAGTACTGCTATCAACATCAAGGGTTTATGAACACATGTCACCAAAAGCCCCATTTGCAGAGGCCCATGGGGAAGCCCAGAACAATTCCCAGAGGTAGATCTGCAACAAGACAGAATTGCAAATAAATCAGTGCCTATGGTCTGGTGCTGGCTTGGATGATGAAAAAGCTTTTCCTGGCTGTCCTGGAGGAAGGAAGCCCGGGAAGGGTGCCCATTGCACTCTCCCACACTCCAGCTACGCCTGTGTCTCTTGCCAGGAGCACAGTTGTCTGTTCTTCTCTACTGTAATCCTCCTTTTCATTTTCTGAATTATTCCCAAGTGGTGTAATTGGGGAATACCCTCTGCTCAAGGGATATCAGCTGTATGTATTGGCCTTGACTTGTTTTTGGTATGATGCTCCAGGCGACATGGAAGAACCTGTGAAATGCAACTGGTAAGTGCATTTTTCAGATCTTTTTCAGAAGTGTATTATTCCAAAAAGAAATTTTTCGTGGTTTTTTTTTTTTTTTTTTTTTTTTTAAACCAAGCGCTGGGTTCCAGCTCCCAAAATATACCACAGCTTGTCGTTTGAAGAGGGCTTTGGAAATGAATGGAGCACTGATCACAATTAGTACAAAGTAATTTAAAATTATTTGAAGGGCTTTCATAACATGAAGTGTTCCAATAATTTGTAATTACTTAATGTTTCACCTGCTCTGAATCCCATTTACTTCCCAAATCAAGCCCTTGAAGGGCTTTGAAGTGGCACATTTCAAAATGAACAGGGCAACCTGGAGTAGCTGCTAATTCTAGAAGCACTTCTGGTGCTCCTGCATAACAACGAGGGGTTTTTTGGATGCAATCCCCAAATGGTCACTTAAAGATTATCCCCCAAGGCAGGCAGGAAAGGCTTAGGTAAGGCATGGGACATCTGAATGCAAGTAGGATGGGCATCCCATCACACGGTGGCTGTGGGGGCAGCAGCAAGCATGGGAAATGTGCTCTGCAGACCACCTCCAAACAAAGTGATGCGAGTCGAACCTGTGAAGGGATGGAAAGCCACCAGAAAGGAACAGAAGAGTTCAGGCAGTGACTTGTCTGAGCAATGTGAACACAGCTGCAGTGGGTAAGGGTTATTACTCCTCCAGGGCTCCCACATCCACCACCACCAGAAGCAGGATCTGCAGGATTGATGGGCAAATGACCAGTCATCTCTTTGGTCAGAGGAACTCCAGAAGGTTGCAGCTGAAACCAGACTCCATGGACTGGCCTCAAAAACTTGTCTTGCACATTTGGAGAACCTCTTTGCTATTCCTTCTCCCATTTCTGCCTGTCCCCAGGGCACAGGAAAGCGGGACTTGTACAAAGAGATTGTGTTGAAGAGTTTTCACTGATTTTGAACATAATCAACGGGTGAAGCCCACTTAAGGCTGTCAGTTGTTACACAGTGATGCTTTATAGACTAAGATCATCCTCATGTAGCACAGCACGGGTCCTCCTTGCTGCACACAAGCAGACCCCCTGGGAACACCCAATTTTAACCTTTCACTTTAGAGCTGGCCTGAAACCAGCAGAAAAATCTGGCTGTAGTCAGTAGCAAACCTTAAAACTCAGGACATGGAGGACAACCAAACAATTATCAACCAAGGGGAAGAGTAATTGTATACTCATGGTATTTTATCGGGTTGAGCGCAGGCTTCATGGAAGATGCTGTTTCCAAAGTGTCTCTGCAGAGATGTTTTGGCAACATGTCTAACAAAAGAAAACTGTTTTTTCTCCAGGATCAGTTACAGAAAAAACAAAAGTTTAAACGACACCTATGCTGCACAACCAGCTGTCAGGCTGTGAGGGGAATGCACGGTTAGCAAACACCCATGAGGGCTCCATCCAAAGGGCCACAGCTGATGCCCATGAAGGAAAGATGCTCTGCATTACCTCACCCTGGTAAACAATGCAAAATTAGTTTTACTGGATGTCTGTACTCCTGAAAGTGTTTCGTTTTGCCTTGAAGGCAAAAGGTACCTTTGAACAAAGAGGAAAGAGAGAGCAAAAAGGTCCTGCAGGGGCTTGTAATGAATGAGCTGGATCTCAGGCATCAGTGGCCCTGAGGAGGTTAATGATGGGGGCTTGTTGGCACCCCAGGTGTGCCTGAGCAGCTAATTGGGAAATGCGACTATGAAATTGTACAGTCCAGAGAGGGGCAGCTCTAGAAGTTGTGAGCAGTGCTGGGATGCTGTGGAGGAGGCAGAGGGCTCTGGGACTGATTTCAGCTCATGGGAAAAGCCTTTCTCTAATCTGGGGGGTGTGTGTGTGTCTCCAGGACACACCTCTTTTGGAGGAGAAGCATCTCTCTAAGCAGGAGGTTCACTTCCCTGTGGTGTGGTGCAAGCAGTGGGCAGAGAGACAGCTCCATCATGAGAAATCAATCGCTCCTATACAACCACCAAGAGCAAAACTTCCCCAGGAGAGTTAGCACTGATGGCAAACACCATGGCAATAAGAGGGAGCAGAGGTCCTAAAATCTTTTTAAAAGAGAGAGAAGATAATGGGAAGAGAGATGGCAGGTCTCTGCTGGTCTCACTGCACCAGTCTGATTGAGTGGGAGAGGGGGTCTTCTGCTCCTTTCCAAGGAAGGAAAGTGGGTGTGAGGTTGGCGGGGATGCAGGTAAGGACACTAGCAATGTGTAGCCGGACGGGAGGCTGCGGAGGAACTCTGGAGAAAATCAGACAAATAGCAAGTGTGCTACGTGAGTGGCATGCCAAAAAAGTCAGGCGGTGGCTCCTGATGCTGCTGGGGAGAGGGAAGGCATCCCCCCAGCACCATGCGCCTGTGTGCTGGCAGATGTGCCATGGAGAGGACAGGAGGCACCAGTTTAGGTTCCAGCCATAAAGAGCCTGCAGGGTAGCAGCCAACCCTCCTAAAAAGCCTTTCTCTCCTGTCTGAGCACTTCTGCGCCTTCCCTCCCCACTTTCTTAACAGCACTGTTATCATCAAGTGCATCATCTGAAATGTTATTAGCTGTATTTCTTCTGTAGGAAACACTGATTTGTCCCACTGATTTGGGCAGAGGCACCCACTGACAGTGAGGGAATGGGGGAACTAGGGGGCTGCTGTGCAACAGCTTCTGTCAGAAAATGGTTTTACAGACAGGCATGAGAAGAAAGCTGTAAAGGGGCTAAACGCACATGCACTGAAAGCTTTATGGGATATATGAATGTTACAGCTTTTTATCATGCTTTGTTTTTGCTGAAGTTAAAAAAGATCTCTTCAGCTTCAAAGTGTCTTCTGAGTAGAATTTCTTGCATTGCAAATTATTCTTAGCAAAACCTTACATCAAAGAAAGGAATCCACGCTTGTAGCTTGGATGTGAGGGGAAGAAATGCCCCTAAAATATTTTCCAGCTAAATTTCAGAACTAGAGAGGGAATTAATGTCTTCTGGTGAGCTCCACAATCTTGCCTTCCTGAAGGTTGTCTGGACTTAGCATTCAAACAGCAGATCAGAGATATCAGAAAGTGCCTTATATTGTGTATTCCCTCGGATCTTTGCTGGGGAAAATGGACTCACTCCCTCTTCAAAGCGTGACTGGCTCTTTAAAAGATCTGGGTTGAGAAATGACACTTTTGGGACCACTCTACTATGGACCACTTGCAGTTATTAGATCGTGTTAGTGGCCCAGGAGAGAAAATTTGCTCTGAATACATTTGGGTGTAAGAATCAACTTGCTGCTGCTTGGGACAGAACGTATCTGGGCTTCTGATGGCATGATGCAAAGATCTTGCTGTGGGGCTGGGTCCACTGGGGACATGTGTATCTTCTCCTCTTTGTGGGGGGGCTCTGGTGGTTGCATTGCAACAGTCCTTTGCACTGGTCCTGCTGACACTAAGTTCTCATTAGCTTTTTGAGAAGGGGGATGTGATGTTGCACTTACTCCTGCTGCCCCAGCAATGATTTTGGTGTTCCTTGGTGAAGAAACAGGGATGTGAAGTGGAGGAGGAATAACATAAAGCGTTTAGAGCAAAGGACTTTTCATTCTCCTCTCCCCCAACAAGAATAACGTGAGACCTATCCAGCAGAAAAATGTGAATGCTTTATACTGGCCTGAATTTCATTTGCAGTGCTCTGCCTTTGGGTGGTATTTGGGCTTAGTTTCTAGCTCTCTGTGCATGAGACGGAAAAGCAGGGAGGGAAACAGCTTCAGTCATGTTTCATCAAACCTAGGTTTTAACACCATTCCCTTCTGGAGAGCCTTCAAGAGGCTCCTGAGTCTCTCATGAAATGCAGTTTGGTTGGAAAGCCAAGGAACTTGCACCCCTGCTGAGCCCAGGCGTGCTCCCAGCCCATGCCTGCGTTGGTATGAGGAAATGTGGATTTCTCACCAAACCAAACCAATCGATCAAATAAACAAGGAAACGGTCCCCAAGCGGCACAGCTCTTGGAAACCTGCCACACTGCAGAGCAGCTCGGCAAAAGTGGCATGAACCAGGGGCTGGACCAGCTCCTCCAGTGCAGGCAAACGCACGCGATGGCATGTGCACCATAGCAAACCACCTCCTCTTGTTTCCAGATCAAATGCAAAGGATTTAATGAGTCTGACGAGAGAGGGCAAATATTTACACTGATGAGCTCAAGTAGGCAAATAAACCAGACTTTTAACAAATGAGGCAAACATTATGCACAGGCTGTAATTCAGAGGAATGTTTGTGTTTTGGATCTGGGTCTCCAAAGTTGCTCTGTTCCTTCAACAAACTTCTGCAAACTACGTTCCTTGTCAAAGAGCATCAGAGGCAGGGACATTCAATTAAGACCGTGCAAGCACGCATGGTATTAGCAATCCTAAATTGGGATGGAGAAAGAAATGGGTTCTCATTAGATTTGTAGTTACATTACATTAACTTTTGCCTCTTTGGCCAGCTGAGACCAACTTTCCCATTCTCGTGCTGCCAAAGTTGCACATTTCAGCCCTCCAGCACACAGTAACCACCTCTCCAATCAGCCTTTTGTGACAAATAACTACTGTTGAAACACTAAAAGTCCCTACAAAGCCTCAAGTAAACACAACACTGATCTTTTTATAGGCTCTGCAGGTTCAGCTGGAGAAAATGAGGGTTGCTGGTGCAGGGGCTGAGCGCATCTCACCCAGCTGAAGCTCTTGCAGCTGCAGAGAGCAATCTGTGCTGCTGATGGTGGGATGCAGAGCTGCTTCGGAGCTGCCGGAGCTTCCCTGTCTGCAGCAAAACCTTCACGACGGTGGCCCAAAAGCCTGCGAAATAAATCACGCTCCCTCTGCTCCTGGTGTGAGGCAGATGCTTTGGCAATTACGGAACATGCATCTCAGAAGATCCTCTGCAAGGTTGGGACACAGGTTCATGCTGAACTGAAGGTGGGAACAGGCTTGAAAAAACCTAGCAGTTCCCCTGTCAGTTTGCAAAATCATCCATCTACAGCCCAGTATGGCTGTCCTAATGCACCAGCTGTGCTCCTGCCGGTTAGGGACGAAGCAGCTTGTGTCCCTGGGGCTCTGCAGGCCCCAGGCAGGTCAGCATGCTGCCTCCAGACCTTCATTTTCAGGGCTGCCACTTCCATGAGCCTCTTTGCAGCAGCAGCACAGTTGTGGTGGCTGCCTTGGGGTTTGGGGCTATATTCAGCAATGGGGACTTAGGGGTTTCTCGTCGGCTAGTAGGTGCCAGGCTTTTCCCCTCCTTGCAGAGGTTCGGGGGTCTCAAATCCTATCAGGGCTGCCCTAAAAGTCACAGGCTGTTGCTTCGGGCTATCAGCAAGAAAGCTAATGAAAATTTCCTGCCCTGCAAGAATACAGCATGGTGGGAGAGCCTGAGAAGTCCAGAGTGGACAGGTGGTGATTTGTTGTTAGATTCTGGGGGTCAAGCCCCAGGTAAGTAGCAATTGAGTCAAGAGATCAGTCTCAGGCTCTCTCCTACTTTCCCAGGGCAGCCCCTGGTCTGCCTAGGTGGGGCAGGGGGTCCCCTCTGTGCCCCTAACCCCACGGCTCCTGGTGTGCCGCAGTGCTCCCCCCCCGGCATCACCGTCAGCAGCCCTGGAGTGTGAACTATTGATTAGCAGGCATTGCAAGCTCATTTAAACAGATGGGCTTTTAGAAGTGAATTAGAGCAAGTGTGCAACTAGAAAAGCATGAAAAATGTATATGATTCCTCGAGCTAATCACAGCAATAATGCATGTTTACTGACAAGGCTTTCTTCACGTAAAGAGCAACCCCCATTTATCCAATTTATCCATTTATCTGGAAAGCAGATATCACAGTAAACAACAACTTAGAGACAAGTCCACAGCAATAAATCAGCATTTTTTCTGAAGAGTAAGTAGAAGGCCAGGCCTCAGCGTAACAACTTTGCACCTCAAGTAGAAATTGCTCAATTCTGAAATCTGAAAGGACACTAGCAGACCTTGCACCTAGCAGGTGCTGAATTTTAGTTAGGTTTCTTCTTCATTTGCCATGCCAGCACCAGGCTCTGAGTTAAAAATATTATCTTTGATTTGCTTTAATAGAGGACCGTACTCCAGCTGAGCATCCCCATTGCTTATAGGAAATGACAGTATATTCTTATTACTTCTCATGATATCCCTCACAATCAAATCACTTCTCATTCTCCCCTCTAGGCTAAACGAGTTCAGTGCTTGTGATGCCTCTCTGCATCATATTGTTCTGGTTAATTATTTTTTCTCGCTGCCAAAAAGCTAACAAATAGAAAGGGAGCAAGTGAGTGGAAAAAAAGAAAAAAAACCACATGAAAATTTGACATGGTTGCAAAAATATTTACTTTCTTTGCATGAAAGGCATCCAGTGTGCTTTAACATTTCTAGGTTCAGAAGAGAAAAGTAATTTCTGCTTGTAATTAAATGCTTAGATAGAGTCTGCATCCAAGTTTGCCTTCCATAAACAGGAAAGCAATTAATGGCTTGCATTAGTGCTATTTGTCCCTTTCTTCTTGCAAGTCTGCCTGAAGTAGGACAGTCTGTTATGAGGAGGATATACCTGTTTGGGTCAAAAGGATGTCTTTTTAGGAATATGGGTTTCAGGACCCAGCCTGCTGGTGATCTATATTTGCAGTTCCTATCATATACTGAAAGATTCATTAATGAGAGATGGGAAAGGCAGAAACAGGATGGGAGATGCAATAAAAAGCCTATTTGTTATTTCAGCAACATGAGAAACATCTCGATAGATTGGTTTCCATTAGAAAGAGAAAAAATCCTTCACTTCTTGTCTTTAATGGCAGTGTCCATTGCTGTTGATGGAGACAGCCAACAATCTCCTCTCCTCATCAATTTTGATTATGAATTCTCTTCTGGAGGTGGAGTCCAATTTTTGTTAGAAATGTTTGCCCAGAGGACAGCAAATGTCAGGCTGACCTGAGAGCTGTTCCTCGCTGGCTGTCCTTCAGGTGCTTTTTGCTTGGAAAGCTGTGTACAACTTACACATTAATTACAGCCCCATACATCATCCTCTCCCAATCTTTTTTCTACCGCAGGCATCACACTGCCATGTGCTGATGGACAGCCCACATTTGCTGCTGAACTTTCTGGCAGTCTTTGAGCCTCTTAAACCAAACACGAGAGCATTTCGCAAGCTACATTTCACTATAAAACGCGTTCCCGGTAGCGTTAGCACATAAGCATGTCACTGATGTTCCCAAAGTGCCAGTCTTGCCAGATGTGTAATGGGGAAAGCTTCTGCTAATGCTCCAGCTTCCTTCCAGGATGCTGCTTTGGCTGCAGGAGGGGAGCAGCTGAGCACATGTGTCAGCTCTGTGAACATGTGCCACCAAAACACTTGGTGGCCTGTCTGGAAGACATGCAGATCTGGGTCCCAGGGCACAGGAAAACATTCACAATGACAAGAAAAGCCCCTTCCTCGGCTGGATGACCTGCTGAAAGCTTACACAGCTGCAGCGAGTGGATTAGAGCAGCTTCCTGGGGAACACGAGATTAGAGCAGATATCAGTAAACGTCCTAGCACAAGCTCCATGACAGGTCCTACTTTAGCATGAAGCTGATGAGCTAAAAGGATTTTTGGGGTAGAAATCATCAGGGTAGTTCTGACTGGGAAATGCCACCAGTGAGGAGGGTCTCCTCCCATACGGGAGAGCACCTTGAGCGTGTCTGCATCGTGGAGCTGGGAGAACGTAATTGTTTAAAGCACCTTGGGTTAGGGTCTAGACAGTGTGTAATAGACTTGTTGAACAGGAAGGATAAATGAAATAAAGGGCAAATGATCAGCCGCAGAAAGCAAAGCCCAGACTTTCACAAGCATTGAGCCACTGAGGAGGCCTCCTCTGCCACCCGGGTGGACATCACGTGTCCCTGCAATTTTAGTGCAACTGATTCAAAGTATGGCTCCAGCAGACCCTATTTGGTACTGCAAATGCCCAGCACATCTGCAGAGCCAGGGATGTAGTGCCTCACCCTGCACACCCAGTGGTAGCCCTCTGAAAGCTGAATATCCTGACCTGGGTCATTTCCAGTGGGGAAAAGCCTGTTGACCTCTAGAAAGTATGAAGATAGCTTCCTGGAATGGGTAGGATGAGTCCCCTTGGAAGAGCTTCTCTCACAACATGTTGCCTAGGGAAGGAGCGTGGATAATTGCTTATTTCTGAACATTTCATTACAGCACTTGCTCTTTAGGTCATGCATGAGTGTGTGCATGTGTGTGCTTAGGAAACCTTCAAGCAGGGGATGGTAGGAGCAGCTACCAATGCACAGACCAACAACACTCTGTTTCCAGTGCATCCCTTGGAGCTCACGGAGAAACCAGAAGGTAATTTTTTCTTCTCTGCAGACCAATCCCTGGAGGGAAGGAGAACAGAAGGATGGTTCTTGCATCTTCTTTTGCCCCTTCCCAGCTTCATCTCCTCATCCCAAGTCATGATCTTTGGCATCCTCAGCTCCTATCCGACCTCGTGTCATCTCTTCCTCTGCATCCTCCCCAGCCCTGCCCCTCTGCTAATCTTTCATCCTTCTGCCCTCTCTCCCTCCTTCCCATTTCTTCATTGCTTTTCTCCTTTGGTTAGAGTCCAGCCTCTGAGGTTTCAGCTTCCAGTCACCAACAAATAGCTACAGAGATGGTGTAAACTAGCTTTTTCAGGAGCTATTGGCTTGGACTAAGTTTGGATGAATTTCCAAAGGGCCACCATTGACCTCAGCTGCTCTGCCAAACAGGGTGGGCTTTTTTGCCTGGGAGCATGGAAACTCCTCAAGGTTGTAAAACTCATTAAATGTGAGAGGGAAAAAACAAGATTTTGCGTCCTTCACTTTTCAAGGAAAGCTGAACCATGCTAGGCACCTAGCCAAGGAATTTTCAGCCCAAAGAATTAAAATCTAGCAAAATTATAAGCAGTTTTTAGTAAAGGAGATATTGTCAGGAAACTGTAAATTGAACTGTAAATTGAACTGTATTGGTTCTTGCTCTGCGTAATAACAAAGAGTACTAATTGTGTACCATATATGTTCTCTCATTTGCTATTTCTCTCTCAGAAACAGCATTTAAAGTAATTTATTATGAAGATACATTCAAAAAATAAGAATTCTGAATTTATTATTATTATATATTATTCATATAATGACAACAACCTAAGTTTGCTCAGCACTGTGCAGAAAGAGAGGAAGATAAAGCCTCTGGCCCAAAGAGACTTCTAAATAAATGGAAATAAGGTTTGGATCTCTGTGTATGTGTATGTGTGTGTATAATTTTTAAGTATTACTGAAGAAACTGTGGGGGGAAAATTGAATTATACATCAGCTTATTCACCAACAGGAAAAAAAAATGGGCAAGTCTGCATGCTCTTGATAACATTTTAATAATTTACAAACTCAAATTTCACCCTGGGATTGACTTTCATGAGAAGTAAGAAATCCTGTGACTGTAAACACAGCTGGAAGTAAGCAGAAAATCATGGCGAATCCTCCGCATGGGGAGAGGAAGCAGCAGGAGGAGAGGGGGGACGGCTCGTGTCAGCTGCAGAAATGGGGACCCTCCTCAGGCACTTTGTTGGAGAGGACAGTAGGGATGGGGCAAAGCATCGGCTGCCCAGAACTTCACGTTCACCCCCCCTGGCCACGGCATGTCCATCCTTTTCCTTCTTTGCTTCCCCCTGGGACGTGCACAGCCTTGCTCTGTGTGCTGGCAGAAATTCCCTGCAAATGCAGCACCATCTCCTCACTACACCATGCAAGGATGAGCTGCACGTGGCAAGGCCGAGGGCCAGATGCCAATAAGACAGCTGGGCAGTGCAAGCTCCTGGAAGAGCATCCCTTAACAGTCCTCAGAGTAAATCCTCATTTTAATGCTCATGTCCTCAAAACAGGCAAATTGCTAGTTCATCTGTGCTCCCTGCATTCCCTTGGAGACTTTTGCCCTGTGGTAAAGCACTCATTGCGTCAAGGTTTCATGCTCTGTGGTGAGAGCCGCTGTCCTTGCCACAGCAGGAGTAAACAACACCCATGGAAGTGCTGCCGTGGGTGTCCATGCAAGCAGGATTTCATGCACCAGCAAGGTCTGACTGTCCCAAAACTGCTTGTGAAAGCTGCAGCTGGAGGGAGGCAAGCGGCGGAGGGTCCATCTATCCATCCCATGCTTGGTGCCCCAGCTCTCACTGGCTGCAGCAGGGAGAAGGAGGTAGCGATTCAGAATTACTGAGATGTCCAGAGGGCCTTATTGATGGACACCAGGAGCATAATGGTGTGTTACACTGCTTGTAGGGCTGTGCTCCACCATGCCCCATCCCAGACCTGCCTCACCTGCATAAGCACAGAGTTTGGGTTTTGGGAAGACCATAATACCATGACAGCCCTCCCCAGCAGATGGTACAGGGTCAGTGCCAAACCCTGAACTTCCCGGGTGGGCAGCACTGCAGCACAACCTTGCATACAGATTGCTGAAAGCACCTTGAAATGTGGGAGTTGTGGCTTTCCCGCGTTGCTGAGAAATCTGATGTCAGCAAGGAAAAATGGTGGCAAAAGTGCGAATGCCATCATCTAGCTTTCCCCTGACCCCTGCCTGCAATGCTGCACTGTGTGCAGGTACCAGGGGACTGGTGACAAGAACAGCAGCCTGTGTGAATCTCTCTGTGATTACCATTTGCTTCTTTTTTCTGTTTCTCAAGCTGCTTTTGTGTGAATTTCTTTGCCCAGCGGACACTGCAGGACCTTCATTTCTATTTGCCAGAGAACCCAGAGTTGCTGTGTTCATCAGAAGTGGTGTGAACAAAACCCATCCCTACTACCTGGTCACCCTCACTGCCTCTGTTTCTGGGTGGTTTCTACCCCTGTGATTATTTTGTTGTGCAGAGCTCGGGAAGGATTTCCAGCTTGTCTTAGATGGAGATGCTGGCAGACAGAGGTGTCTGGGGACCCGGGCAGGGTCTGGGGGACATGGCAGCAGGCGGGCAGCAGGGTTTGGAAACCCGTCTGGTGGCACAGCCGGTGGATGGGGATGCCAAAAGCAGAGAGCACTGAGACACCACCTTGCCTGACTGCCTGCAAGAGGGCATCCAGGTCACCTGCATCTCTGAAAGACACATCTCTTCCACTCCCTGCTGAGAGCAGACAGAGGGTGTTTCTGTTCGGAGAAGGCTTTGTTATAAAAAGCCTCCTACAAAAGCCACCTTGGCAGCACAAGCAGGGAGCTGGTGCCTCCATTCAGGTTTACAGAGTGCCTCTTTCTCCTTCCCCATTAATATGGGAAGAGGTCACACTGAAATCCCCCCTCCCCGTCTCCCCTGCTTGGCACCTCCTCCTGCCTGTTCCTGTAACATCACTGGAGCATTTCCAGGCACAGGAGGCTGCACAGGTCTTTGTCTAGTGAAACCCATTGTCCCACGCTTTGTCTTCCTGAGGAGGCCATGGAAAAGCATACCTCAGGCAAGTACAGGCTCCCAGGGCAATCTCGCCTGCCCTGGCATGGGCTGGCTGCCCTGGCATGGAGCTATCGGAGCCAGAGAGCCAAAACCCAACAGCCTGCTGAAAAAGCAACAGGGACCAAATCATTTATTAGCGATGATGTTATTAACAGCGTCCCTTGGAGTGGTGATAGTTGCCAGTATATTTTCTTTTGCCCTGCGGTAGGGCTGTTGGCTGCATCCATGGAAGGTGGCCTTCGGAGACAGCCTGTGGTGCCTCCTGCTCAGGCCTGCTCTTGCTCGGGAATGTGCAGGATTTGGGCTCTGGAAGCCACTAGATGTCAGGGTTACTCCGTCGCAGCCATGACACCCACCAGATGTGGCACAGCTGGCTTGACCTGGAGGAGGCAGGTCCCCTGTGTTCCCCCAGCACAGGCTGGGCCAAGCAGGGCACAGGAGCTGAAAGGGACACTAGGAATTAGGGGAAAATCCAAAAGAAAGTGGGATGAAGACTTTGTCCCCTGGCTTGCATCATGAGCAGACTATTCACTATCTGCCTCTTGAACAACAGCCACAGTTTGGTTTGTCCAGTGAACTTCTGACTGTCGATGTTGCAGGAACAGCCACCCCAAATGGTCAAAAGTCTGTCGCTAGAGTCATAGGTATCTTAAAAATTGGTTGCTGGTGGTCTCCCAGCCAGGAATGTGCATTTATAGCCAGGGTGGATTTGGACTAGCTGCCGGACGTGTGTCAAGCCGTCACCTGAATCCCCCACCTTTGCATTGACCATGACTGTGAACAACCGTAACCTCCCAGCCCCCAGCCTGCTTGTCCTGCTGCTCAGCTGGAAACACATTTTGATTCAGTATCATTTAGCCCTTAAAATCACCCTCATCTTTCTTTAAAAACCTCAGCACCAAAACCTACTGTTTTGGGGAAAAAAAAGTGAGGGAAAAGTTCAGATTTTACAAAAGTCAGAAAAAATTCAGATTTTACAAAGACCCCAATGTTTTCTTTCAATTAAAAGTAATGTAAAATACAGCATTTAGATGAAACTGCAAAATTTTCTGAAAAGTGCCAGTTGTTTTATTACATTTATTGTAATATTGTAAGCTGAGTTCATCTCATAAATAAGGATTATAAAAAACTCATTTTAATGTATTAGAAACTAAAGGAAGTGATTTCAATATAAACAGGAGGATGCAGCAGTGGCAGCTTAAATGACTGAGGCTTTTTTTCCCTGTGGAAATATGTTCACCAGATTGGAGTTAAACAGCAGATACGGGGATATCTGAGCTTTGGTAGGTCAGATGCTCAGCTAGTTATTAAACTCACTTCTCACCATGTTTAGGACCCAGATACTTTAGAAAGTGGTACAAGACCCTCAGTCTTTCGATATTTTCTGCCCGACCTTAAGACTTATCTCAGTCTCTGGAAGAGAGTAACAAACTTGAGATATGCAGCTTCATATCACTTCCAAAACCTTTTCAGCCATAGCTATAATAACTGTGGGCTTCTGACTACCCATTTAATGCCTGAGCTTTTTTAATCTTGCAATGTTCTTGGGATGAATGAATTCTGTGGTGAGAAGTCCCATGAACTAATTATACTGTATATGAAAATGTATTTTCCTTTATCAGTTTGAATTTTCCACCTTTATGGGAAAGCGGATTATTTATTAGGAAAAAATAATTCTATGGCTTTTTGTAGTTACAGCTTCTAAGATCACCTTCTCACTGAAAGAATCAACAATTAAAGTTGGCTCCGAGTTACATCACTACTTAGTCATGACAGATATGCAATTTCATAGTTTTCATTATAGAAAATAGGCACCCAAGTACATCAATAAACTATATAATGTGAAGGAATACTGATAAAAGCATGCTATTAGATTCATTAGTGCTAATCAGAAGGAAAGCATCTATGGTTACTCATTGATAATACTCAGTTAAAAAAGCAGTTTCTTAGGGTGAATGATTTTCAGTGATATGGGATCACTGAAAAAAGAGTCTAAAAGCAAATGTCAAACCTGCCTCATTCATTGAGCATTGCCACTAAAGGAAGGAAAAAACCCTTAGATGAGATCATACAATTAACATTTTTATTACAGAGAAGGGCAAGGGAGAGGATATAATGGCAGCAGATGAGATGGTGTAAGGAACAGAGAAGACAGTGGAGGTCTGGGTGAACATTTCTGCTACTGGGTATGTGATGGGCACTGCTTTGTAACTACAGCATCGCCTGGTACATCTCCTGGGGGGAAAGATGTGGGTGTTGGGGATGCAGCCAGAGGTGGAGGGCAGCCTGGGACCTCTTGGCTTAGAAAGGAAAGAGGAGGTCAGGAGGACAACTATCTGTAGATATGATTGTGGATGTAATGAGAAGGTTTCTTTGGATAGGACCTAATTCAACAAATTCATTGACTTGGTTACAGCTAATGAGTTGGTCATAGAAAATAACTGTGGTGACTAACCATGAGAAGGTCATCTGAAATTGGAGGGAAAGGAAGTAAATGTAGATCTCTCAAATTCACAAGGGCAAACTTGGGGAAATCCAGGAAGCTTGTTAGAAACTTGCTGGAAAACTTGGCGGCCTGAAAGTTAGGAGGCAGTCTGGAACTTGTCTGACAAGTAACAGGGAAAATGTGTCTGCAAAAAATTCCAGCTATGACAGGATGACTAACCATCTCTAAAAATATATTACCAGTAAGTTGAGAACCTTGAGAAAGGACAGAAAAAAGACTGATCATCAAAGAGAGATGTGACGTAGAGAGAAAATGAAAATTGAGAAACTCAAACTTAACTGGAACTTGCAAAATATATTAAGAACTCCACCCAAAGGCTGTCTTTAGAGCCTTAGTTCTTCCTTGTTCTTTCCTTGTGTAGCTAGAGATTGTAGCTAATCTAGGTAGGACCAAAATGAAAATGAATATGTTTCTAGGGATTATGTTGAAGGCTGAAATGAAGGCAGAGCAGAGCTGCAGGAACAGAAATGAGGTGGATGCTGAATGAAAACTTTGGGGCATTCAGACTGGTGGGATGAGGGTGGGAGAGGGAAATGAGACAGCAGGAACACTCTCCATGCTGAATCCTGAGATTCTTCCCATGATTTTGCAGGTCTTCTAGCAAGGGCTGGATGTCCAGTTGGTGGGGGTATCATCCAACCAAAGAGCAAAAGCAGTGCCCGTGTGTATGAAAGAGAAAAGTAGTGACTGGAGCAACTACAGGTGTAATACTCCGAGCATAGTCATATCCAAGATTGTAGAACAGGTCTGGAAGGAAAAACTGAACCTTTTGAAGAAACGTGGAAAATCAGGGAAAAACAGAATATGGGTCTGCTCAAGCTAGAATGCCTTCTAAGTAGATCAAAGCAAGCAGCCATCACATGGTGGTTACTGATGGGGAAAGAGACCCCTACAAGACCCATGAGCTAGATAATATGGCAGCAATGATCATCCACTGCTCCTGCTCAAGGCTCTCAATTTTTAATGACAGCCCACAGTATCTGGCAGTAAGGGGCAAAGCCTGGGACTTTCACTAGATGCTGGCCTTTGGTATTTCTACACAATGCATGCAGAAACCACAAGGCAACTCGCCTTTTCCTCTGGGGCATCACCTTTCCTAACAGCATGCATCTGAACGTAATAAGACTGGCATCTGAAAATTAAAGTGAGACTTCATTTATAGCACCTCAAAAAGACAGAAAGGGTCTCTTCCTTCAGCTTCGACTGTGCCACAGCTCCTGGCAGGGATTCAGGTGTCCGGTACAACGTTGAGCTCTGCCATCTCACTTGGCTGCCCTTTCGCAAGTCGCTTTGTAGCTCTGTTTCCCCATTGCGTAGATCACAGAACAGCATTACCTTGCTCTGTGTGTACATGTGTCATCTGGCATCGTGGTGATTTGATCTTGAAGCCTGTTGGTCTAATCATGATGAGAAGGACAGTTGTGGGCAGAGGCAAAGCATCTGATCAAAAAGCACACAGAATTTAGCTAGACTGCAGGATTTTTTCTGTGATATGGACAAATATTGACTGGGGCTGGTTCCAACAGCCTGCTTTCTTAATAGACGCTCTAACATCGAATGCAAGCAGTGACAAACTGGTGCAATTACTCACCATGTTACTAATCATACCATTTCCCTCCCCCCGTTATTGATTTTGGAAACATTGCTTGAAAAGAAAAAAGGAAAAAAAACCTTCATTGCCTGTAATACCTAAATGGAAATTTAATCCTTCTTCCATCTACCATCCCCTCTCTGCATTTATTTTCAAGACACATTTTGATTTTGTTCACTGCTTACTGTGTTTATGATTATTTTAATAGAAAGTGTTACGCGATACATTTTGTATGAAGGTCACTGCTCTAGATATTCTTCGTAGATGCTTTATTTGAGCAGCACTGATTCATAATGAATTCATGCCAGCCTCTTGCAGGGGGTTCTCTCCATTTCCAGACGGGGGTCCCGTTGTAATCCGACATTAGCAACATGCTGAATAAATAACATTATCTGCTGCGGTATTTAGCTGCCACTGCAAATAGTGTAAAGGCCACTGTGAAGTTGCTGAGGCCTATCATTTCACCCAGAGGTTAATATACTGTCAATAAACAGGGACACCAACAATGCTGGAGCGGTTGGCTCACCAGAAGCCAGAGATGTGGTAAATGGAATATTTCATCTTTTCTCCAGCTAGATAAATACTCATGCGTGCCTTAGGCATTCCTCTTCTCTTGGTGCCAAGCTCCAAATGAGCTCCGAGACACTGGTCCTCACTAATGGAGGACTGAATCTGGCTTTCTGAAGTGTTCATTTCTCCCCAAAGGATGGCGCTCAGCCTGCCAAAATCGTCAGTATTTGCTTGTCTTCTGTGCAGAGCCATGAACACTGTTGTGTAGCACTCAATGAATTACTGATATTCCCCAGGTTCCCACCTGCTATACCTTAATGAGATAAGACTTGTTTTGTCTTCTTGACCTAGTTGCATCGGGTGCCCCTCCTGGCTCTGACCTCTGCCCTGTGCAGTGATGAATGTTTGAACTGCATTCAAGGTGAGCGGTGTCGCCTGAGTTGTAAAGGATACCACTCGGCAGGAATGTTCCTTCCGTGTACGGAAAATAAGAGGCTACATCCACTTGCATTCACCCAAAAGGTGTCGTGACCATCAGAGAGCAGGTCTTTCCCCATTGTGAAGATAATGGCTAGTAAACAAGGATCTAACCTACCTCTATAGCACTTTTAGTGGATTCTGTGAGGACCTGGACCAACCAGGGAGAGGGAGAAAGCCTGTACCAACATAACTGTCTCTCTAGACCTTGGCAGATTACAGTCTGTTTGGGCAAAGGATCTATTTCAATGTAAATTAAATTCTGAGCTGGGTAATGCTCCCCACAAACACTTCCTCAGACTCCAACAGCAGGGGTTTCATTGTCTGTGTGTAGTTTCTCTCTATTCATGGTTTTCTCCTCCATGAGCTTGTCCCCTCTGCCCTTGAGTCCATGCAGACTTTCAGAAGTCACCATACCCTTTGGCATAGACAGCATGCAGGGGAACCCATGTCCTTCTGTTTGTCTGAACCAGCTTTTGCTCTCTTCCTTTGTGATCCTCTTATTCTTGTATAGAAAGGGAAGATTTTCCAGGGATACCAACGAATTTGTAGCTGAGGTTGCTGCGGAAAATTTTGCATGGTCCTTGCTCTGTTCCAGCATAGCTTTCTTGCTTGTTACTCCAGATATGTGATGGGAAGGGCCCTGATGGTCTTGCAGGTGTGGACGCCTTTGACATTTCGGGGTGCATTTCTTTCTTTCTTTCTTTCTTCCCGGGAACTGGACATCGAAGGGCTCTGGGCTTGGTTCCCATCTCCTGGTTATGATTAGATGCTCAATAGCTCAGCATTGGCAAAGGAAGAGATCCCTCTAGCTCTCCCCCGAGCTATTATTGTTTGGTTTAGAATGGTCTGGGATCCATTAGCATGAGGAAAAAAATCACAGATAATAAAAAAAAATGCAGCTCCTAATGATTTTTATGCAGTCTGGCTTCTATTTCAACAAAATGCAAGCAGAACTATCTTTCCAAAAGTTCCCGGAGAACAGACAGACATAAATGCTTGACTTCAGTGTACAGACTGCATGCTTTTCATCTTGATACATCAGGAGGCACCACATTTATCTCTGCATTCATCATCTTTTATTCCTATCACCTGCTAATACCTGGAGCCATACCTGGACTGAATTTTTGCCTGTTTAGTAATCTTTTTCTTCTCTGTTACTCTGTCCCATAGATCTGTGCTGTGTTTCATGGTTCATTTTCTCCAAGAAGGGCTTTCTTATTTAAATACTCAGCAATACAGCCTCTGAAATATAAGTGGCCTTTAAAAAAAGAAAGGAAAAGGATCTGGAAAAACAAATCCCTGATTTACCTTAACCATGCAAGAGTTTGCTCTTCTCTGCAAGGCAATCTGGGTACACAGCCAGAAAGGTTGGCAGATGTCAGTGGTACTTCCCTGTCTCAAGGAAAAGATGTACATAGGTACAATCAGGAAGGAAAAACCATCCCAAGGACTGTCCAGAAAGTCTGGCTACCAAACCCAGCATTTTCTAATTGTCTTAGTGAACAACAGAAGCACTTAGAGTAAAAATGTATCTGCTATATGTCCCTATTCTGTCATGTTTGGGACAGGGTGGGGAGAAAAGAAGCCCAGCATTCATGGCCAAAGAGGTCCCTTCTGCATTTGGCACCTCATCCAGGATCAGAAGATGCCTCACTTGTCAGCTGTGCCTGTCAGTGTGTCATCTTGAATGAGGGCTCTAATTACAGTGCCTCCATTTTTCTCCTCTAAAATGAAAGAATAAATTGTCCATACTTTCTCAGCCTTTGTGAACTCTTTGGACTAGAAACTGTTGCCATCCGGCATTTAGCCTTTCGTGCCCAAACTGGAAAGTGAATCTTTTCAGACTTTGTCCAGAGCTGGTCATGAGGACAGACTGACTCCAGCTACAAGTCATTCCCAAGAAGACTCCTTCTCTCTCCATTGACCAGAGAGGGAACAAAGGGGTCTGACTCTGGCATCACAGGCTGGAAATCAGAACAGACTTTGTGAAGGAGCTCTTGGGTAATTAGCAAGGAGGGCTCTGGACACCAGTCCAGTCCTGGAAGTTAACAGGACCATTTCTCACACCCTTTCTACAGGCAGAGCTGGCATCTGTAGCCTGAGATCTGTATGTCACTGACTTGAAACATCAAGACTGACACTTGGGGTGCTATTGCTCCTCCTCACAACTGCTCACCTTCCAAAAAAGCATGCTTCTTAGCACAGAAGGATGATGCTTTTGGGAACAGGGAATGGAGGCTACACCAGTAACATGAAAGGCAGGGAAGATGATGTCTCCCAGAGTGCTCAGAACAAGGCTGCACAGTGTCGCCACTGCAACCCTTGGTATGATACAGGCAGGGCTGGGGAGCATCTCTGGTCTCAGGTGCCTTGGCGTGTTGTACCAGGTTTTGACGATCATTGCTTCAAGACTAATAAGAAGTAGAGAGGAGATTCAAACAAATCTGGTCTCAAAGCATCCAGGTCTTGAGAAACCACTTCATGATGTGAAGCTTAAGGAACTCAACTTAGCCCTATCAAGAGAGGTGAAAAGTAGGGTCCATTAAATTATGTAGGCACAGGCTGCTTGTTCAGGGTTTTTCTGTGCCATGCCCATAGATCTAAAAATATGTTGATAACATCCTGTTCTCTTTTGTCCTTGTCTATAACAGATATATTCTGTCTTTAAGTTCGAAATATTAGCCATAATTCATATTTTGGCTTGATGTAGATATCTGGATGACCTTTAACAGCCTGTGATATATAGAAAAGATGATTATATGTTCTTTTGTTTCATAGGATGGATCAATATGAACAAGATTAGGAAAAAATACAGTTTCATTTGTGTTAAACAAATTCTGACAGTGGCTTCTTTGAGAAACTCTACACCTCCAGTGCTTGGAACAAGGATTTGAAAATTGGCAGGGAGTCATCCTGCTGTCACAGATGTGTCTTTTGACATAGCTCTAAAACATCTCCCCAGACTTCTCCAACCTCTAAATCTCTAAGGATCTTCCTCCACATGGGCTCAGTGCTTGGTTGGAGAGAAGGAGCTGACGCCCCTGAGAGCAAATCTGAAAGCACCAGAGGGATGAGAACCTGCTGCTCTTGCAGCCCTGGGTCGAGGCTGTCCTCTACCATGTTGGTTTCTTTTTTAAATGTCTCCACAGCATTGCATTTCCTTGCAACCTTCTTGGTAGCAGGGCTTCTCTTGGTAAGCCTCAGTCTACTCGAACGGCTCTCCCTGATTTCCATTAGTAGCGTTCTCAGTGGTGATTCAGGTTTAGATAGTAGAATACTCATTGCCAAGCTCTAGAGTAAGTGCAACCACAGTGGGAGTGTTGGGGAACAAATTACGAAGGGCTGTGAGTGTGTGGGTTTGCCCTCCACCTCCAGACATCACAGGTGTCCAAGCTGGTTTGACTGGTAAATCCAGCCCTGGGGCACAAATGTGCAAGGATTTGCCTCTGACCTTCTATCAAGCAATTATCTGAATGTCCATGTCTTCATCTGAGCTAGTGTAATGTTGCGTCTATGCACACAGATTATACTCAGCCTTCCTACATCAGGTAGGATTAGGAGAGCATCTGCTTTCCCTTCCGGAGTGCTCTGCCAGCTGGCAGTGGAAATGTTTCTTGTCTTCTGCAGACTAATGGCAGAGTCTGAGGGACTGCACAATGCGTTATGAACACATTGCATTTCATCTCCAGCATGAAATCCACTCTCCCAGGTACCCTCTGCTGCAGTTTTAAACATGACTTTCTTCACAGTCTGCAGAGACCAAGTGAGTCAAAGCAGCTCTTAGTCACTGGACCCTCGGAAGAAAGACCAAACCAAACTGTAATGCTGCAAGGGCCTCATGATGCTAATGAAATAATCAACTGCAGTCCCTTCTGTGAGGATAAATACATTGGCTGTAATCCCTGGTAGTGTCTCTTGTCATTTCTGCAGTTACCCAGACAGATGAGCATGGCAGCGAAGCTCACAACCTCTACATCTGCCCTTCTCCGTTGACATGCCTCCTCAATAAGGATGATTATTCCTGCTGCTGAGGTGAGCAGCTGTGCTCCTAATGCCAGCTATGCTATCTCATGTTTCCACAAATAAAGCGAGTGATTATCTCATTTGTTTGGCTTCCCTCTCAGATAAATGTATTTGTTCCATATCCCCAAAGACTTGAGAGTTTGCAGATGCACCTGCAAACACAGTCTACTCTGACTTCTGTGTGGTTGTGTAAGAGGACTTCAGGAGAGACTGAGCCCAGTCCTTCTCTGTCATTGACACATGGCAAAGTCATTGCATGATAGAGGATGTAAGAGCATTAAGTAGAAACCTCTCCCTGCTCTCACTTCTTCCTATCAGCTGCCCCTGGGAAGTTCAAAGCAGAAAATTGGTCACATCAAACTGTAGCCGTATTTTACATACAGAAATGATTTCTCAGAGAACACTTTCATTAGCTATCAGTGAATGTTACCACCACAGATCTGGTGCCTTCCCCTACCCATGGTGTCTTGGGCTGTGTGTAGCACACAGTGTTTTGATACCTGATTTGAATAGATCTGATATGCCTTGGAAGATGATTTGCAAGCAGATATTCACAGATGAAATCTGTGTTCCCTTATGCATGAATCTCTTATGCTTATTATGAAAGCTCTTTTCTTTCCTAAGCAGTTACAAAAAAGCAGAGAATTGAGGCATATGTACATTTTTTTCCTAAAAAAGGTTTTAATGCAGAAGAGAGAGAAATACATTCTCCTTTGAAAATAAGGGGAAACACATTAAAGAGTTGAACAAACTGTTTCAATTTAATACTAATTAGTCAAAGGCATGAAGAAAACAACTTGATGTTGTTTAAACTTGGAGTCAGAGCTAACTCTTTTCTAAGACTGATATCACTCTGAACTTCTCATATCTTGCCCCAGTTATTATAGTAGGATGGAGACCTGCTCAGATGTATAGTTATATTTCCAGGCTATCCCTGGTAATGTAGGCAAGACTTATTATTACTGACATCCCTGATAGGAGCCTTCACAGGATGGAGAAGTCTCTCTCTCTGTCCAGCCAAGTGATTGACAATTTTCCTCATTAGTCCTCCCATCTCTCAGAATTCTTCATTCCATTGCACACCTATCTCTGTCCACTTCATTTTTTTCCCCAGAAAGGTAAGAAAACCACAGACTGGTTTCAGGCTGCAGGAGCCACCTGCTATTTCTGTATTATCCTCCTGAATGAATGCAAGCTGTGAGCTGGAAGTGACAACATGCAAAGTAATTTATGGTGAGAATAAGAGGATCATCTTTCATCTAATACGTTCAGATTAAAAGATGGTGATCTGGCCCTAAAACACAAAGCGTGTTCTTTCTTGAGCAGTGCTCCTACTTCCCCAATTATAAAACATATTGGCAGGAGACAGCATGTCAGTGGGTACCATTACATGAAGTTCAAGAGGACTCTGAAGAGCACTGAGGTGAGCCTGGAGATGAGAGGTGGGCAGTGGTGGCACTGAAACCTGCTGGGAAGGATGTGTATGTGAAGGTCCCAACTTTTCAATGAATGCCCCAGCTACTGCAGTTATTTCTGGGAAGGTGAGCGACCACAAACACTGGCACCACCACACAGTGCCCATGCTGTCCCATGATGTCCCAGCATGTCCCATAGCTGAAGAGCTTCAGGCAGAAGCCTGGTCCCCAGGGTTTTTTCAGTGGACCAGCTCCAGGTCTGTCTGCTCAGCGCATGGGGCTTTAGCCTGACCTGTCCTCCACAGGAAAACATTGTTCAGTTCTCACCATGAATTTTCCCCAGCCTAACTCATCACTCAGTTCAACAGTTTGACATTATCTTCATAGCATTTGTGGTTAATTGCATGCTCTGTGAATTTAAATAAACTTGCCAAATCCTAATTGTTCCTGGTTTAAGGCCTGTATGTGCTGTTTTGCCTGCAGGGTACATAGCACATAATATACTGAAATCAGTATTAAGAGTCAATGTTAGGCTATTACCATGAAAGCTTATTGTTGCTATATAATAATGCATTTTGTATTGTTAGAAGTGTACATATGCAAGTATATTCATATTTCATATCCTGCACTTCAAGTAATGACATTTGCCATCATTTCAATTAAGTTCATTAAAAGAAAATCCATGCCAGTTGTATTTTTTACAAAAGACCATCAATGAAAAGGAAGGATACAGGAAATCAAAATCTATCATCCTGTCCACAAGAATGACAAAACAAACAAGAGGAAGAGAGAGAAACAAGTCTCTCTTATTTACAAGATTCTGCCCTGGAGAAATGAACAGATTAAGTTTATCAATGACTACAGCTTCTGCCACGTAGCTCTAAAGTAGATTGTGCAGATAACTAGAAATGCAGCATAGTTCTTCAGGAAGACTCATGCTAAGCACTTCAGTTCTCTTTTGGAAGTTATTTGTAGAATTTAAAAAGTGCATAAAATATTATGATTGTCCTGTGGAGACTGCAGAGTCTGGCAATACTGGCTCAGTATCCCCTTGCATGCCCACCTTGGCTTTACCATACAACCATGGCCTTTGTCCTGTTGCCAACATCTTCACCTTTCTCTCCACTGAATGAACCTTAAGGTGGGCTCCGACCCTCCTCTCACTGACTTCAAGGAGTGTTTTTGGTTCGTCTGAATGTTCACAATCCTCATTTATATTATTTGCTGCAGATTCTGGCCCAGAGCCCAGAATTGCTCATTTCCCCTGGTATTTTTCTGCAGTGCTTTTCACAGTGGACAAGGGCTCGTGGAGTTATCTCTACAATCCCCAACCTAGCTCTGAGGGATCAGAGGTAGGGAATGAGGCATAGCTGAAACTTGGCTCAGCTTTGAGTTGATTTGGAGAACTGTCTGCAGGGAGAAAATGTACTTGGATGGTTTCAGTTGCCCACAGAGATGCCCAGGGTCATTTGAGGAGTATTCACCTCAGGTATCCACCTCAGATATCCACCCTGGGCTGCTGAAAGCCACTTAAGGAGGACATGTGCCCTCCATAATTCCTCTGTCCTATTTCCCAACCCTGCGTAGACATCTCAGATATGTTCAGATACCTCTAATAGCACTGGGAGACATGGTTGAGGGTAGAATGTTGAAGGCAGGAGAAGTTCTTCCGCATGACAGTTAATGTGCTCCTTCCATGTCAACTCCCTGTTCACACTGCTTTTACATGAAGAACTGAATGCCCAGAGACATTTACAGTAGGTTTCAATGAAAGTTTTGTGCCCAGGAGGTCTCCTTTCAGCTCCTGATACATTCACAGGCATTGCTGGAGAACTTTTCCTACCTGTACACTTCCAGCAATAGCCACTCGTCCTTTCCTTGCCCATCTTTTTAAAAGAATTCTAGCTACATGCGCTCCTGAGTCATTGAAATACAGAAAAAGACATTTACCAAGATGGAATCGGGAACAGAAATGCAGTCGGTGCTGAAGTGTTTGTGCGGTGGCGCAGAGCCAAAGGCAATTAGCAAGCGACATGAATCTTTCTTGCTCGCCACTCAACCATGTGCAAATGGCACTTCTTGTCCTGTGGGTTAAGGAATGGCAGTTTAGTCTGTCAAGTCGTGCTAAAGTTTGCTGATTGAAGGGGTTTGGGGCTGCACTATTACAAAAACTATGTTTTAAAAAAATGTTCTTAATCCCTATTTTATGAGGCACGCACTAAAAAAGGCAAAGACATTTCTTTTTGGAGAAGTAGCAGAATCAGCAGCTAGCGACAGAAATGCATTCGTACCCTCCAGTTTGAACAAAGTCAAATTGGAAACTACAAATAAAGGTGTTTATGAACTTGTGAGGGCTCCTAGGAATGATCTTGGGCTTTCACCAGGACCAGAATAACAGCTCAATGAGGTGTCGGTTTCCTCTCCTGCCCCAAGCCTCATTTCTTTCTCTCTTTGTCTTTATTTTTTCCCTTTTTTAACCCAGTGATGTGGTTTTATATTGTGATTTGTCCAAGACTGTTTGCTGTTGGAGACGCTGTGTCCCATGGCGGGCAGCAGAGGAGAGGCCAAGGGATCAGATCCAAATGCACAACCAAAACTGCACACAGAGAACTTTTAATTGCGGTAGAGAGAAGCCGTTATGCTGGGGCCTTTGCTTGTTTAATAGACTCCAGCCAATATCACACTCCTAATGTATTCATAAAACACTTACACTCCATATGACCCATTGATCTCAGCCATGTGGGATGAGGGGCTAAGCTGGACCCATTAAATTAACCATGGGCAAGCCTCCAGGTACTCAGAGATTTGCTTTGTCTCTGAGAAGAAGCTGTACTTGTGATCTTTGTGCTTGTGTTAAGGGACTCTGCATTATTTTGGGGTCCCCATCCCCTCCCCCTGCCCTCCGCAGGCCTCCTGTGACCTGTTTCTTTCTGCTTTTAGGCATTTTTCCACCCAAGCCCAGCACCCATCCTCTCTCCCACCGTGGGCAGGCACATGGCCACTCACAACCCTGTAACCCTCCATGTTTTGCAGAAGAAAAGCTTATGGGATCTTTCGTTCTCTAAGAACATATTAACCTCTCAGCCAGTTTTAATCTAAGCTGCTGGCAGAAAGCACTCTCCAAAATACTAAAACTTCTAAAAAAGTCAAAGGTGGAAGAGAGAAAGAGACACATGAGCAATACCATCACCAAAAGCAGAGCTGTATGTTGAGCTTGCTGGTCATTTAACCCTCATCTCCTCTACCTAAAGCAATACAGGTCATTCAGATGTGGCTGAGATATAGAAAACAAGCCACTTGAGAAGTAAACCCATTTTTTTCAAGTCATGTTGATGCACAAAAGGCAGATACATCCCCAAATGCCTAGGAAAAGCTGTATGGGAAATCAGCAAGCAAATGGGAAAGCAGAACAGAAAATGGACCCAGGAAATAAAATCTTTTGATACTTGGGATTTTTCAAGCTACCTACTAATTTTCTCCATGCTTTATAGCATGGTAATGAGCACCACGGAGAAATGAATCACCAGCTTGCGATACGGATAGGCTGAGGAAGAGGAGTAATTTTATCTGGTTCTATCCTCTAAAGGTTAATTTCTACGTGCTACCTTGCTTTAATTGTTTTCTTTAGTCTGCTGATGTATCCTGTCTCACCGCTAGCTAGCAAGTTCTCACTGGCAGACATTAAACACTTTTCCCTTCTTCCAGTAACAAAAGCTGTTAATAGCGGTTGAAGCACAGTAACGTCAAAAACGAAGACATGGTTTTGCTCCAGCCCTATAGCTTTTGTGGTTTCTATAAAGATTTAGCATAGGATGGGGATTACAGCAGCACCCCAAAGGGTTGGCAGCAAAACCAGCATGTGAGCAAATATATTGCCCTTTGGGTAGGGCTGAAAGGCATCTGAAGCCACTGTGGTTGTTTTTCCTCAGCTCTGGCTCCAGTGGTGAGTTTGGATATATTTCTGCTTCTCTTTTTTGGTGACTGTGGTGGGCTGGGGCTGGCCAACGGAAAGGAGGGCTCCAACTCTGGCTTGGGAGCAGCTGAGCTGCAAGCAGTGAGACACCTGAAATACTGAAGTGTTTCCATTTTGGTATTTTGATGCTTACACGAGCTTCTATTCAGGCTTTTCTTGGGAAAAGGCAATGTTTTCATGTAAAGTAAAAGTCAAAACTAAACTAGGAGAAAATCAAACCCAAATGTTTTTACCTCATGGAAATGAAACATTTTGATACTGTCAAAACAAAACGAGAAAGTTGAAACAATCTGTTTTGATACTTTCTAGTCAAAATCAACACATTTCCTTCAAAATGTTTTGATTTCAGTCCGACTGCATTTTCCTATGGGGGAAAAAACCCACAACATTCATCTGAGATGTTTTCAACCGGCTCTAGTGTTGAATTTATTAAAAGAACCTTGTAGAAGGTCTAGAGGGCTGGTTAAGGAGCAACGTACCGTCAGATTAGATATTGAAAATGCATCCATTATCACTGCATTATGATAGAATAGGAGAAAAAGCCATCCGGTGCCTTCAGTATATTACGATAGACTAAGTGAGCAACCCTTAGAAAAATAGGATGATGGTGGCATGTCAGCCTTTTTGACCTTCAAATGGTAGGTGTTGTCCTGCAGAAGCCAGACTGGACTCCATGCAGGGATAACAGGAGGATGTGATGAATGGGTAACAGGCAACAGAACAGGAAGTTGCATAGGTAAATGACTTTGAATGTAGAAAAAGAGAGAAGGAATCACAGGAAGTTACCACCAAACTCTTCTTGGTCTTATGGCAAGACAATAAAGGACTGAAGTAGGAGATGAAATTGCAATTGCAGTATCTGAATTAATTTCCCAAGGATGCATATGCAGCCCATCACGCTGGTGCCTGGGTTTATAACCTCATCTTTAATTGCAGAGCATCATCTGAGGGAGGGAAGAGCTCCCTGGGAGGGGTACCTGAAGGACTGGCCTCATGGTCACCAGCCAGTGTTGAGCTACAGCCACCTCCAGCCCTGTGACTGGAGGTGCCACCAAAAAAAAAATTGCCAGCACCAAATACTTCAGAGGAAGGTGCTGGAGGCCCCCTGGTTCACAACTAAAACTCAGCTAAAAGCTGAGCAGCAGTCTGTGTTCCTCCATCTATCCGCAGGCATTTTGGGTTAGCAAAACACACAGGCGAGGTCAGTAGGCTGTAAATCAATCCAAGGGCTTCAGATGGGGTCCCAGACCGCAGGAGCGCAGACTCCGTGCCCTGCCACAACCTCACGTTGTTTTAGAAATGTCTCATCCCTCTGTCCCTGGCTGCTTCTCTCTGATCATCTGAGAACAAAAGACAAAGTTTTCTCTGCTTTTCTTTTAACTCCGCTTTTTGACAGACCAGATGCCTCCGATCCTAACTTCTGGGCACGTGGATGGCTAATGTACATGGAGACAGGCATGTACTTCATGATATTTCTGCACTGTTATTATCTCTTGATCTACTGATTGCATAAAACAGATAATTCCTTTTTTGTGTGCTCTACTCACCCAGGGTCACCCACACTCCTCTCAGGAAAGAGGATTTCACCATCATATTCAACATGCAGTAATGACTGAGCTGCTCTGGGGGTCACAGAATTAAACCAGCCTCTCGTGATGGCATAAGAGGAACATTAGTATCACCACAGCGAGGTCAGATCTTTTTCCTGTGTTAATTAATCAGTAAAATTAAATAGTTTGTTCAGTTAATACTAGTCCCTGGGAAACCAAGCCACTTATTAAAATGAAGCAGGGAGCCAGGTGGAATATGACATGCACCACAGAGATCTGTCAGTACCTCTCAAGCTTGCCCTTGGGCACCGTCCTGACTGTTTCAGCCAGGCATTTCCTTTCAGTGAGGTGGATATTGCTGTGCCATGATGCGCCATGCTGGAGAAAGAGGAATTAGCTGGAGCCTTCAAGGTCTCACCCACGGATGAGGCAAGTCTGTAGAATGACCCCTATGGACATTAGCAAACTTTGAATCGGGGTGTAGGGGATTGATTGCTTGAAATGATGGGTTTAGGTTTGGCAAGCACACAGGTTCACCCCAACACAGTGCAGGGACCAGGTCTAAGAGGCAGAAACAACTTTCTTAGTCATACCAATGGGGCTGGGATGCCTTGGGCTGGATGCGAGCTCTGTGGGGAAAGCCTCTGCCAGGACTAAGACAGCCCTGATTGACAGCAGCATCTGCGACGGTATTCATCTTTTTCTAAAATAGGAAAAAAAATTAAAATTCTCATTTGGTTGGATGGCTCTCTTTCTGAGCTCCATTAATTTTATTGACTCAACTCCACTGAGTAGCAAGGGAGAGAAGCTCTCCTGGAGGCATCTACACCATAGACGTCTAAGTCAGGTGTGATGAAGCCAACACCAGGAGATTGGTTTCTGACCTGAAGAGAACTTGGACCCCAGTTTGCCCTGTTGTGCTCCTCAGGTTTAGCTGCTGTGATTCAGCATCTCATCGAAATGTGGTGGCTGCCCCAGTCTGATTACCACCTTCATCATGAAACTGGCAGCACATCAGAAATTGTTGCAAACCCTCACGCTCGCCCAGACCCCATGTGCTAGGGAGAAGGAAAGTTTGACTCTGAGAAGCTGTTGGTGCTGGAGATGTCTTTTTATTGACTTGCAGGAAAACCCAGGTCAAATCTGCTTAGCAGCCAATGTAAAGAAAGCAGAGGGGGAAAGAGGTCTTTCCTAAATGATGTCTCCCAGTGAATTCCACCTCAAGGCTTAAACCGCAGCAAGATCCAGCTCCTGTCATCAGCTTGGATCTGCAGGATGATCCAGACTGCAAAGTAGCATGTTTCCCCTATAAATCTGCAGAAATACCTGCATGAGAAAGCACCACATTTTCATAACTTTCTGTCAGAGCGGAGCTGCATTGAAAGGGCCCTAAACGTAAGGTCTGGGGCTCTGAGCTGGATGTGCATGGAAAAGCAAGGCACAGGCTGAACAGCAGCAGGTATGTTTTTTAAGTCCTTGCCTGCAAGGCTGCCTGCTCTGCACTGTATCCTCTCCTGCATTGCTTTCACATGCTTTCTAACCTGGAGGTGGCAAATATCTGGGTGCAATGAGCTTGCCTTTCTTCACAACATGCCTGCCAAGTCCCTCAGCATCACTGGAGTGGGAGGGAGGCATTTCCCCTCACGGGAGGCTGTTACGTGAGCAGAGGAAGCACATGAAAAATACGTGACCCAGAACAACAGAGAGGAGTTGCTCTCGGCAAACACCAAGGCTCTGACTATTGCAGCAGGATTTGTAGTCAGATGCTGGAAAAAGAAGATTAAAAATTTCCAACCTGTCAATATTTCGCAAAGGACCCCTCAGACAGAGTTTATCTGTGCTGTAGACATTGACCTCCTATCCTGGCCATGGGGGCAAGGGTTAGCAAAGATAAGGGAAGGAAATGGGAAGGGACAAGACTGCAGAGTGCTGTTGAGAGTTTGATTCACAAAATAAAATTAGCTATAATAGAGAATTAAAGACACAATTTGTTAGGAGGGACAGCACTGCACAGAGGGGGTCACCATGGGGCTGCGGGACAGTGGCTCTTGGGGACAATGCAGCCGACAGTGTTGATCTGCTTATGCTGGAGTGACTGCTCCAGCTGGGCTCATTGATCTCCAGGCCAAGGGAGATAATGGGATTTCTTCAAAACCTTTCTTCAGGCAGGAGGGAGGGGAAACACTCCGTCTTATCCAAACTGGCAAGGCATGGGGTGGCTTTGGCACAGCTTGCGAAGCCCACATGCCAACCTCCTCCACCCGCCCACCGGAGCTGCTCCTAGAAGCCGGCAGAGCCGCGGAACTGAGCACTGAAGTGGAGGGTGGGGTGAAAGGACTCCTCAAGGTACAGGACAAGCCTGGCCCTGGGCAAGCCTTCACTGAACCTTTTATTGGGTCTCGTCTCTCTATTCGGGCTTGAAGATGACCATCATTTCAAAAACCAGCTCTGATTTCTCTCGGGTACTATAATTCAACTCTGAATGACAGAGCAAAGTCATAGATATCTTTTGACACAACCAATTGGAAAAGCCTGCTACTTCTTTCTAGAAAACTCTAGGAGGAAAAAAAGGGAGATGTCCCTCTTGTTTTCCCAGGATCATGCTACAACTTCCATTACTTTCATTGTCAAAGACTATTTTTCCCCAAAACTGACTTCTTTTTTTTGCAATCCATCCTCCCCCCCTACCTCCAGGTTTCATTTATTTAATTTCAAAGCAGAAAATATCAGCAAGAATGCCAGTTTGGCCATCTAGCTGAATTTCATTTAACCTCTTGTACGCAAATAACAAGATTGTTTATAGTACAAGGTGTGGTGGATTAGTCGGTGACTTGCTTTGCAATGAACTGTCTTGATGTTTTAGATATGGTATCTTTTACTGGAAAATTTCAGCTGTTCTTCAGTGATTTAAATCTCCTCTCTCTGATGCACCGCAAGGTTACTGTATAATCTGCTGCATACTTCATATTTAGATAACAATTATTGGCAGATATAAATAGATGTTTTCATGAGCAATATTGTTTAGTATGCTAAATGTTGCTTTAATTTGCTGGTTCAATTTAAAGTGAATTCCTGTCATGCACAGAACAAAATAGATCAATTATATTACTACTAATTATTGTTATTATTTTAAACTGTGCTTCTCAAGGAGATTTAACAAATTTGTCAATCCAGTTTGTTCACCTTCTTGAAACCGAACCCGGCAGTCTTGCATGCAAATTACCCTAGATTTTCAATGAGCAACAATGATAATTGCAAGTGTTTTGTAATTATCTCACCCTAGACAGTCTCAATTTATCAGATGTAGGCCTAAAGGCTCCAACGTCTTCATCTTCCAAAAGTATCAATATGTAGTCCTATACATTAAGAGTAAAAAATTGCATTTGGCAGCAATCCTTACTGTCAGAGTCAGAATAAATAGGAACAAGTATAAATATTTTGGAAGAAAACATATCTACAAGTTGGTCAGAAATTTCTTGCTGGAAAACCAAAATTTTTCAGCAATATTTTGAGGTAATATGTTAAAATTATCAGAAAATATCTTAATTTTCTGCCTGGCTCTAATAAATAGCCTTTTATATATGTGTTTCTAGCACCAAAATAAAAGTTCAAAACCCATAAACTATGTGGTGTCTCTCCTGCCTACCTATAACTGCATCTTTTCCTCATCAGGATATCTTTATCAGAAGGTCATAAATCACAGCCATTCACATTATGGAGTGATGATTCTGATAGGGCTGCGCTAAGGCAGGTTTCATCTTACCGTATTCATTTTTTGTAATTCACTGCTGTGTTATTTACTTTTTGCTGCAATAATCCATCTGAGGTCAAATATATGTACATATAAACCAGCCTCAGTGCTGAAAAAAAAAAAAATATCTGTGAGTAATGGTAATGGGTGGACAGAAATCCTGTGCCTGTGAAGGATTTTGAGGTCTCTGGGTGTTTTGATTTCCTCCTGAGTTGGAGTGAAGCTATGCTTGCAAGCCACGAGGAGGTAAAAAGTAAAAAAAGAAGTGAAAAGCAGAGGCTGTTCCTAAGCATTGAAGATGGAGAAGAGCATACGCCCTGCCAGGGTAAATGTGAAAGCCCATGACAGATGGAACAGGCATGGTGAATGCATGAAAACTGAAACCACAGACCTTTCCAAACACAGCAGAAACAGGAAGCCTGCGGAGACGAGCAGCAGCAATCAAGGAAAAGGGAAAAGAGAAACAGATTATTTTGTTCTTTGTTTGCAAGCAATGCAACTCCAGAAACCCTGGCCCCGAGCTGCAGCCAAATACTTTAATTCAGCCTGGGCACCAGGGAGATGGGCAAGGCTAATCTTTAAAACAAGCTCAGGGGCAACGCAGTGAGGCTGGCCTTTGGGTACACTGATGGCAAATTGGATTAAGGAAAGGGTTAGCACCCCTGGATAAATGAGCTATTCTAGGGAAGGGTCCACACCCTTTGTAAGTGGCACTCATGTCCCACAGATCTATGATAATATGGAGAGGAGAGCAGTCTGCTAATGTGCTCTCCTGCAGCTTCCCAAGGCTTTTGGCCAGATCCTGCACCAAAAACCTGAGTATCACAGAGAGAGGCCAGTCTGTTAGGGAACAAATGGTAGGAACAATCTAGCAGTTTTCACAGCAGGGCAGACTGGCCAGATCTCTGCTGAGACCTGAGTGGCTCTGCAGAAGCCAAAGTGATGGGGGACCAGGGCAGCATCATGGGGACCAGTGTTTTCTAGGCATCCAGGTGTCCCCCAGGGCACAGGAGTGAGGGAAGGCAAGAGCCTCCCTGGAGGCACTGAGGACTGTGCATAGGGCTTGCCCAGCGCATGCAGCTGCCGCTAGAAAGACCCCTTCTCCAAGGATGCAGCAGAAAAGGAGTCTTAAGTCCTTTTCCTAATCTTTTAATTTGGTCTGCCTCACCGAGCTGCTCTGTGCTCTCTCTGCAGAGCTACCTTGCTCAGATGTGTTACGTTTGTGCGCTAATAAAACACAGCTTTAACCCTTGGGGGTGCCTTGGAAAGAAGGGGAAGCTGCTCTGCCATGCAGCTCAGCTGGCTCCACATCCTATTTTGTGATACTGAATTATTTGGCTTCATCACGGCCAACAGTGAAGAACTGTGGTCGAGCCAGAGAAGGAGCTCCCAGTGCTGAGTTACAGCAGTAAAATGGCAGCTGACATTCAATGTTGTTAAAAGCAAAGTAAAGCACATAGGGGGAAAATAACCTGGCTCTACACTCACCATGAAAGGAACTAAATTAGCTATTACCTCCAAAATGAGATCTTGGAGTGGGCGGTTGTCTGTGGCTGTCAGCCCAACACGCTGCAACGGCCAGCAAAGGGGCTATAGTGGCGGGGGCTATTAGAGGAGGAAGAAAGGACGAAATAGAGAGTGCAATGTTCCTGCATCAGGCCATGCTGCTCTTTCATCTCGGGTATTGTGCCACTTCAGGGGATATCACAGAGGAAAAATTCAGAGAGGGCGGTGATAGCAATGCAGGAGGCAATCAGTATCTGCCCAAACCCAGGATGCTTTGTGGGACTGTAGCCATGCCACAGTCTGTGATATTGTGAGTAACACGGGGGAATGATCACTCACCTCATGAGGTTATAGGGTGGCAAGGTGCTCCTGCCTTCCACTTCCCTTCCCTTCCCATCTTGTTTTTTTCCCAAATTTCCCCAACCCCTTTATAAGCCTGAAGGAGCAAACCCCTCTGATTTGTCACATACATCAATAACAGCCGTCGTACCTCATTTGAGGGCATATTCTTGGGTGGGTACAAGCAGATTTTATGTGCATGTTCAGACAATACATACACAGGTTGTGCCCACGGTGTGATATGGAGGGCGATGCTTTGCGGCAGATGTGAACAGCACAGCATGTGTGGTGCTGCAGCACACTGGTGGGAGCCGGCGCTCGGCATGCTGCCAGCTGGAGCAATGGGATGCAGAGGACCGAGCACAGGATGAGTGTACGTTGTTTTGTGTTTCGCTACAGCAGATTGCCAATTTTACACATCTCCATATCTCAAAACCCATGTAATGAAGAGAAGACGTTTAAAGCAACAAAAATACAGGAAATGTAATAAATGCAAAAGAGAATTATGTGGAAAATACACTGAAAGAGTGTTTTCCTCGCTGTTGAGATGCTTACAGTCTACTTGCTTCATGAATATTTAGAAACAAGAAGGTTGGCTCCAAATGTCAGTCTAAATATACACAGTTTTCCTTTCTATAAATATTACATTTTTTCCCAAGACAGCAGAATGCAGAAAAGCAACATCTAAGACCTCAAAAGCCCCCTTCTCTTGCTCCTCGAAATTGGTTCATTTGGACTGTAAATTCTTCTGGACTATGTGATAAAGATACTTTGCTTTCATCTTGTTGTAAGGTTGCCAAATCCGAATGACAGGTTGACCTGGAAAATAAATGGGGTACTGTAGTAAATATTTCACACTCTTTCTCTTTCTGGAACCAAGACCGACAACGGCTAATGCTGGAGTGAACTGAAATACAGGACTGGCAGTATCAGAGAGAAAGTATCGTGCATGAGAAGAGCTCAGGTTTTTGGCATCCGGCAGATAAGGATTTTGTCCTTGGAGACAAATACTCTCTGAGGTCAAAATACAGTCAGTTTGTAGAGGAATTGTAAATCAGATGTAAATAACAGCATGAGATTAGTCCTCTTGTCCTGCTCCTGAAGGGTAAATTTGGGGTTCTCTCATTCCTAAAGAAAACCAGGCTGTTTGGGTTTCAGCAAGCCAAGGGGAGCTTCATTGGTCTTGACTGGAAGATAAGTTGGCTTTTCAATGGGCAATGGGAAACAAAGCCATTCCAGTATGTCTCTGTACGGCACTGTGCTCAACAGGCAGACTGGAATCAGACACCTCAACCCAGGCAAGATGGGAGCCTTGCTGGAGGAAATAACGGAGGATTCCCCCTCCTCTCCATCAAGACCATATGTCTGCTGACTGTTAATGAGATTTACAATCTTCCCTGAGCCCTGTCTGCTTCTAGACCCTGATGATACACAGTAGCCAATAGGATAGAGCTAATAATTCATTATAAATCACTTATTTGATGAATTACGGGGGTTTTTTTCCTGGTTTTTAAATTGCCTGTGAGCAACATAGTGGTTTTCTCCATCTTGCAACTTGAAACACTTGCTGACTAATTTCTGCAAGTAAATCCTGGCCAATAGACTTAATTTCTAGGCAGTTGCCATGAATGGGTGAGATTTCCACATGGAGCTCTGCTAAACCATAGCTGCCTAGTGATGAATGTCCTCTCACCCATGTCAGTCCTCCTACATTAAACCTACACATCCCAATCAGGAATTGCTGATCTGACAGGTCTTTGTACCAGAAATGGTCTCCAACTTGGCTTTCAGATAGCTGGGTGCAAGGGTACCCAAACTGTGGATTGCAGGAAGCAGTTGCTGCTCTTGAGAGGTGTTGAGTGCCCCCACCTTGTGCTGGGTTTCCTGATCAACCTGTTTGGATGCTCAGCCATTTCAGAAAAATGTGTCTAACCTTCATGCAAACGCTGAGGTGCAGGCAAATAGCTAATAGTCTTTCAAGTCATCTTGTTTCCCGAGAGCTTCGTCAAGAAAAATCATTGCCATCCCCCAAAATTGACCAAGACTGAACACCTCAAAACTGCTAATGCAAGACTGGGGGCCATTTCAGAAAATGTAGGGCAGAGCTTTAGCTCTGCGATGTTAGAGTCTTCAGTCAAAAAAAAAGTTGGTTTTTTGAGACGGTTCTCAAAAGAATGTGCACTGACAAATTCCTAGCAAATGAAAATTGGGATTTTGTTCTATTTATACTTTTAGCAAATCCACAGACAATATAAATGAATTTGAAATACAAAATGGAACATATTAGCCAGGCTAGTGAGAGATAGTTACATATCCTTCATACAGCAGTACACAGTAATCCAGCCAAAATATTTCAGAACTAATTACTGTACAGCCTTCTAATCCCTAGTAGAGAAAAAAAAAAAACCAACACCCCATATATTTTTGGAAGTTCATTGGAAGCATCTGTTTAAGATGATGTTAATCCTTCATTCCAAAATCATTGGCTGGATGGTAATGAAACAGTCCTGTTCGCGCTCAGTGTGTTGAGACCTAAAACTCATCTTGGTTAAAGCTGATTATTTCATACAAAGGAACATAACTCAATCCCTTTTCTTCTTGTTTTGCTTTTCTTTCTTTCGGTGAAAATTTGTCATTCCTACTTTGGTTTTCTAGATGGCAGCTGGCAGTAGAAAATGATTGGCTTTAATCTCAAATTTCAAAATCAATATGGCATAGGTACTATTGATTTTGGCATACTGGGATGACCCCGGGGGTTCACAGCAACCAAAGAGGAATTTTGATGTTTCTGGACCTTCTTCAATTAGAATTGCTAAAAATCTCTCACCCTCCTAATGATCAGCAGTGCCAGAATAACTTTGCTTTGCAACCATGGTCTGAGCCGCAGCACAGCAGTGTCCTGGCACGGGACACCTGCAGATCCAGTAAAGAAAGCGTCCCTCTATACCTCAGAGCAAGGGGAGGTGAAAACATGCCATTGTGCCTAAGACAGGTTAAAGAAAACTTTTCAAACCTCATTTGCTTTCATTGGGAAACATGCACAAATCGGTGTTGGAAATGTAGCCAGGTTGGCTCTCATATCCAAGTTCTGTTTTTTGCCATTGCACTGTTGAAAGTGCATTTGCAAGCAACCTTAAATCTCAGACTTCCTAACTTTTGAGTACTTGACTCTGTGACTTTAATACTCTTTAACCATATGGGTTTCTCTGTAATTTTAAATTATTTTTTGAAAGGTCTGGATTCAATTCTTCTAATAGCCTCAGTGTTTTCAGGCCAGCTAAGATCACTCCTGCAGTTTGGTGTGAGTTTGGGACATTGCCCAGAGCAAACAAAAGAGGAGCTGTGGGTTTTTTCTTTTTCTTTTTTCTTCTTTTCTCCTATAAATTTTACAAATTTCAGATTTATGTTTGTGGAGTCGATACATTTTTTTATCTTATTAAAGATGGATGAAGAATGAAATAGATTACTGTGAGCTGCCATGCATTGCACTCCAGTACGGTATCTGTCTCTTCCTCCAGACTGCCACCAGCTTGGGACAAATTAAAAGTCCTTTCTGTGCTCAGTTCTTCCCACCTGTTGAAGACACCTACACTAGGATTGCATGAGTCACCAGGTCAAAGGGCCTGCCTCTCCCTCCAGCAGCCATAAAAGCTATATGACCACCCTGAAGATGACAGATGTTAGACTGATGTGTGTCCCACCAAGTCTCTCTGTGAGTCAGATATTCAAGAATAAGAGGAATCATTTCCTTGCCTCCAAGAAGTGTTTCAAGACACTTAAAAATGAGGTTTTGCAAGAGTTGGTCTTGCATCTGGTCCTGCAGAACACTTCTAGGGGATGGAGTGGAGACTATCTTTCCAAAACCTGTGGTTTGTTCTGCAATGGGAGAGACTGTAGATAAACAGGATGACAGGGTTTGAACACAGGGTGATGCTGATAATGTAATATAAAGGTCTGAAAAATAAAAACAGAACAGAATTTAATGGGGATGACGGCAAAGTATTATACTTGGACAGCACAAGGAGGAGCTCCTACCTACCAAAACTAACTGGAAAGGTCTAGTGGGCTGTCATCCATCACAACAAGGCCCTGGGTCAGCAACTTCCCATTGCTGTGAAGAGGGGTCAGACCCTTCCAGGGGTGTACAACAAGGAGGCGAAACCCATGGCATAACTGGGCTCGACAGGGGTCCCCAGGCACTGTCTCCCACTGTTTTACCAAGGAGGTGGGCTGAAGGGAGCCCAGAGGGAGGCAACAGGAGTGGTAAGAGATATAGAAAAAACAATATTCAAGGAAAAATTGAGAGAACTGGGGCTGTTTAACTCACAGAAGAGAATACTAAAGGGAAAACACACCACACTATGGGAATAGAATTATTTAGTGTCAGCAAAGAAGAGAAGGTTTTGTTCAGTGGGTCCATGGAGGAGGATAGGACAGAAAGTACACCACTTTCTGGAAAAGGGGACACTTTTTAAAGAATCCTGTGTGTTATAGAGCTGCTTTGAAATTTCAAAAATGTCTCCATGCTGGTAGGTGAAACTGGAGACTTTGGGAACACCAGAAACCGTAAATGATTTTTCTAAAATATTGGGCAAAAATTATTCTTTTTACAAAAAAGTCTTATATTTTGTCTCTTTCCTGACCTTTTTCTTCTGAAAAGGCAAAACAAGTCCAAATTGGGAAAACTTTGCGTTTTGACATACTGAGATTGGCATCTTTGTTTCCTGTGTTCAAATCAGCATACTTCTGCAGCAAAAATAAAACAAAACAATGCTGGGAGGGTTTTTGCTTTTTTTTTTTTTTTTAATTTAACTGTTGAAATCCAAGATGAACTATTTCAACTGGCCTAAGCAGCAGCAACAACAACTGTTTCACATTCTCTGCTCACTAAAATGTGCTCAACCGTAGCCAGACCCCCGCTGTCCCAGCTTGGGGTGGGATGAAGGGGGAGAAGAACAAGTCTGGATCCTGCAGCTCATCTTGGGGTGGAAGAGCTGCTCCCTGCTGTACTTCCTCATCCGACAAAATTTTGAAAGCCTGCTTCCTTGCAACTTTTTTTTGTGTGTTTTGAAGTTAGCAAGAGCAGTGTCTGAAATTTTCTGAGCAAAAAGACAGCCTGTAAGCACTTTCTTGGTGAGAGAAGATGCCGTATGTGGATGGCAGAGAGAGTTTCAGCTCATGTCTCACTTGTCAGAGCTCTTTCAGTTGCTTGGACAAAGAGGTTTTTGGATGTTGTGGCATTGACAAGGGAAACTTAACTGTTAACAATGGGTGCAAAGCACCCTGTGTCTGCCTAAGAGTAAAACTCACCTGAAAACCCTGAGCTCTGGAGAGGAGAAAGATGTGGGAAATTGTAAGTTCACTAAACCAAATCTTACTAAACCAAAAGATTACTTTTGAGTTCTTTAAACTTTGTAGACAACAAAAAAGATTGCCTCAGAAGAGGCAAAAAGATAACAAATGGTTCCCTTTTAAAAGCAGAACAATAAAGGCTATTCGTTCATCATTTGAATTTCTTGACTAATGAAATTGGATACAGTCTGAAATCCCCCCATAAGCCAAAAGCTAATTCATTTCCGCATTTGAAATGCGTGTTATCAATTACTGACTGTAGATCTAATGATTTCCATAGCTAGTTTTCATTCTGATACAAGTGGCTTTGAGGGTTTACTGATGACGAGTATATAAAAAGTCAGTTCAGAAATGTATACTGAATTCATCTCTGCAGTGTACATGCAGCTATTGGGTCTTTGAACCACAGCTCAGTCAGGCAGATAAATATCTTATTCTTCTCATCAGCAAACTTTAAAGGCAACCTAAATTTAAGAGTTGCTCTTGAATTCTGCATATCTCCTGGAGGCCTGTGTCCTGCATGAGGACGAGCAATGGGTACAGGGTGTGATGCAGGAGTGTCACAGGGAAGGTTATCATCCCCTCTTACTGGGATTGGAAGTCAGAATGTCCACAGTACCTCTCCAGCCTCTAATATTTGTGAGTCTCCAGGGTAATATGATCATTACACAACACTTTTTTAATAAGGGCATAACTTTAGGTTGCTCCCCAGCTTTGCTCTCAGAAACAGGTGGATACCCTAAGCTGAAGCATTAAAATACCACCCCTACCTCATGTAAGCAGCCAGAGCAGTAGCTTGCAGTCTGAATATATGGTTTTCCAGACCAAAATTAAGCAACTGATACAGTGGTCTTATCACAGGAATCCCTATGATAGTGGTGAGACATGCTGTCCCTCCCTCCTGCCTTGCACCATGCTGGTCTACCCATGTCTTCATAAATTCCTTTCAGACCAGTGGGTTTTTTCTTTTTTTACCTATGATAGCCACATACACAGGCTCACATTTTCAGGGTGACTCTGAGAAGTCTCCTGAGTCACCTTGCTTTAGCCTGAAGCAAGGGAGAAAGTCACAAGGGACATTACGACATTAGGCTGGCCAGCAGCCCCAGCTTACCTATGGCAGTGAGCACAGTGTCCTAGGAGAAACTGGAATGGCTTTTCCTCTAGTTGGGGATTTGGGAGGGCAGTATTTGTATTTTTGCTTGCTCTGCAAAAATTACATGTGTGCATGGCTTATCCCGTGGTTTTCTAATTCTCCCACTTACACTTGGTTGATATATTGGATTTGCCTTCAGTGCTCAACCAGAGGGAAGGCCACTAATGACAAGACTTCTTCTTGCTCCTCACAAGCAGAGGGATCATGATTTATGAGGTTTTTCTGAGGGTGCTGTGAGCACCAGTGTCCCAACAGGCTGGTTATCGAGGACCCTGGAAGTGAGCATGCAGCCCTGCATCATGCTCATTCCATCAGGCATGGGATGTGTCATACCCACCAGGCTCTGTGGGACTTTCCTTCAGGGTAGATGCCCCAAGCAGAGTCAGGCACTGTGGAAATAAAGGCAGTCAGAGGGGCAGGAGCTCCCATGGGTAGGTCCAGTGAGCTCCTGCTAAAGCAACAGGATGCTGATATAAGAATGGTTTTATTGAGATTTATAAAAGATCTGATTCCACTTGCATTCCTGTGTCTGTGCATGGCAGCATGCATTTTTTTTCTTTCTTATTGTATATTATAAAACTGGCTTCATATTTTCTTAATACAGAAAATTTATAGGGCCAGAGCTCCAATCATTATAAATCAAGCAGAGCACACAAACACAAGAAGCAAAAAGTAAAATAGTACATTGCAAATCATTCAGTGTCAATAATCTCGGTTGTTATTTGTAGCCAGCAAAGGAAATTGGACTTTTTAATATGTAACACATTAACCTAAGTGTCTGCCTAAATGGAGCTGCGTTTTTAATGTGTTGACATATTAACACAAGTACTCTTTCTCTAATTCCCCCAACCTTAACATAATAATAATATTGTTAAATCATTAGCAGACCTTTAAAGAAATATTAATGCTCCCCAAAAAATATTGAATAACACTTTTTGCTGTTGCCTAGCCACACTGAATAACCAGTATTCACCTGATCACACCTGCCACTGTTTAGATTTCATAGCTATAGAAAGTATATGCTTATGGTTGCTTATGTATGCTGAGAAGAGGTACAAACTTTTCAGCAATAATTCCAGTAGTTTGGACAGGCAAAGATCACAGAGGGCAGGACTGCTAAATTCCTTGTCTTACAGTGTTTCTTCTCTGATGATGCAGTTTATTACCAGTGTGGAGGAGGTGTGGCCAAAGAGATGCTCCTGATGCCTTCTCCATACCAGCACGTGAACTCCTGAGGATGCTGACTGCTCTGGTACCCTGCCCTGGGTACCTGGGTACCGGGTCTGCAGCCAGCTGCAAAGTGCCCCTTGTGAGAGTATCAGAGAATCACAGGAGGGATGAGGGGAATCTGGGAGTCAGGCAGGGTCTGATGCAGCTCCATGGAGTTCAGCAGAGTAAGACATGGCTCTGGACAGAGGAGGACATAAAGCTGATGCCACATGAACTGGATACTCAAGAAATGAAGACTGGAAAATTGCTACCCATAATTACACTGGAGAACTGGACAGTGGTCAGATCTGTTCATCCTCATCCTCCTCCTCCCATGCCTCTCTTTATTTTGATGCATTTTTTTCTTGTTTAATATGGTAGGTTTATGGGCAGAATGTGCTCAGGATGGTGTATAATGGGACCAACTGTGCAGAAATGTCATGCATGCGAAATCTATGCAAAGCCCCTGCTATGCTTTTGCCTGAATCAATTTAAAGAAGACGCTCCATAAAACAGGATAAAACCAGATTAAGTGCATACAAATGAGGCAGCCCAGGCAAGGTTTTTAGAATTTGTTGGAGGCAGATGGAATACAAATGGAGAAAGAGATTGCACTGGTGCATGTGTAAACACACTTGACAGATATATCCAGAGAGGTTGGAGGTGACAGAAACAGCCTAACGAGAAGTCCCCTCTGCAGAGGTCACCTGAAGACAGGGAGGACAATATGCCAGACGCAAGGCCTGTCTTACTTCACAACTACGTGGTCTTCAGTTTTCCAGCAAAGTACCTGGATAGCAGTGCAGGCTGCTGCACAGGCAGCAAAGCCTGTGGCAGCTTCATGAGAAATAGAGGCATTAAATGAATTCAGTGGAGGGAAAAGCCGATCAGCATTGCTGCCCCAACGTTATTTGCTTTGCTTTTACACTTATTTGATATTCTCCTATCATTTTCAGTTTTCAGTCTGCTGCAGATCTTCCTACTGACAATGCATAACAGCCTCCACAGGATGGTAATGCCATACGTGGCAACGCTGGTATGCAAAATATACTGTGAAATAAAGCAAGCAGATTGGGAACTTCTGTTCTCGTAATCTGAGAACAAGGGCAGCACATTGAAAATTGATGAAAGGAAATACTTTTTTCACACAATTAGCTGCTGGAAATCATTGCCAGGAGATTTTGCTGAGGCTGAAAACTTGGCAGGCTACAAAAAATGAATCGGACATTTATGTGGATGGCAAGCACACCTAGTGACAGGGCTTTAGGAGAGCTGCAGCAGGCTATATAGTCCACAGACTTACCTCAGTCAGGGGTTTTTTGGTTCAGCTTCCTGAAGAAATGCAGTCCCACCACCGGTTTGCAAGTCCGTGTCCATGTGCCAGCCTTTCAGTTCTTCCTCCATCTAATAACTTGTGCATCTTTCTGGTCTTGTCCCACTGGAGATGACCAAAGGCTACATAACTCTAAGATAATTCATTTTCTAGCAGAGCTGTGAAATATCTGTGGTCAGGTAGAGATGAAGATACTCTTCCAGTGTGTCTCCTGTGAATAACCTAGTTAATTCCTGCCTGGATATAACCATTGCTAAATCAGGAGGCAGACTCCTCCGGCACCGCAGCCTGGGCACTGCAGTACTCATGGAAATGGTCAATATTTTTCATGGGTACTTTGGGAAAACAACATGTCCTCAGGCTGTTGGGGAGAAGCTCTCTTGGAAACAGAGCTCAAGATCTTCAGGCTTTGGGCTTGGAGTCGGGAGCAAAACCCATGCGAGGAGGAGCTGCTGCTGTGTTTCGTGCATGTCCCTAAGAAGTACGGGCTAGCGAAGACAAGGGTCTACCCCACATGGCACTGAAAACCATCTGTTGTTTTGTTTGGGGGCATATTTTAGAGAAAATTTATTCTGAATCTATTTAGACAATCCTAAATATTTCATTGGCACTGTTTAAGATATTCCCACAACTTCAAATGAAACATATGGCCCTAGGAGGAAAAGAAGAGGAGAAAGTAATGACTATCAAACTCTGAAAATTATCTGCAGTTCCCTTTCAACAAAAAAAAAGGAACATTTAATACCAATTATTTCAGAAAGTTAAATGAATACAGAAACTTATGTACCTGACAAGTCTGGACTTATTTTCTGTTGGGTGGTTGTTTGCAGAAGACTTTGTTTTTTGTCAAATTGCTTGTTATTCAAGTGTTCGACCCTTTGATAGGAACCTCATGTGGCCAATGAACACCTAAAAATGCTGCATGGGTTGGGAGTTTACCTTCTGATGTTAAAAAACATGTGGCCATTCATTCTGATTAAAAATTGGAAGCTTTCGGAAAGCTTGACTTTCCAAGTGTGAAAAGCTGTTACTGCTCTTCAGGAAGTCATTTTTCATGAGGAAAACTGGGAGATGAAGCAATGCAGCCTGTAAAAACACACGCATCACCTTTTGTTTTTGTTTGTGTATTCCCTCGAATAGCTGTGCCGGTGACATAGCCATGTGTTATGCTGCTCGAGAAGACCAGGCTCCTGGGGTCTGCCATAGTGACTCCGTGAGCCATGGGGTGCAGGAGCTGGGTTTGGGAGGAGGAAGGAGAAAACACTGCTGCCTCTGCTGCAGCTCTTGCTATTTCTAGCTGAATAATTCAGGTTTTAGATTTTAATTCAGGTGTCTCTGAAGCTGATAATATCATTGCCTTCTCCAGAACAACAAGCCCTTCATTTAAACATGAGATTAGTTTTGGCTGTGAGCCTGAACTGCTCTTTGTCGATTTGAGGAGTATCCAGAGATGCCGCGGGGTGACCGGACGAGCTCCTGTGGTTTCCTCAAAGCAGTTTAAGGACCTGTGCTGGGCCCAGTCTATTTCCATTTGCTTCTTGCTCTTAGCCCCAAAGCAGAAGTGTTTTGCTTTGGTGGGAAGTAGCCTGGGACACTCATGAGGCAGCTATACTGAGATTTTTCCTTAGCCTAAGCCAAAGCTTTAGGAGTGCGAAACTTGGTATGGAGAGTGGGTTGGTGGCTTGGTTCCCCATGGACCTTGAGAATTGTGTCTGTGTGCTATTTTACAGCTATGTAGTTCATGGCTGGGATGGGTAGCGGTGAGATTCCCATCTCACCCATGAACTACATAGCTGTAAAACAGCATCCACACATGAATGACTGCCCTCAGCCTGTCTCAGCAGTAGATATTCCACACACAATGAGTTTTTTGGAAAATCTTTCCTTTGTCTGTCTTTCCTCCTTACCGACCAGGTAATTTCCAGTCCTCCTCTGCCTTCCCCCTCCCCATGAAGATTCCTGTCCTTCCTGGCTCTCCTCCTCATGCTCCACCAAGGGAGACCATTTCTTGGTGATATCTCCTTTAACTGTTAGAAGTATTGAACATAATGCTAGTAGAGATGTTTTCACTGAAATATTTTCCCCTTATCCCTTCTTCCCCTTAAGACTTTTTAGAGAGACTTGGACTGCATTTGATGAACTGTTTCCTTGCCAAAAAAAAAAAAAAAGGAAAGAAAGAGAGGGGAGAGGTAGGGATGGATTTTGAATTGTGAAAAGTATTGTTTCAGGATTTTCTTCCTGTGACATGGTTCCCTTAGGAAATACCTTGCCATTTCATTGCCATGTTTTCATTGTTCAGCCTTTCAGAAATAACATTTCTTTGTTTAAAAACTGTCACAGCTAGGAATGCAAATGCAAGGTCATTCTCGGTACCCTGTTCTGCTTGGTCTGCATCACCTCCTATTAAAGTAATGCCTGTGCCCTAGGCTTGTGCTGTATCTTTGCAAAAGCAGAGAAGGACTTTGGGATTGCCTAAGAAAGAGAGGATATGAAAAAGAGAAAAGCTGTAAACCAAGCAGAAAATAAATTATTTTTCCTGGGTTTTGTGCGGACCCCAGTAGGACTTGAGAACATACATCAGGTGAAATGTCCCTGTAGAACTGGAACCGGAGCAGTGCATAAAGCCAGTCCAGCCATGTCTAGGCATCCCTTGGGACAAATATCACATGAAACAGTGATTGTGAAGGAGAGGAGCAGACATCCCATGCAAGACATTCCACAGGACTTTATACATCCCTAAGGAGAGATAATTAAGAGCTTTCCTACCAGCCTTGTGAACTGGTACGCTGCCAGACAGCAAAACCGAAGGACGGCTTCCACGTCAAACACCACGTTTCCTCCTTGATGGCAGTCTCTGGTGTCCAATTCCAGCAACCAGCCAGCTTGAAATTAGGACCACGGGTTCATTAGAGTTGATAAGGCACAAAGGATCAGGGCCTCTAAAATTCTTGTGGCTCCCTGTCAGCCCCAGCATCCTGGTGAAAAGCTGCCAGTCTGTTTATAAAAGTTCTGCTCCTGCTTCTACTGTGGGGAAGGGTATTTGGGCACCACAGGTACGGCTGAAGAGGAAGTTAACATTATGAGAGCCCCTGGAGCCTGTCTGAGTGCTACACAGCAGCAAGGAACAGAGTAATGAGACACTTCAGTTTCAAGGGGTTGAACAGAGGAACACACGAGGAATGTTTCATAAATTGCATCTTACCAGCCAGAAGTTGGTGCCTAGAAGGTTACAAGTGGGTCTAACCACAAGTAGAGAGTCAGGCTGGGCCCAAACCTGGCTATTCTGCGTGAGGATGTGGTGCTTGAACTCCCACATCTTCCTCTCCCCCCTGAATGCCTCAGACCTGGGAAAGACAATGCTATTGACTTCCCATTAGAGCAGAGGTAAATTATCCTAATGAAAATGAACTGATCACCTCCGAGCTGTGTGCCCCGTGAGGAAGAAACTCCTACTCTCCCCTGCCTCTAGCACATGGCTCTGCTATTTGTTATTTCCCTCTTCTTTAAATTGCATTTTAAAAATGTGAATGTCTAAATCGAGCTGCTTTAGCCTCTGTTCAGCTAATGGAGAGTGTCACCCACCCTGACCTGAAGACGTGTCAAACCACTACCCTAGAGCTTCCCTCAGCCTGGAACAGCTCCAGCCAGGACACCCCAGGCAAGGTGCCTGCACTGACTCCACTACTGCTTGTGGCAACTTGACTGACCTTTGTGGAAGAATATAAACCATTTTAGGAGCTGTGTGCAGGGAAGGGAAGCCTTATTTTCTTCCTGCAGCAGCAGCTGCCTTGCGCTCTTTTGTATGCTGTTCATTTGCAAAGTCATCCTTGGTCATTTATTTCGAAACCTGCCGAGGAACAGATGCTCCAAAAAGAAACGTGGCAAATCCTCTGTGGGGCCCCTTTTGGCTCTGTGCAGGGGACTTCTGGCAACCAGAAGGAGGAAAAGTTGAAGGTGACAGGAGCTGTGCGGGTCCTGGTGTTTTTGTACAAAGAATAGCCATAACAAGCCTGATACATGGTTGCTACTGGAGCTGGAGCTTTGCTCAGGGTTTGTGGTTGCAGATTAGGTTCAGCCAAGTGCAACTCCTTTGGGGTGTATCCTGCAGCGAACTTAATAAGTTTTCTGCTGCCTGCCTGTGTGGGACTGCCTTGTTCTTGCACAGGTGGCAGTACCTCGTGCTCGGCTGTACAGCTATTGCAGGTCAAACAGTCCAGTGAAGATCAAGGTTTGGTGTCCAGGATCTACCCAGTAACACCGGCTTCCCAAAGAGGCTCCTGAGGGCTCAGAAAAACTTTCTTTGAAAGGAGAGGAGACAGGATTTCTCCTGTGAGGGCAGGACCTTGCAAGAAGATACAAGCAGTGCGTGGGAGGAGGACCAAACACCCATGGTAGGGCTGAGGACGTGGGTTAGTCATCTGGAGTAGATAAGTAAGTCCCACTGAAATTTACAAGTGGGGACAACCCTGTTGCTTAAAGGTACAAAAGCACTCTTGTATCTTCAACCTGGCTGGGGTGAAGTTTGGCTTGGAAGGACCCGACTCTATGACTGTGCTCTTCACTAGCTAGAGCGATGATGCTCATTGCTCCTTGGCAGCAATAAGAACCATAAAATACCATGAGGTTTTCAACAGGAAACAGAGACAAAAAGAAAAGTAAAAGGCCTGGCAAGGTGGATGGGTGGACTGAGATCTGTGAAGGTCTCAAGTAGTCCAAATGATGTTCCCAACCTTGGCTAAATCATGTAATCAGCAATGAGCCTAGAGTGGACTGGGAGCTACTGGTCCCTAGTCCAAGTCCCTGCCTATGGAAGGAGTTGGGTCAGCAGGGGATGGCTCTGGGAAACAGCTTTGTGGCCTGCCACATCCCTCTGTGTAAGAAGGAGATGCTGGGAGGGGGGTCCCTCCTATGTCCTGCAGACTCTCAGGAGGCTCAGCATGCCATTCACTAGACCTCCTTCCAGTACACAACCCAGGAGCTCCCATCTCATTGCCTCCCTGAATCCTTCTGCAGGACCGGTGTGCTCAAACTTCTCTGTGAGACCCCAGCACACTCCTGGAGACACTGATGGAAAGGGCTGCAGCATTGGCTCTGAAAGCCACCTAAAATTCGGGATGCGGCACTCCGCTATAGGGAGCAGAGGGGGGCAGCAGTGACACAAAGCAGATAAAAATTTGCAGTAAGAAAGGAGTTATTTTTTCTGTTCTGATTTTTTGTTCCCCAAAACAAAGGAGAGACTGAAGAGCGCCTGTTTAATTTGCGAATTTCACAGATCTGGCTCGCACAAGAGAGGGGGGAAGAATCAACAAAAAGCCCAACAACAGGCGTGGAAAGAGCCCCAAGTATTAATGGCAGCTGATCAATAACTAATCCACAGTGTTCCAGTTACCAACTTGATGGAGAAAATTCACGGTGCTTAAGTAATTCCAACTAATCTTAATGAATGCCTCCATGCCTACATGCCTGCAGAGCTCTGTGAAATTTATAGAAAAATGTCATTTCGGCTCTCTGAATATTTTTTTTTCCTCACAGTCATCAAAGGAGCATAAAAAATGCTCTTAGAAATCTGCTATCTCTCTCTGCCAGATGAGGGCTTCAAAAGGCAAGCACTCATTTTTTTGTCGTAAGCAGAGAAGATTATGAATACATTATCTAGTTAACATTAAAAAAAAATCAAAACACCCAATTTTACATTCTTACTTATTTATCCCATGCCTCTGTCCCCTTTGTGTGCCTCACCCTCTTCCCAGCCAAAGAAAATAATGCCAAGTAGACAAATCAGCTACAAGTAGAAAATGTTGATACATATTTTTGTTCTATTTTTATTTGGTGCTACTTAGAAAAATTTCAAAGAGAAAGATCAATATGGTGGTTTCAAGTCTTCTCTGTCTTTCCCTGGTAAAAGCTGATGAGTTCCTTTTAAGTTTCTTAGCAGCCTGCAGGAGAGAAGCCTCTGCTAACTTGCCACCAAGCCTGCGAGGACCTTGCTGGGGCTAGCAGAAGTGCTGACAGTGAGAAGAACGAGCTTTTGTAAAGATGGAGAAGATGGATGAAGACGCAGAGCAAGCTGGAAATTTTTCAGTGGAAGTTTATTTTCCCCTGGAAAGTATAAGGTGGGGACTTAGCATAGGAATGGAGGGAGCTGTTAAAACCAGTATGGGATTTCTGGGAGAGACAGGAAGAAAACCCTGCTCTGGCATGGCCAAGAGCGCAGGGGTGATGAGTGAGACAGACTGAAGTCCCTGTTGCACAGATTTAGGTCCCCCCAATCTAGATGACCGCCCCAATCTTGGGTCCCCACAACACTGTGGGATGAAGGCTTTCACACCCCCGCCAGCTGAGGGACTGGTATTGAAGATGCAGCCCTGGGACTAGAGATACCCAGCAGTATCTGGAGATGGATAAGGGAGACATCACTTATCCATCACTTCAGGTCACTCCAGCTCTTCAGGTCACTCACCTACAGCGTGAAACAGGCAGAAAGAAATATTCAGCAAAATTAATTTTAGCATGTCCATCCTCCCACTTGAGAAACCAGTTTCACCTTACCAGTAAGGCTGCCTGTCCTCAGTGGGCAGTCGTGTCCATGCAACTTTTATTACTTACTGAAAATGCCTCACATCAAAAGGGTCCCTTTTTCTCCTCCATTTCCCTCAGGGTCCAGCTATGACTGTCATAAATTGATGTACAAAGTATGAACAGGATGATTTTTTTTTATAACAACTTCAGCAATCATTGTAGTTCATAACTAGGCATGCAGGGTTTTTATTAATTTAACAGTGTTATTCCCCTTATGAAATATTCATCCCATAGGATTTCTGTGCACATGAAGGTTTTGAAGAAATTGATCTGCAATGCAGTTACTCCTTTAAATGAATAACTTCTTTATTATCTCTCCCTTTCACTGATACTGTATATATGAACAGTGACTGATTAAATGTGTGATCAATCTCATGAAAGCAAACAGATATGTTTTTAATTGTGGGTGACTTTACTGTATGGGAGGGGGCGTTTGGAGAGCGCAGCAGGCTGGATGCGTTGCCATGCATTGCTTTGCCAGCTCCTCCTCTGGCATCCTTGCAAGCCCTTGGCCTCCCCACCCCATGGAGATGCCTTCATCCTGCCCGGCATCACCATGCTTACCAGCTTGTCTGATGCACTGTCATCCCATCAAATGACACCCAGCTGTTTCCTGAGAGGGGCTCGTGGTTATGATGAACTGTGAAGGGAGAGATAACTGCTCTTGGGTCCCGATTCAGGAAAGCAATTAAGCGTATGTTTTTCTGTCAGCATAAGCTGACCCCTGTTGACTTCAGTTTCATTGTCATCTCCCCACATTCCTCTGCTGTTTTACAAATAGCCATGTAATCTACTGGTGAGTGCTGTCATGTCCTTTCTGGGCTGGCTTGGGTGGGTAACAATAACTGGTTTCCAGTCCGCTATGAGTATGGCACCATGAGATGAAATGTTTCCTGTGGTGCTGAACTCTGAACAGGGTTCCCATAAGGCAAATGAGGCTTCTGTAATTAAAGACCAGAACTTAAAAGCCAAGCAAAGGAGACAGATGGGAGTTATTTTGATACCCTTCACAGGGGGATCCTTGGAAGGGCTTACACAGCAGGGCACTGGACTGAAAAGCCATCCAATACGTCTCACAGGGAAAACAATAGCTCTGCAGCAAGCAGCTGAGCATTTCAGTCACTTTTAGCCCACACTTGAACCTTACGAGGTGTTTGGAGATAAAACACATGGCCATGCTCATGAATGATGCAATGATAAGATGCTTTTGGCATAAACAGAGAGGTCAAGCCAAGCTCATGCTCGTAACACCCAGCAGACCCCTCCAGCTTCACCTGCAAGGCTCCCCGAGTGCCTCCCCACCTCCTTCTCTCCCCACCACACCAGCGCTTGTTTTGGCAGCTTCTGTGCCCTCACACCCTGGGAAGCACTGAGCTGTACTCCCCGGCCTGGATGCACAAGGCAAGGGCTGAGACTTTACTCTGAGGCATGGCATGGTCCTCCTTGGATACATAACCCAACTATCACCCCTGTTTCTTCTTCATTGGGCCCACTCGGCAGGATGTCACTGTTGGAGATAGGAAAATGTCCCCTTTCATCCTGCTTTTCTGGTCCCCCACCCCCTCTCCTTGCATGGAGACACTTTGAACTGACATTGCCAAGCCCAGAGTAGCTGAGTGCAGGGGGTTTGCTGGTCATTGTAGGTATTTCTGAAGGGATGAGGAGTGGCAGATGCTGTTGAGGCCATGTCTAGCCTGGTCACTGCTCAGTCTTGCAGTGTCCCCTGGTGTTTGAAGACATCAGCTCAAAGCAGCAGTGTTCACCATGGGGTTTATTTGCCCAGAAACATCCAGGCAACTGCACTGGTGTGAGCCGGACCTGCAGCACAGGAGGTCTGCTACCATCTCCCACTACATCTGCAGAGACATCCCTGGTAACACTGTGCTCCTAAAAAGGGCACTGAATGGTCATTTTCAGTACAAGACTTCTCAGAATTTATATAAAACCTCACTTCAACAGGAGACCATACAGGAAAGCCCACGTGGGGAGAATTGGAGGAATTTGCCTTTCAACTTGGTCTCCAGTGGACATGAGGTGTTGAGATCATGCTGTGCCTGCGCCTGTTTTCCTCTCCACGGTAATTCTGAAAGGCTGAATTCATCCAAATGTGAAGGGGGCACAACTCAGCTCCAACAAGCCTGGCAAAAATAAGCAGCCCTGAAGAAAATATTAATGGCTCTTCATGCATTCACCTATTTTTACACTGAGCATAAAATCGCCAGTGAGACATGAGAAGCAGAGGGAAATGCTGGGGAATCAGTGGTGGAGCGGAAGTACAGCTAGATTGAAAGGTCTAGCAAATAAGGACCCAGACCCATAGAAAATGAGTTTTCATTAGTTCCCTTCTTCCTTTTCTAGATGGCCAGTATGCTCTAGGAGCAATCCAAGCTGTATGGCATGGGCTGGGAAGCTGATTTGGAAAGAAAAACCCAATTACTATCTAGGCAGGAAAAAACCTGTAAAGTATTCAAAGGAACTGCTTAAAGACAGGGGAGTTCTAACCAGCAGAAGAATTTAATAGAGAAATGCCATCCTTGAAATCAATGAAATGTAAAATCCCTCTGACTACAAAAGAAATTGAAGACATTTGTTACCCACTAACACCATTTTTTGGGTATTGCTGGAAGCTGCAGAGGAGGAGTGAGCTGGATACAGTGTGCTGTTTGGCCAGTGCTCAGTGGAGATACAGTAGCAGCTCTGCCAGCCAAAGACCCAGGCTCAGGATGGATGAAAGAGCATCATTTGTTGAATGGCACAGCTTGCTCGACTCCCATGGACAACCTCCTTGCTGCTGAACCTCCCACGGACAATGCCCTGAGCTGTGCCCTCACTCCCCTCTGCTTGCTTGCACCCTGTGGCAAACCTCAATGGTGCTAAGCTGAGCTGAACTGCCTCCCATTTCCCCAGGCTGAGAGTGCGCACACAGGCAGTTACCAAAACCGTGGTTTACTAAATAGCTGGTATGAGCCCTTGGAAGAAAATGATCTGGGATGCACCAAGGAAACTGAACCAAGGGCTGTGATGCAGCCTGGGACTGTGGTTACCCCTTTCCAGGGTAAGACGAGGCAGGAGGCCTTGCAGAAAAAGGCTGCCAGCTCAACTTGTGGGATCCTTCCCATGCTAGGGAAGAAGAATAATATGAGGACCTGAAATGAGAAGCAGCACCTCATGTTTCTGCTTTGTGAACCAAAGGATGTTGGTGCAGGAACACCTCAAACTCCCAGTTTAAGCACTATATATATGTACAGCTATATATGTATGTATACACATACTATTTTGGTGGTTAACTCAGCCCCTGTATACTAAATCTTGAAAACCTCAAAGGCCAGATTCCTCAGGTTTTTATGTCCGTACCTCCATGGAGAATTGACTTGTGATAAATACATAAGAGATTCTACAGAGCTTTGACATACTAATTATAATAAAAATCCAGATGAATTGTGTTGTTATCTAGCATAACTCCCTGACCTCAGCACTTCCTATGTCTACAACCTACGAGGCAGTATTGTATTTAGAGAGCATGCCTTAGGATTTTGCTGTCCAAATCTGGTAAATGAAACTGGAGAGATATGGGAGTCTTGGTGAGCTAAAATGATGCTCATGGACAAAGTAAGCATCCAAGACTGAAGGGATTATCCCAGGTAAAATTTCAGCTGAAACAAAGTTGATGTTAAATGTAATTATCTCAAATGAAAGAAGTTAACCTGCTGAAATTGCAGTCCACTATACCTGATTGCCAAAACTAGTTTGTTACTTTATAGCTTCAAAATTTATTGGCACTTCAACTAATTAGTACCATTTATTTCTATTCTTCTTTTTACCTTTTTGGAGAAAGGTAGTTTATTGTTTTGCATAACACCTAATACAGACTTTGGTTAGATTGCTGGGCATGAGTTTTGTAACACAAATAATATGCATCTAAACTTTGTATTGTTGACTGAACACACCCACAAAGGCAGCTACTGTGTATCTTATTCAGTCTCACTAATTTCCTGTGCCTTAGCTGAATTCTGTCATTGTCTTTCTGTGAAGAGAAAACAATGACTAGGGGAAAGCACCGACATTTAGCACTTTCTGTGGCACTGTTAACATCATGTTCTGTTTCTCTATAAAGCAAGGCAGGCACACATGGAGAGAGAAAAGAACAGAAGCAGTGAAAAGACAGAGCCCCAGAGTCTGACGTGCACAGTGTAGGAGCTGGAAATCCACCCATATCCAGGACAGGATTTGTGTGAGCTCCCACCTACTCCTAAACCTGGAGAGCTTTCCAGCAGGCTCTCAAGGCTCTGAGTATTTCCCTTTTGCAGAGGTACTGCAGCAATTGCAGATTCTTCCAGGAGGTGGCAGAAAGATTTTTGCAGAGAAGGAGGAGAAAGGTAGACAGAGATAAAGATTTAAAGGAGGAAAGAATACACCTGGCAAGCAGCAATCTGAAAACCCTCTTACTCTTCCCACGCTCAGGGTGGTGCAGCTCTCTGCACGTGTTGGCCTCTGGGAGACATATCTAGTCCATATGCTGTGACTTCTGAGAGAGGGGATATAAAATAGCACGATCGCCATTTGGCAATGAGCAGACAAGAGAAGAGGGCTAAGAAAGGGATCTTCCTACCTGCACACGTTTAGTTAAGTGCTATCAATGACAGCCATGCACAAAAGCCTTAAATATTCTATCATATCTGGGCAGTTACTGGTCACATACTGCTTACTGGCAATGTCCAGTTATACTGGAAATATTACTGATGAAAAGCTAGTGTTGCAGTGGAAAGGGAACCTGTTCTGAGGCAGTGCTACTGTGCATAAGATGGTTGGAGGATTTCTGAGCAGGAGAGCCGGGTGCCCAATATGTCTTTGCTCTTCCCCGCTACCTCTGCGGGTCTCATAAAGGATACTGCACACATTGTACCTCCCACATATCCAAAGCTGGGCAGGTGCATGAAAATCCTGCCCTGCCAAGGCGTGCCTTGGTGCTTTGAATTTAGAGGGACCAAAACCCCTTGTTAAAATTATTGTCGTTGCTCCTGTAGTAGCATCAGGAGTTGCTGCGAAGGATCAAGACTCTGTTTTGCATGCATTGCAAAACAAAAAAACATTATTCAGGGGCTCATTCCCACAGTTGCACCCTCCAAGCACATAACCTGAGTCCTGCTGAAGCACTGGGGTTTGTAGGGTGTCCTCTGAACTCACCTTCTTGAGACAACCTGGCACTGCAGCAGCAGGGATATTTTCTCAAGAAGAGAGTCCTCTGTTCAGAAATTGATTTTTGGCACACTTTATCGGGACATTATTGAAACCATTTGTAAAATTGCTGTGCTCTATTCATATTGTATCATGCAGGAATTGGAGCAGTAGTGTGGAAATGAAACATTTCAATCTCAGTTAATATGGATTGTTTCAGTCTTATTAAAACACTTCAAGGTCAAAGGAAAATATTGTCGGAATATTTTTCTTGGTGAAGAAAAATGGAGATCTGCCTCTGAAGTCCCGATTTGGGCGACCCCAATTTTGAAATCTATATTTACAGGGATAAAGTAATTCCAAATCTGGACACATTTTAATCACACTTCCTACCCATGGGCAAGGGATGTAAACTGGCTATGGCAGTAAACCAGAAGAGTCTGCTCTTGGACTTCAGCACAGATGGGATTGCAGTCCATAGTCACAACTTCCAAACGGGATGTGGATGGCTGAGAAGACACCAGAGAGACTATCCTGTAAATAGGCTCAAAGCTTTGTTATACTTAATGGAAGGAAGATTAGAGTGACATTCACCTTGCCTAATGTTAGCCCATCTAGCAGCTGGTGTCTGGTCAGGGATGTCTCGGCTCCTGCTATAGCACAGGTATTTCTGGAGAGCAACCTGTCCTAAGACAAGCTAACAAGCTGCCCATCAGTAGCACTGTGTCAAAGAGTCTGAATGACTAGCTTGGACTGAATAACTGGCTTTCAGCCAGTCAAATATAAGTATGATCATTCCCCCAACAAGAGACAACTTGTACATGCTCCAAAAACCTCCCAGTAAGGAACCATCCCGCTGGGTAGTCAGTAGTCCTAATCTGAAGTTATTTCAACTAAAAAATTCCCTGCATATGCAGCATCTTAGGAATCTCAGTAAATCAACATGAAGTATTTTTTGCTGACATGCATAAGGCCTTAATGGTAGTCCTCCATCCCTTTGAAGCTCCTCTAGGAACGTTTTCACTGGATCTGGTGTCCACTGCACAAGTTATTTGGACTGAGGCTGGATCTTTGGTGTGCATTGACTGATACATCGAGCCCCAAATTTCATTTGTACCTGTGTGTGCACACATACTTATGCAAAGCCTGAGGTTTGTCAGCAGACAAAAGCATTTGTAGGCTGATTTCAAAGAGTGTGGGTGGCCTAAGGGAACCAATGTGACCAGCAGATCTGAGCGGCGTTGCATCCTGGGACCCTGTGGTCAGCATCTTTCAAAGCAGGTGTGTTGTGCACACTAGGTGTGCTCTGTAGGGACTCCTTTAGAGAGCAAAGTTTCTGCTTTAAGTGTTGATACACCAAAAGGCTTTAGAACCTGGAGGTGGACTCAGATTCCACTGCTGTTATCACTTTCAAGGAAAACAGCCTGAATTAAATCAAGGAGAGGTGGAAAATCTCTACTAAGCACTAGTCTTGGGATAATGTAATTGCATTTTGTGCTCATCTCTCAGGGCAGATGTATACCTTAGCTCCTGGATTTCCTCGGCTCTTGCTCTTCAGAGGTATCAATCTCCTGAAAAGGTACCAGCTGCTAAGAAGATTTATATTCCTGTCTTAAAATTTTTTTTGGGAAACATATCTACCTTTGGGACCAAGAAAGGAACTGAGGAAACTGAGGAAAAGAGAAAGACACCAGTCCAAACTTTCTTGAACTGTGCCGCACTGAAGGGCTGTCGCCCTGTGTTCAGAGCACAGTTCGCGTACCTTCAGGTCCTGAGATGGAAGACCTGTGTGAACACTCTCCACCTGAGGTGTGGGCCAACCTACCCCCACAGGAGGATGGCCATTGCTTTTTTGTGACCCTGATGCGCAAACTTTCCATCACAGATAGATCTAGTTTGTGTCTTCTGCCTCCCAGTTTAGGAATAACTGCCAGGGCCAATCGCTGACCTTTCTTTTTTTTAACCTCCTTGTAGTAAACTCATCACTTTTACTGGAAATGTAAGAGTTTTTTCTTCATTTTATCTTCCTTCCTTCATTAATCCCCTTGTTGTCTTCCACGCTCATCCGTAATACAGAGGAATGAGAAAACACCTCTTTTAATTATTTAGCATATTATTAGCATTAGGTTTCTATGTTTTCTTTTGCAGAACCCACCAGAACCTCCTGCAAAAGAACAGCATATATCTGTAGCCAGGCTTTGCATTTCTAGATCATTAACAAACTTGGGTTTATGAAATTCTGGCAGTTTGTCGTCTCTTTATCACCAAGTAGAGAGCGAGAAACAGAAACCCCTTCTGTTCTCATCTCCTCTGAAAGCATTTAATACCTTCTCTTCATAGTTCCTCTGCAATTCATGCCAAGAAAATATTCCTGCAAGGTCAGGTCTGCTGGGGAGGCCAAATGAAATGTTGGACCTCAGCAGAATTATGGGATCATCTGGACAGGCAATATTGGCCTTGGGAAAGAGCTTTCCTCCGTAAATTCATAGCACTGGCTACAGCCAGCTTGTTTTTAAAGAAATAAAACAAAGTCTTTGAAGGGCCTTATCTATAACTAACACTCAGTGGCTTAAGCCTAAGAGACCCTGGGCTACTATATTTGGTTTCTTTTCTTTCTCCTGCGCAGTTTCTGACACCACCTAACCTTGTTGTATTGGCTTCCCTTGCCTGGGAAGTGGGAGAAGTGGCAAGCTTTGCCTCTGAAGTGGCAGAAGACTTTCCTGCCCAGAGAGAACCACAATATCCCACTGAAGGATGTCACAGGGGCTATGAGCAGGACTGGCAGCAACAGAAAACCACTCTCCTCTCTCCTGGACTCTCTGCACTTACCTGTAACCACAGAGTTCATATTTGTCACCAGAGGACCTAAGGTTGGATATAAAAATTTATCTTTTTCCCCTGGATTCTTGCTTTAGTCTCCCATACTAAAAGCACCGTGAACTATCCAGTAAATACGGAAAAAGCTGATAAGGAAACCAAGTCATGAAAGGCTTGCATGGGTCACCTGATCCTCACACCTTGGTCTGTGATGGCTGAGGAGAGAACAGCTGAAATGGGTTCCATAGGGATTTCATCCAGAGACAAAGGAAAGCCCTAAATTTGGTCAGAAACTCCTGAACTGCCTGGTGCTGAGGAGTCATTCAAGCCTGGGTACAAGTGTGTGGGGAGTGATGAGACGGCTCTGTGCTCCAGGCAGTCCTTCAGGGCAATGCTAATGATTTTTTTTCATCAGAAAAGCAGTTTAGAAAGGACTATCCTGGTTTATTAATTCTGGGAAGAGCTATGCCTGCCTGAGCTAAGTGTGGAAGCCATGACTAGCCAGCCAGCACTCTCATGGAAATATCTGCTCAGGACTTGATTGTGAGGGAATGAATTAGTGAGCCAATATCTGGCTATGGTCCTTGTCCACATGTGATAATTCCATTAAATTAATGCTGGGTGCACATTCTCATGACAACCCTTAACCCAAACAATAACGAGACAGAGGATATGTGAATGGGCAAAAAAACTTTCCTGGAAAGTCTTCTTTTTCCTAAGTGTGTTGGGAAGTGAAAGGCGAGCACCAGGAGGGTGTCTGCTCATGCTTTCCACAAGGCAGGATGGTGGCTTTTCCCAGTCCCTGCCAATATCTACGTTGTTGCCTGCACGGCACCTATCCCCTTGCACTGACAACATGCCTGCTGCTGTGCTGGGCTCTGTTTCTCACACCAAGCGTGGAGTCCGTTTTGTTTTGCTTTGACCCTGCCTCTGTGCCTGTTTCCCCTGGTTCTCTTTTTAAAGCGAAGCCTTGCGCTTTCCTTTTTCTTTATGCATGTCCCCCATGACGCACCATCTCTCAATTATAAATCGAATGGCCCTGTTAGCCTGAGACAAGCCTCTTTCCTCGGCGGGGCCAAAGCCGCCGGGGCCGCCCCTCACAGCCGGCAGCGGGCGGTGCCGCCGGGCCATGGCGGCGCGGGGTGAGCGGCAGTAGGACAGGCGATGGCGTGGAAGGTCGTGCGAGAGACCCTTTGGACTGTGCCTGTGTGGGGAAGCCGGTGGGTGCCCCTGCTGTGGTAATCCTCGCTGCCAGCCCCTTCAGGGCGGCTGGCTCTGGCCGTGTGTGGGGTTTGTGGGGAGGGCCCTCTCGGGGTGTTTGTGCGGGGGCTGCGCGGGTCTGCTTTGGTTTCCTGAGAGGGCTTTTGAGTTAACGCTCCGCTGCGGCGAACCGAGCAGTTCACGCCTTTGCTGGTGTTTCTTTCCTGCTCTGTAGGTAAAACGTGGCCACCAAAGCGGTCTTGGCCTGTTGCTTTGCTGAGGGTTGTGGTTCTGCCGCGTTACCGGTGAAGGAGCTGGTTTTGCTGCTGGCGCAGGGCATGCTGCTGGCGGGGTGAAGGGCAGCCTCTGACAGACGCTGACGGATCAGCTGTGTTGTTTTGCACTGTTCAATGTGACTTTGGATTGTGTGTTTAAAGGAAGACTTTGGGTTTGTGCTTTGGTGCTCCGTTTGTATCGCTGCCGTTGGGGTGACTCTGAACCTGCTTGCGCCCCACGGGCAGTTACGGCCCCCCGGACGCCTATTCGTGCGGTGATCAGAGAACCGTGCTGGCCCTTGGGGAGCAGAGGTGGCCTGCGCAGGCACGCTTTTCCTTGACCACCCCTCGTGCAGGGTTGCTCAGGGCAGCCTTGGGGTACATCCTGGTGCCGCCAGCCAAAGCAGCCCTGCAGACCTCAAAATGCAAGAGGAGCATTGCTATTTTGGCCTGGACCAAGCAGCTCCCATGGTGAGGGAGCAGGGGAAGGTCTTCCCACTGGTTTCTCTGAGCATCAGCCCTTCTGGGGTGGGGGGTGGGTCAGTCTTTATAAAACACACTGCATGGAAATTGGTAAAACAAAGTCGCCTCTATGAAGAAACTTGCATTTATTTAGGAAGAGTTTTTTCTCTGATTAATTGTGTGGGTGTGTATATATGCTGGGAAAGGCAATAATGTTTACTGGAATTGTACTATAAATGGTTGCTAACTTCTAATTTGCTGCGTGATAAATATCATAATTGATACTACAATATGTTAACATTCAAAGCATGAGCTCGTCTTTCATATGGATTTACTTTCATGCACGAGTAGCATGGAAGGTTTGAAGACACCTTCTTTCAAAGATTAGGAGATCTTTGCATCTTTCCTCCATATTAGGAACAGGATAAGACATCTTTTGAAAAGAGACTGATATCACTGGGCTTTTGTATGCAGAAATAAATTATTGAAATTGTTAAATGTATTTTTACAAATTTACACAGCCAGGCTGAACAACTTTTACTTACCTTAAATCTGTGGGAACTGGTCAACAAACCTGAGTACTTTCACTTCTGTCTGAGCTGGTAACAGTAGAGTTGCATTAAATGGTGGAAACGTGTCATCATATGGCAGAACATGGAGAACAGTCCTTCCTTTTGAGCTATAATATAACTTACAGTAAACATGCTTTTAGCCATATGTGAGGTTAGAGGACAAAATCAAATAGTGCAGGAAGGAGGGATTACAGCAGTATTATAACTCCTTTTGTCAAACGACTGATTTTAGACGCATGGATTTTAAATATTCCTTTGCAGTATATTTTTATGCTTAGACTTTCAGGTTCAGACCCTCAAATTTTATTTGGGTGATGGATTTCTATCAAAATCGGTAGACATTTAGCACCAAAGTAATGCTGAAATATGAATCTAACACTTGACTCCTTTTATTTTGAGTGCAGAGCCAGGGGTTCTGATCCCCCTTATTAACTCTTGTAGGGGCTTTCTGATTCATAAATATTTTTGGAATAATAATTTGGTATAAGTTTCATTCCCTCTTAAACTAGAGATTGATTTACATAGAGAATCCTGGGGGGATTTTACAGATGTTTAAACTTACTGTTAGTCACGTCAATTAGCAAATAGTCTTTGTTACCACATCTATTTCTTTTTGGCACAGTAGCCCTTGTTTCAGGGCCAGGGAGGTCTCTTGCAGTTTTATTTCCTCAGGCTAGGAGTTTGAGGAACAATTTACCTGTAGGTGGTTTTTTCTTTCCTGTTCCAGTTTTCCTGCTATTTTGTTTTCAGCTTGTGGAGATCTGAGCTTTATGGCTGTGTGTGTGTCTGTGGTCTGCAGGCTCTTAATAGAGTGGTGGTGGGGGGTGTGTTTTGGTGAGGGTGTTTTTAGCTTTGTTTTTTTGTTGTGTGGTTTTGGGTTTTTTTTTTTTTGTTTTTGTTTTTTTTTCTTTTGTTTTGTTTTACGGCAAAACTGTTTCTTTATGTCTGGGCTCAATTTCCTATTGAGGGGACTGTTGATTTTAGTAGTAAAATGGGATTAGGCAAGGTTTCACAAAGAAAGTAACTACTTTCCATATTCTGGCATTGTGCCTTCGTAGAATGTGAACATCTAGAGTCCTTTGAGATTAAGTTCTCTTTTTATAGAGAAGTAGATGCTTAACATTACCTCTGGCTTTGGGAGGATTGCCACATATCCAATCTGTGCTCAAGTATTAATTGCACATCTCTTCTCAGATTCAAATCACCCAGTTTGCACAAACCTAGATGTTATCCTGATGTTCCCTACTGCAAAAATACCCTTACACATGGGCTGTTGGATCTGTTAGATTCACATACTGAGGCTTTGGGTTGTATTTTTGTGTGGTATCGGAATAAAGCCAATATCCCTTCCAGACATGTGATCTTTGCTATCTCATTGTTCTCTTCAAAGACTTTTGTTACCCGTTTATAAATAACATATTTGCCTGAATTTCTGTCAGCTTGGAGGGTCATGTAGAGCCGGCAAAGCATTTTATGTCATTTAGCATCAAAAGATGGCACATGCCATGGGACCAGCAGGATACTGGCTACATAAAAATCTTTACAAGCCCCTCTTTTGCAGAAAAGACACCTCCTTAGCCCCGTACATCCCATCCGCTTGACCCAGGTGTTTTAAGAAAGCTGCCTCCAGAGGTTAGACTGCAGGTGGCAGCAACAATCTTTCCCTGCGGCAGCTGGAAATGCTGCAGCAGCCTTCATGGATTCCTGTGCATAATTTAGCTCCTTACAAAACCAGCTCAGTGGTAAAACAGAAAACTGTAAGGAGAGAGTGCAAAGATTGTCGTCTGACAACCGGGATGTGGGGACACTCTTCGTTTTCCACTTCCTTTTCTTCTCCTTAAGACGAATTCGGATGGTTGGAGGAAGGGGAGGTGGTGGGGGGAAAAGTCTTTCTGCATTGCACAGTACCAGACATACGCAAGAAATCACATTTATGTGCAGCAATTGGTTAGTCTGGCTGGGTTTGTCCAAGTCCTCTATTGAGCAGCTTCAGGCTTTTTGTGCTTTTGGGTGTGTATTTTTTTTTCCTCTCCTGTTCCTTCTGTGTTATACTGTGATACCAGGGAGCTGTTATTTCACGATACCAGTAACCAAAGGCAGCAAGTCATTTCAGTGCATTATTATTCCAGGCAGAGACACAGACCTCAGAGCTCTGAGGATTTGAGTGCTTAGTACATGAACTTTCTGGCTGAGAGAGGTATCGCTTCCCACCACTCCTGGCGCTGGCTGTTGTACCTGTCCATACGCTACATGGTGTGAGCCCAGTTGTTTATCTGCAACTGCCACTTTAATCATTTCCGTGCAGTCTTTACGTGTTGCTTGCTGCAGCTCTCAAATTGTTCAGTGCTGTCACTCAAAGAACCACCTCCACACTTCTTGGGGGAGTTGCACTCCAGGTGGGGAGACCCTATGTATAGAAGTATTGGGTTTTGGAAGCTGGTTGGAGCTAAATGCTGCAGGTGTTGTCCAGTAGCTGGGCTCGTACTAGCAGGCATGCTGTTTCTGCCTCCGTTGAAGGCCTGAGGGAGCTTCGTTAGAGTAGCGTGTTGCATGAATTTTTTTGTTTGTCTCAGGACGGGATGGGTGCATAACCACCATGTGTGCTCCAGCTGGTGACATCCAGTCCAGGGAATGATGTCATCTGACCCATCCCTTTGGCAGAAGGTTGCCACCACCAAATGAGAAGGGAAGATGGATTAGGGGAGCTGCTGCCTTCTGCAAGAGGCCCTCAGCTGGGACCCAGCTCCTACACTAGAATGCTTAGACTGAGACATGGTAATCAGATACCAGTTGATAACAAGATACCAGCTGCAAGGTCACCAGGGTTATACCTCCTATGGATCTGTGTCACTTTGTTGTCAGACAACCTCTTGAAGTCCGGAACTGGTGCAAATCTGAAGTGCTCAGGTCGATGTTGGCACTAATACACTAATTAATGTTGATTGTATCTCAGATGGGATGCATCCAAGGTAAGATTCTGTTGCTCGATGATGTGCAACCAGTTACAGAAATAGCCCTTTAGCACAAGCTATAGAAATACTGTGTGTGATGCAACAAGTTGTTGTGGCAATAGTTCACACCATGTGTAAACAGCAGTGGTATGTGCAAATCAGGTACTCAGGAGTTACAGAAAATGCATGGACTAGATTGACACCCTCCTGATATGAATAGTGTGGTGAATGTAAAGGTTATATGGTGGTTGAGGGAAGAAGGCCAACAAAGCCTCTGTGTGCTTAGTGATGAAGTGAGCATAGAGAAGTTCAAATTCTTTTATTATCCTGCAAATTGACGGTGGTCCAGAAGGTGCATGGCCGTTCTAGTGTGCCAATGCATAAAATCATGCAGGGCTTCCTGAGTAACAAAAGATTGAAAAGCATGCAGGTGTATGATGCTTGTTTCCAAGTGAGATGCTTGGGCAAGGCAGCTCAAGTCACACTTCTACATACAGAAATCTGCAGAAACACCTGCAGTCACCTTAAGCTGTTTGAAACACCAGCATTTAAGGATCATCAGGGGCTGATGCAGTCTCCTTGTGCATAAAGGGCAGTGCTGCCCCATAACTGCTGCTGTGCCACGTGGGTCAGTGTAGCACTAAGGAATGTCCCATGGGAGGAAAAGAGGGAGAGAGAAACCTGTGAATCTCCATCGCTCCTGTTCCTCCTTCCTACATGGTCTGCCTGGGGCCAGCTAAGGGAGGGGTGGCTCTCTACAAAGCCATAGCACTTGCATTTGAAGTGCTTAAATGAAACTGATTTCCTACTAGTTCATAGCTGGGCCCTCCTCTTCACATATGAACTGCCCTTGGAGACATTTTATTGGGATTTATTTGTTTTTGCACAAAATGAAGATTTGCTAACACCGATGCTAATCGTGACTCTTGAATGATTTGACCAGATTGTTTTAGAATAAAAACGCCTGGGGAGAAAAATAGGAGTACTTTCTGCTGACATTTTTCCAAACTCTTTCTTTTTGCTTCTTTTTTCTTGAGCTGACTTTTTATTTCAGACCTTTCTTTAACTTTATTTTTGAGAAGTTCAGAAGTGTTCCAAAAAGACTTTTTCAATTTTGTTGAAGCAGATATTGTAGTCAATCCAGAATAGGTTTCCCTTTGCTCTCTTCTTCTCACTCCCAACTTTCACAATGTGCAAATCAATCAAAGAAAAAAATGTATTGTTTGCTGGACTTCTCATCTAGCAGCTCTTGGGTAGGGCAAAGTGATTGGTTTTGTGACCTCTTGGTTCAAAATGCCTGGTTCACAACACTCCTTCTCCCCCCTCCTCCTTCCACTGAGTGGAACGGCAAGATCCTGAACTTGTCCCTGGTTTGGTTGTGAATAGGTTCAGAAAGATCTGTCTGTCTGTCTCTGCACTGAGAGATGTTTGACATCTCTAATTCCAGCAGAAACGGGTTGGTGGTCAGAGTGCAGGTGAAACTGCTGGAGCAGAATGATCAATACACGTTAGCTCCAGAAACAGTGATTTGTGATGCATTAAGGTATGCTGTCTTGTTTGAGCGGTCGGATAGCACAACACTTTAATTACTGTTTATGCATCCTGAGACACTTTCTTCCACCACCCTTTGCAGCAGCACTGAATGCTCCCGATGCAAAATATAAAGCAATATCAATGCCGACTTCCAGAAGTCTCTGGCTTTTCAAGGTACGAAGGTTCTTTTGGTTTGCAAGGTTCCTGCATCGGAGAGTGGTGAGTTAAACTGGACCATCTGGCTTAATGCTTCTCCAGCAAAGCCTTTTTGCTGTGTCTTTCACCAGCTTCTAAGGATGGCCCATTTCATTACCATCTTCACCTGGCAATTGCATGATGAGTGACCTCAATGGCGGTACCATAGCTGTTATGAGCAGTGTGATGGACTTCTGCTGTGGCACCGCAGAATGGGCCTGATCCTTCACTGTAGCTGGCTGTTGTTGAGCTCGGTTGAATGACAGGTACACAGAGCTTCAGTAATGCAGAATGGGCATCAGTTAACTTGAGAAAACAGGTAAATACATAAATAATAGATGTGTTCATCCCACTCTGACAGATTCTCCAAATGGATATTGCAGTCAATTAAATGGATAAGAAATAATTGAGTAAAGACATGGGATTCCTTTTTCTTCTTTAATCCTCAGCAAAAGACCTGTTCAAAGATTTTTTGCTTGGTCTTTTTAGTTTAGGGTTGGGATTTTGGATTTTTTTAATTATTATTATTTTGTATTCTGTAGAATAAGGATCACAGGACAAGAACTGGGAAAGTCATGAGCCTTTCTTGTGGGGCATACAGGCAGACACTTGCAGACTGAGTGCCAAAGGGATTGTGAGTAAATAGACAAATTGCTAGTGGCATAATTTCTTGGAAATAAACCTAGCAAATTAGACTTGTTAAAGCAACTGCTGAAATGGCTAACGCCATTGAATTGTCAAAATAGAGAACTGCAAAGATCCTCGGTTAATTTACATATCACCAAAGCAAAAATAATGGTAAAATAACGAGCAATTATTGTCCCTGGCTCTCCCTATTCATTATTTGAAGTTAAGACATTTATCAATATGGAGTTAAGTTGGCAAGATGTGCATGTGGCACAATTATATTGGTCAGTCAAAACTAGGGGAGATGCTGAGGAATTCTAGAGGCACCCATTAGAGGATGGCAAATGGGCAGCACCAGTAATATTCATTGTTGAAAGAAACCATGCATCAGAAGGAGCAGTCAGGGCTATTGAAATGTTTTAGCAAGGTCTAGGTCACTTAGAATGGTGAGCGATGTATTTTTGTGAGGGGAACAATGAGATCTGGTTCATGTGCAGGACAAGTTGTGTCTTGCACGTAGTATTCAAGAGTGGTGTAAAACATTAGGGCTGTGGCTGGGTTTGGTACATACTGGTGTTGCTGATGCATCAGTGGTGCCTGCCAGCTTCTGGTGGATGTTGAGGGACCTGTTTACTCCATAAGCTCTTCACAAGTTGCTGTAGCTAGAAGGCAGACCCTCCCCAAGTGTACCAAGTGCATATGATGCAGACTGGGATACACTGGGTTGGAGGACATCTTTTCTTGTAGAAGCCATGGGAAGAATGGGGTGAAAATTTGGAGACTGCTCTCAATCCCCTCCCATCTTTGTGTTTGTCCCCAGTAGAAAAATAATTGGTATTAGAATAAAGGCTGCTGAAAGTTGGGCCATCTGTGGCTGCAGGCTGCCTCTGAACTGAAGGTGTAATGGCCCTGCAGGCAAGAGAGGGTTCTGCTGTGCCTTGGCTTCCACCAGGAATGGCTCATCTGACCTTTAAACCCACCTACCACTGCCTCAATGGTGATTACTGCTGGAGCCAGTAAGGCAATTCACAGGGCTGAGCGTGGTTTGACTAGCACAATTCCTAGCTCTGCAATGAGGTTTGACAGATGCTATCAGTGTATCTCCCCATAAATAAATATGTAATCGGGCTGCGTGCTACACTTTCACATCCTGAGGAGGAAATTCTGACACTCCTGTCCTTTTATCTCTCGCATCCCTCGGCAGCTGTGAAAAAGCCTCTGACCTCGGATGCTCATTTTTATCATTTCATTTCAGCAGGAGTTGGTGCCTGTGGAGTTCTGTTACTCTGTGTTATGAAGGAGGAGGAAAGCAGCAGGCGTTTTGTTTAAATTCTTAATTGCAGGCACAGCAGGATTATGGAAATGTCAAGAGGGAAGTGACAGGGAAGACCTGACAAACACACAGGGATTGGTTGATTCACTGCTTTCTCTTTTCCACTAGGGTGGTGGGTGGGTTATGAGTCAAACAAATCTTATGGGCTCCCCAACCAGTACACCCATATGCCAGACTGGACTGTGTGGTGTGGGGTCTGCTGTGTTTAGCAGGTCTTGCTCAAGACAGGCCCAGGATTAGCAAAAAAATAACAGAACTGGCTTGCACCAGCAGAGCTAGGAGTGCCAGAGCAGAGCAGCAGGATTTGGTCCCCCTTTGTACGAACGTGTACTGATGCAGCCAGTGTGAGATGCTGGCATAGCACCTGCCTGTGCTGTGCCAAATCCTGTGTAAAGTTTGCTTCTCTTGCTTTGTAACATTAAGGATGGGTATTGAGGCAGGAGAAACCCTGGAGAAGGCTGACTCCAAACAGCTTGTCGATAGCTGAAAAATATCTGCCTCACTGTGATCTGGTGGATATTGCACTTTCATTCCCTCTTCTCCGGCTTGACTTTTGCACAAGGTTTCTTTCCTCATCTCAGGAACTTGGAGCATGGTGGCTTTGTAGGCATGCACTGAGATCGTGCCTGAGTTGCTGTCTTCCTAGACCTTGGAAGAGCAGTCTCTGCACCCCTTGGCTCTCCACACTGAAAAGGGGGCAGACAAATCCTGCTGCTGCTGCCATGGTCTCCCAGGTGCCAGAGCCTAACAAGCGGCAGACATGGAATTCAAGCTTGGAGCTGCTGCAGAAATGGGAATTTCCATAAGTCCTCGGGGGGCTGTTGCCTTGCCTGCTCCTATCAAAGCTACCTATGCTCAAAGGAATTGTTCCACAGCAGACCCCATGGCTTCCTTTATCCTGCCTGCTATGAGCAATCTTCTCCAAAGCATATCTGCCTTCTGTGCTTGATGTCTCAGGTGCTTTCACAGTTGCTTGTCAGCATTGAAAGAAAGGGGCATCAGGTCCAAATCAGCACACAAAGGTTTCTCATCCTCTCCTAAAGGAGAAGGGGGAGCTAGAAATGTTTGTTGCCCAAAAAGCTCCCAGAGAGACATAGAGGAGAAGACGGTGGGTGAGGGTCAAAATGGGTGGCTGGTACCAGGGGAGAAAAGGCTGATGACAGAAGAGAGGAGGATTGGCACAGCAATAAGGAGAAAAGCTGTTCTTGAAGGACATAGTGGGAGTGTGCCAGACATTTGCAGAAAATGGAGAGGTGGGACCTGGTGTGTTGCTGTGCTGGCTCCTTTCTAATCACATCACCTCTTCACAAAGGTCATGCTGCCTGATCATATTGTTATATCACTTAATTTTGGTCCCTCAGAGCTCATGCTTCTTGTTAGGTGTCTCTGACTTTGTAGCCTGAGTAATTTTGCAAATGTGTTTGTGTGTGTTTTCTAACCTTTGGGAGCACCACAGAACCCATCTTGTAACTGTACTTCTGAGACTGGTCAATGCAGGAAGGTGGCCAACATAGACACTGGGGAGCTGTGCTGTGATCTGGGGTATGGTGAGACCTCTTGCAGGCTGGGGAGCATGAAGGGACTTTTGTGCCTGGTTTCCAGATGCTCTACTGGTTCTGGTGTGGATGAGGCACATGCCAAGTGGGCCCTGTGGCTCTGGGCCTGCCTGGATCACAGGGAGGGCTCCAGTGGAAGGGGTTAAGACTGAAGGAGACACCGCTCAAAGTTATGTGCAAGGATTATTTGCAGTAACAGACTTGAGGCACCCAGCACAGGCTCTTCTGATGTCAGGATGATGCTCCACCCACAGCTGGGGCAGAAACAGCCTTGTTCTGCTGTCAGCTCTGACCCTGAGGCTGTGAGGAGTGGTGGCTAGAGGTTGCAGCTGGAGGATATTAAACATTTTCCCAACAGTGTCAGTGGAATTAAGCTTAGTCCCTAAACATTGTGCTTTCAGTCTCTGACCTTGCTTATTTTCATGGCTGTTGGGGAAGGAGGTTGTTCCTGCCTTTTGGGGCTGTTTTGCTGCCTTGTTGCTTGAAAAAGGTGGTTTTCTTTGGTAGGATATTAGAAAGATGTTTGTGACATTTTGAGCTAAACTTTGCTGTTTCAGCAACCAGCAATGAAGGTGATACCAGACAATTGTTCCAGTACTAATGAGCCACTGGATTTGTATCCTACTTTCCTCACCTCTGCCTCTCCCTTCATAATATTATCTCTTCCCATGCAGCCACTGTGTTCTTCTCCCCTTCCTCCATGCCCTTTAACTACTAGGCAGTCATGAGTCAGTACTTGCTGTGGCGGGTTGGTCAGTGGTTTGTATGTGCCAATGCCGAGAGGCCTGCTTGCCATGCAGAGCAGGCGTTTGCTCAGTTCACATGACAGCTGAGGCACTAATTTGGCTCTGTCTCATCCCTGTTCCCAGCATATTTTTTTCCCAGGATTTCTCAGTATTTAATTATCTCTGAGCCTTCTGTCAGTCCGGGGGAAACTTAAGTTCCTAGAAGTAGGAATCTGATGGTCAGATGAGCAAGCAGTTGTACAGACAGTGTGAAAGAAATTTCTGCAGAATAAATGCCTTTCCTTGAAAGCCTGGAGGGTGTTCTTTGTCCCTCTAACCTGTACGGAAAGCCAGATACCACCATGCTGCTGACTGCTGTGGTTTAGACAGCAATAGCCAAGGTATAAACAGAAACAAAGCAGAGAACAGGGTAGTGTGAACAGGGCGTGAGGAGAGCAGACATCCTTGAGAGGAAATATGAGATGTTTGGGATATTCTGAGCAGTTGTTTGGTATTGAGGGTATCCCTCAGTTTCCCACAGAGACTGTCCCACCAGTATTGCATACTTTTGGGCAGGGCATGAACTTCCCATAGGGTTTAGATAAGCTCTAAACAGGAGATCAAATAAAGCCATTGAGGGCTCAGACATGAGCAAATGGGTGAATGATCTACTGCTTATGCTTTTGTCGCTGTAATATGTTGTTCTTACTGGGATGCCATCAGAAGTTGGAGAAGGATTTTTCCCTGCACCATACCTTTGCAGTCTGCATCCCCTCGCATCAATTTCTCAGCCCAAGTGTTGATGTTCAACTCTTCCATCATCAGTGCTGCAGCCTTTGCACTGCCTCATGATCCACAGAGCAGGTGCAAGTAAGTCAAATCTGATTTGTGACCCACTCCAGGACGTGGGGTTTGGCTCTGGCTTGCTCCATGTCCCCTTGGCCTCTGACAGCAGCTTACAATTTTCTCACAACCAGGCCTACATGGGTTTCTGTTGTATGGGCAGACACCTGGGGGCAAATCTTGTGCTTGGCACAGCAAAGAGTGCAACACCTGAGGTCTGTCCCTGTGTCAGTGCCAAAATCAACCTCTAGCATTTAACAGGATGTGGGAGAAATAGGTAGGCTGGAGTGAGCTTGTTTGCAGCCGTGTTGTGCAGGCTCTGCGCCAGTGGTCCAGCACAGGTAAATGCCTTGGGGCGGATTCTGATACCATTTCTTATGTGAACCCTGATCCCAAGCTAACTGAAATCACTAGGACTCTTTCTGTTAGCTCCATAGCCATTCGATCAGGTCTGCTGAGCATGACCAAACTCATTTCGGTACAGTTTGGATTCGGACACTCAATACTGTGTCTGTGTTATTTTGTGCCTGAATGTGACCCAAACCAAACCACTAAGGAAGAAGTGTTAAAGGGACAGGGGCCTGCATTGTGCCTGTGAATATACATTCAAAGTCAGCATCTTGAAAAGGCCCAAAATTTATTGCGCTGTTGTTGCCATTTCCCATTCACCGGCCTGACTGAATAAAGAGCGCTGCACAGAGCTCTGCATAACTTGTTTGACTTTAAGAGTCAGTAAATGATAGATGTCTGTATCCTTGGATGAGGATAATCCAATTGTACAGTCTGGCTGGATTTCAGCTGTTCCCTGAAAAAGGAGTAAAGAAGTGAAATATTTACTTTTGGTACCTTTCACAAGTGGAAATGACAGAGCGTGGGAAAATAAAAGCTAGTCCTGATGGGCAAGGGTTGCAGGAGAAGAGAAGTGGGGAAAATCTGATCTGCTTTCTGGTAGAAAAGGGCATAAAGGGGCTTGGCAAGAAAAGAGCCATTCTTTTGATTTCTCAGAGGCAAAAAATGAAGGCAGCATATTCAATGAACATAACTCCATGGTTGTCAATGCGGTCAGGTCTGTTTATGCCAGCGAGTGAATTTGACCCAGAGCTTTGATTAAAAAAAAAAAAATAAGGATCCCCAAATGTTCCAATAAAAAAGAGGTTATGAAAAAACTTGTGCTTTGGTTAAAGAGCACCCAGCTCCAGAGTCATTTATAACAGCTGAAAGGATTAAATGTCATCAGGGAAACGAAAAGGAAAATGAATCTGTAATTAAATGTTTAGCCCAGCCAAGACAGTATGGCATTGCCAGTCTGAATAATGTATAGAGGAAACATCCCAAGATCTATGCTTACTTTCCATTTTTTCATTAACTGAATCTATATTAATGCAAAACAAGATCGCTGGGTGATTTTCAACATACTCTGGATTTGTTAGCATTTTGATGATACCGGAACTCAAAAGCTTCAGTTGAGATCAGTGGCAGCTTGTGCTTGGAGTTATGCAAACATGTAGAAGATCTGATACCTGCCAGAAAGAGCAAACACAAGAGCAAGTGAAAACAAACAGTGTAATGTCTACCAACCCCTGACCGTGGCAGAACTGTGTCTGGAAATCCCTGGCCAGGGCATTCTCCTCTTTAACAGCCTTCTCTGTGCAAATCTGCACAGATTGCTTCAGAGATGGGAACAGGCTCGAGATTTCTTTTCTGATTAATGTTATTAACCAAATACAATGCAAAGACGGTGGTTGGCTGGGTGACAAAGAACTAAATATATGACATTCTTTTACCTTGGGCACATCAAAGGATATGAGAAATGAATGATCAAATTCAGCTTATAATGCATAGCAATCAAAATGGTGCAAAAAGGTCATTTAACTTAACTTGATTGTATGTTATGATTCTGGGAAGATTTTTTTTTGTCCAAATATGGAGGCTTAGTGCCAACGATTTTAAGTCTCATCAAGTTTACCAATTAGTAGAGACATTCTCAGTGACAATTGTCAATTAACCTCAAGGTTAGAAATTCAGGATGACCTGAACCATTGCTTAAGCTCATGTCAGAGTCAAAATAATACTCCACAGTATTAAAATAAACCTTCATCAAGTTTTATATATGTGCAAATAGCCAGGTGACATGCTGCAAACCACTAACGTACCTGCTACATAATTTTGAAAACTATTTTCCAATTCTTTTGAAACTTAATTGTTTTTGCAGCTAGATAGTAGTATTAACCTTCAAAGCGTTCTGTCCTACTTATGCTAATCAAGGCAGCAGTAACTGATTTTGTTAGATCATTGATTCTTCTGTCTCCAAATCGGTTATTGTTTCTGCCTCTCCCCCCAGCTGTGATCATGTTCATGGTAGTATCAGACCTTGCCAGTATTTAACAGTTTTACCTGGTCTTTCATTTTGCTTCTGTTCTAGTTAGAAGGGACGTGCTTGGCCTTTACAATGAGGCACCGTGAGCGCCTTGTAGCCAGAAACAGATTTCTGTTTGCCTCCCTTTCCCTCCTTCCACCCAGCATCTCACTTTCCACATGGACAGCTAAAGATGCAGGATAGATCAAATGGTAAATATCACAGAAGTTCATTGGAGAACCATGACTCAAATCCCCATTTTCGTGGGAGTCAAGCCAGAAGCTAAAGGGCTAAAGCCCTAAAGGGCATGTCCTTCTTCCCCAGTGCAAGGAATCCAGCCACAGTGTGTTTTCACTTTGAAGCAAAGAGCTGGGAGAAGCATCACTCCTATTCTGGGCTGTCCCTGCTCTTAAAGCTGGGCGAGCTCCCCGTGTACTGTTATCACTGAGTTCCTTGAACAAACCCTTACCAAAGAGCACTGCAAATGCAGAACAGCAAGAGCTGACACTGATATGTTGTTGTACTGTGGTTTGGTAAACCTGCAGCTCTTGCTGTTATTTGCCCTTTGGGTAAGAGAAGTTATTTCTTGTTCTGGTGAGCCTGTCATTAGTTTCAGTAAAATCAGCTAATGAAATTATGCACGGACTGAACATGAAACTTAAACTATCATTACACTGAAGTAGTGTTTTATGAAAAATTTTCTGCTTGGAAATGTACAATAATAAGAAGCTTTTTGACATGATTCTATGAACGGGAAAAAACCTCTAGAACTGCACAAGCCTAACTTGTGGGCTGTTGCTAATGTATTTAGCTCCGGGCCTTAATGAAAGAGCCTGAAGCAAAAGAACGTGGGAGGTGATGTATCCTAAAGAGATACCGTCCTTTACACTAAGGGCTGACTTCCCGAGCGCTGTCCTGCTAAACCGGCTGTCTCTGACTTTCAGATAGGTATCTGCTCTGCCTTGTTAAAGGCAGTGCTGTGTTAAATGAGGGTCAAGTAAATCTGTAATTTCTTCAGAAGATGGCCCCTGTGCTCCCAGGAAGGGCAAATTCTTGATGTGGGGAAAAATATCTCCCTTCAGATACATGCAACACTGCTTTAGAGAAAGGATGGCCTTCACTTCCAGTACATTCAAAGAACCATTTCGGTGTGATTTGTATGAAAGCTTCTGCCAGAGTACTGGCCAACTGCTAAGGGTCAGGTGTAGGGAAGAGTTGGCTGGAGATGGTGAGAGTCTGGCATTGTTTGTCTTAACACGGGCATCAAGACTTTGTGCATGTCAGCTGTGGCTGAGAGCTCGCTGTGTGTATTCAGGGAAGGTGTGCTGGTCGTTGTAGGCACACAGTCAGCGCAGCCAGAAGGGAGAGTGTCTGTACACCCAGTGCCTATGGTGAAGGCACATGGCATCATTAAGACGTTGCACTTTATTTTAGTGACCCCTGGGTTACGAGGAGAATTTTAATAGGCTTTGGGTTACATCTCAAGAATTCTGCAACATTTTCAGGTTAATAACGTTGACATGTCTTATCGCTACTTTGCCATCAGAGCTATAATGGGGAAAACCCAGCATATTGTTAGGAGTTTTAAAACTGCCTTGAAATCTGTCAAGGGAGATAAACTATCTTTATATCAGAAAATAGCTTCCCTCTTGCTATCTTACAGAACAACACATAGCTCCAAAAAAGATGCTCCTGCCTAACAGCTTATTAGGAAAAGACAGACTCCCAGGGTGAAAGGTGTGAGAACTGAGGGGATTTTTGTGCACCACTTGGAGAGGGGAGCCTCTGGGATTTCAAGGAGATGAGGTTTCAGGTGACTGAAAAGACTTCTGGAAAAGGGCGACAACATATCTTGATGATACACATAATTGGTACCTCCCATAGCAGCATCCTACTTTGCGCTCGGTGAAGCGCCATCTACAAGTGGAGCTGAAGTGATGGGAGATGAGATGCTATTGAGATGAGGTTGTAAAGAAATTCCCTGAATTGAGAGAGATGTGGGTCTACTCACACTTGTCACTGCAGGAGGGTGGAACTTAATAGTCTGTTTTGCTGGAAATCACAATATCGCACAAAGATTTGAACATATTTTGGTACGGGACAGGCTGAGGTATGGCATTGGAGAATGTTTCTTTTTGACTGCTTGAAGTTTTTTATGCAAGTAAAGCACTTCCTTCCAGGAAGTAATTTTGAGATGAAAAGTCAAAATACTCCATCTGCAAAATATCTGAATGAAATGTTACAAAAATCAACATCTAAATTACTTCTCTTAAATATGTGGCTTTATTGGACAAAGAAAAATGAAACCATAACAAAAACATTTAGAGGAAGGCATTCTGAGGATGGGAACACTTCTGACAGTGGTGACAAGTAACCAGATGTCCAAAATTACTTTGAGAGCATGAGGTTTCCAGCTGGAATTCCTGTTGGGCACCACAGGTACCAGTTCAGATGGACCATTTTGAAGAATCACCTCTTCTTGCTCCTGAGGCTGTATCTCTCACACCACTCTAGATTCCTGTGTCAGCTCATGGGCCATCCTGGAAGGTGAAGCTCTTATACAAAGCTCAATATTTGAGGGAGAACAGGCGAGCAAAGCAACCAACCTACTTCTGGTGGGAGGTGCCTTTGTAAGAGACATTGATCAAAATATTTCAGAGCTCAGGTGTTTTAGAGAACTAATCCACACCCCACCCCACCCCTCCACCCCACCAAAAAAAAGTGAAACCAAAATCAGAAAGTAGACCTTGGCTCACAAAATCATAATTTTGTCATAGGCCAAATTTTCTGTTGAAAGGCAATATGCTAACAAACTCCCCATTTGCTTCATTCAGACAGTGAAAGCCGTTTCCTTGGCGGATACTCATTGCACAAAGTTCCTTTGGGAAATGCCACATTCATTCCCTCTCTCTGCTTACTGCAGCTTTTACTTGGCACAGATTGCATTTGGAGACAGGTTTGGAGGGTTTGGAGTCACTTTGTTTCATTAACAGACATCCCCTTCTTGCTAAAGAAGGGAATTGGGAGGGAGTTGAAGGGCAACAGGCTACTTTTTGCTTTGGGTTGCTTAGTTCTGTGGTTGTAGGAGTAAAATACTTCTGTCCCTTGGCAGTTTCTGCATAATGCCTCTGAGGTCCTCTGCTGTGTGGTTGGTGAGGTCCTGGTCTGACACCCTCCACTTTGTGTTGCTTCAGAGGCTGCAGGTGTGGAGCCTGGTGAGAAGTTTCATCTATGGACATGTTGTAGGCTGTCTCTTAGCCATCATCTTTCTCTGCTGTGATTCCTCTTCCTGAGAGCAGACTGGCAGCTCACCTGCATGTGACACACAGGGAACTGTGAGGCTTTCTACCCTGTAAAGACCTGTCTTGCAGAACAGCTCATGTCCTCTCAATAGCACACATGTTGAATTGGCAGTATAGCATGTTTGTCTGAGGGGATGGCTGCATGTGGAGGGGGGAAGAGGTCAGTAAGGTTTTGGTGGCTGTGGGAAGATTGTGGGGTGCTGAGTTTTTTCCCTGGGGATCTGATCTTGCTGTAGGGTGGGACCTGTTCCTGGGAGTCTTCAAGGGGTGCAGGTGACATTGTCCCATGCTCAGCTGTTTAGGGTGGATAGATGCTTGCTGCATGAGCAGGGTTAGGACTCCAGCTGGGACCCTCAGGGTAGTCCATAACCACTCACCACCTGAGACCTTTCCTTCGTTCCAGCTTTCCTGGGGGAGCATTCTGAGTTTTAACCTCTGGTGTTTTTTCCACCTCGATCCCACTTCCCACTACAGACTTTCTTCTGTCCCTTCAATCCCTCTGGGGATCACTCTTCTGGGTGTATGGACTCATATCTTCAGCCCATGCTCCTCTTGAAGACCTTTGTTCTATTTAATGTTCAGCTGGAAAGAGAAGTCTGACAGTCTCCCCCATTCCCAGTGGCTTCCTTTTAGCTCATTAGCAGAGAACTACTGAGTTTTCCTTAGGCCTTTTCTAACCCTTGGCATGGTTGGAGGTACTAATACCTTCGTTCAGGTGTGGAGAGATAAGGGCCTTAGTCAGCAGAGAGATTCAGGTGGTTTCCTGGGTAATAAGTTCAATATGATGGTGCTCAAAATCCTTCTTTGGCTGATATCCTGATTTCTGCTGCAGGCCAGACACTGACTTGCCCTTGTCCTCAGGCTGCAGGGATGTTCTGGATCAAATCACCAGCACGACTTTCTAATGAGGTTTCCTTTCTCCCCTTTCATTACAGAGCTAGGTCTACACATCAGGTGCACCTGATTATCAAGGCTTACGTAGAGTCAGCAGCACATGCCTTGGACTCATGCCTGATATTTAAGAGACTCTTGTGGGAGACCAGTTTGCAGTCTTTGTTCCTACTAGGCAGGGTGATCTTGCTTCAGAAGGTCTGTGACACAGAGGTAGGCTCAGCCTGGAGAATAAGGCACTAGATTGTCTCATGCTGGTCCTAATGAAGAAGCTGTGGTCCCCCTTGGGTGACTGCCGTGTGGACAATACTACAAAGACCAATACTTAGACGTTCTTGTAGGTAAGGAAGATTTGTGGAAAGCAAATATGAGGCTTTTAGATGTTAACATTGACAAAAGTAACATTGATAGTAATGTCTGGGGTTTAGGAGGTGGGTTTTCTGGTTTTTGGTGTGTGTAGGACCTTTCCAACACCAGTTTTTTGTTCTGAATCCACGTTCTGGGTGTCAGGTTTTTGGGAGTGGGAGATTGGCTGCCCTTTCCTCCAGATGGCTCATCAGAAGACTTTCTCAGGGTACTCACTTCCATGGGGAGGAAGCATACAAAAGCAGATGAGATAAAAACAGCAAAGCTGAAGGTCAGTTTCTGAACTAGGTTGGTTTTTACTGCCATGAGCCAGTACTGAGCCAGGAGCTGCTGCTGTGTTTGTGCTCATAAATTGGCTAGTGTGGGAGGGTAGGCAGTAGGAAGGATGGGGGAAGCAATGTTTTTAAATAGATATTTATGGACGATATCAACATTTGGTATTTCCTGATTTCAGAACAGTGGAGGAGGAACTAAGAACTTCATCCCACCTCCTCCTTCCCTCCATGCCAATTAGGACCACAGTCTGCTACCCTCTGTCACATGGAACAGCCACTTACTAACTTGTGCCAAGCAGCACCTTCCTTTGTGAGTGGTTTTCTTCCAGTGGTTAAGAGGAACAAAACCATCCCTGGGAGGTCTCCTGGATGCAGGGTATGTGCCAACTGGCTGTTTCAGTAAATTAGCATCTAGTTTCAAGAGATTGTCTCTTCCACTGCCTTCAGCGCAGCTATCTCTTGCCCCTTACCTTTGAAGAGATCTGGGAGGTAGTCATGTACTTGACCTTTCAGCTTTTCTGTTTACACATTTGCAAATAGGTGACCCATTCTGACCTAGGGTGATTAGAGCATCTGAGTAAAACATTAATTCTCTGTACAGCCAGGCATGGGGACACTTACCCCGCAGCTCAAGAACCCACCTATATGTTTAGATAAAATATCCCATCCTGCCACCTCCCCATCCACCTCCCAGGTAGTTGCTGAAAGTCCCCTGCTAATCTTCATTTCTATGAGCTGCCTCCTGTAGCCTGGAGGTTCCAAGTCTCAAACGCTCTTTGCCTCTCTCTTCTGGGCTAGTCTCCCAAATATTTGCAGTTCCTTTCTCCGTATCCTGCCATCACCTGCTCTGTCTGCACTTCGCAACTTGGCAGCCCGCTTTTGTCAGAGGGATTGATCCAAAAAACATTGCAAGGTGTTGGAAAATCTTAGCTACAGTTAAATAAGAAGCTGTTGTTCTAGCAGCATCTGGAGTTTCCAGCTCCTCTCTTTGTTGCTGGTGATTTCAATCACTGCTCTTTGGCAGGGGTGCAACATCCCTGGGAAGCTCTCTTCCCGTATTGTCTGGTGGTCATGCTGAGCATATGAGTCTTCAGATCACGCATTTCTCTTGGCACAAAAACATTTGTCTGTTTCCCCACCGCATCACATTGCATTACAGGGAAAATGAACAGTTCTTCTCCATGGAACGCTGATTTCCCCCAAGTGCTTCTGACTGCTGCATGCAGGAGGCAAGGTTTGCAGTAATTTATGGTCTTGCATCCAGAACTATTTGTGGTCCCAGCCCAGAGCAAGCTGGGATGGACCAAGCTTAAAGCTTTTCAGCCGGTGCTGAGTGCCACCTCCCACAAGGCACACTGAAGAGCTATGGTGGGGGACAGAGCCTGGCCACTGCTTTGGGCTCCCATGGGGAGTTGTATAGTCAGTTAAAACTTTCTGAAGGGTGCTTACAGCATGGAGCTGAGAGCAGAGAGACTGCTGGAGAAACCAGGGAAGCTGCTCAGTGGACTGAAGGATGAAGGAGGACATAAAAATTGCTTTCCAAGGCTGGCGTATTCTGGGTTAATAAAGAGGGGAGGCATGGAGCAATGTCTAGTTCTCACTGTTAGGTTTAGCTTGTATGGGAGGAGGAAGGGAGGAAGAGAAATGACATTGAGCAGCCAAGAAAACAAGAAGCTCTTATGCATAGAACAAACTCTTCTGACTCCAATTCCACGAAGATGATGGTTTTCAATGATGTCCTCAAACCTTTCTTTATTCCTTCCAGAGCTCAAGCCTGAACCAGTCTTCATTTCCTCATTTCAGTCCACCTCTATTAGCTACAAGAAATGGAAATCCCAGTGTGACATGCCTAGGTGAATTCCATTCCCAAAGCCCAGAGCAAGCAGAACCTGTTTCCAGCAAGAAAAGTCTCCTTTGCAAAGAATGGGATAGTTCACAGCATGGAGATTGCACATCTCCCTGCCCCTTACACGTTAGCAATGCAATAGAGATCAGTGGGAATCCTCATCATGTCTTTTATCTTCAGCAGCAGAGCTTCCCAGAAAACTTTGGGTTTCTTTTCTCCCTACCAAACAAAAAAAAAAAAAAAAGACTCTGATTATGAGGTGTTTTGTCTGCTTCTTTTTAAGGAGAACAGAAATAAAAAGGGTTTTAGCAGAGCAACACTGTCAAAAATTGTGCTGCTTTGGGGGTTTCACTTGACTTTTTTTTTTTTTTGGTGGATAGCTTGCAAATCTCCTGCAAACTCTGATGTTTTGTTTCAGGTAGTCCCATTATTGAGAAACAGTGTATAAATTTTCCAAATAAATCCTGTCTGCTTTGTTTAAAAGGGGATGAGTCTAGCAGCAGGGCATTTTTGAAGAAAGGTATGCGCTCTGTTTGGGTTGTATTTGAGTCTATTATAAATATCTAAGCCCTGAGGACTTCAGGATCAAACACTGCTTTTGAAATCAGAAATAAAACCTACAATTAAAAAAGAGTCTTCCCTGTTAATGTCTGCCTATTAGTTCTGTATGCATCAACAGAGCTGCTTAGGAAGAACTCGAAGCAGGATTTTTATCCCTCAATTTTTTCATGTGATGATTAAAGTCAGTGTAAAAGTCCTGCTGATCAGTACTGTGGTGTCAGCTGGGAGCTGTCTCTTGTGCCAGCACAGATGCACAGGACAGCCCAGCTAGTGCAGTGTGGAAGGGTTTGATTTTGTGATGATTAAAGAATTTGGTTGTGTTTATGTTTGCACAGGTTAGTACTAAGCCCATGCTGTCCTGAATCAGCAGTGAGGGATCATCTGCATTTCTAATTGAAGTGCCTTTGATTGCCTTCAGACCCCTTTAGTGATTGCTTTCTGGGAGTTGCTGCGTTTGCAGAAGCTGCCCTGGAAAAGTCAGCACACTGTGGAGCTGGGGATTTTGGCATTTGCTGTAAGAACCAGGTAACCCATAGCTCAGGGAGACAGACTGGAGCTCAGAAAACCTTGCCTAAAGCCTGGCCTTGCTGTGTGACTGTGCATAGCTCTTTGTTTGCTCTTTTTGCTTTCGCTTGCAATTTCTAGGGATGCTTTCACTCAAGCTGCAGGCAGCATCAGGACAAAGGAGTCTTGGCCTCTGGGATGCCGTGGGTCCAGCTGACTTATGTGTACACATGACTTGGACTCAAGTCTCCACACTTCTTCCGGAAACCAGGGCAAGGACTCTTTTTCTTTTTTAGAGGGTACTTTCCTCCTTATGAAAAATTTTAGAAGGACTCACTGTTCATCAGTTCAGCCAGTGGAGGCCTGACCCAGGATGGGGGGAGAAGCAGACCAAAGTCATTGCCTCAAACCAAGCAGGTTGTGCTATCATTGCAGTATTCCTGTCACTTCTGACTGTGCTCTTGGTTCATAGATGGGAGCTGAGCCCTGGCTTCTAGGCCCTGCTGGTAAAACCTGGCTTTGACTTCTCCAAGACTGTGCTCTCTGGCAGAGTGACAACACATTGTGGCATCTCACAGGGCTGCTGTGATGTTCCAGGAGAAGAGAAGTGAGAAAGGGAGACTCTGGTTGCTGCAAGTCATTTGAGCAGTTGGACTGCTTCTGCTTATACCTCTGAGGAGCAGAGTGGAGGGGAAGTGGTCATAGGAAGGAAATGGAGAAAGTGGTAGATATCCCAAAATGCAGTCCACCTGATCTGTTTTACTGGTAAGGTGTGTTGCATGCCTGGTAGAATAGGCTCTTCTGGAAGGGCTCAGCAGCTGTCATTCCTCTAAAGACAGTAGATGTAGAGCTCTTAGAGACCACCCTTACTGGTGTGAGCACGATGATTGCTTTTACAGTGGCTTGAGCTGCTGTCATGCCCCAGTGGCAGAGAGCCTGTATAATGGAGCAGTGGTGATGTCTCACTGTGTTGGGACTGAGGCCAGCCTTGCTGAGCTCCATGTTGTTTACCTCCTGGGCCTGCCCCCAGCCCGAGTTCCCAGAGAGCCCAGTCGAATCACTGTTTACCTGGGAGAAGCACTATAAACTCCTCACTTGTATTAACGATCAGCAAACAAAACATTTCCAGAACTAAAGGAGGTGGCCAAGCCCCTGCCATCCTGGGCTGAGGGATGGGATTCGGCTTGTCCCCAAAGGTCGGCGCTCAGAGCTGTGATGGCCACAGCTTGGTGTGCCCAGAGCCTCAAATGCTCACAATGACCAGCAATCATTTGGCTCTGTTCTGGGCCAATAGACCTCCCAGTAACAAAGAGTCTGGAGAATATCATCCATCAACGAGTAGGAGAGGAGTGGGATGGAACCACTCAGTTGTTTGTTCTCCTTATCTCTGATGGAGATGGAGACTGTGTCATGCAGGGTGCGAGGGGTACAGGGGCAGGATGTGGGAGGAGAAGCCCAGGGTTTGATGTTTGTAGGCTTCAGAAGTGGATCCAGAATGGATCAAAGACGGAGCCCAGAGTGAATGGCAGGGAGCGTTCGATCGAGGCTTCTGATGCTGGTTGTCTTTATGTGGCATTTGAGACAGTGTGGACAGTTTGCTCAATTTTTTTCTGTAGACGCTGCTTTGTTTGGAAGGTTGTAGACACATGTCAGCGGTGATGGATAGATTTGTTTGACTTCCTGTCAAATCAATGATTACTCATAGAAATCTCTTTTATTAGTTTATCATAGGAAGTTCTATGTCATTTATCCCAGCGGAGGCTTGGCTAGCTGGTGTCAGCGAGCAGTGCTGGTGAGAGTTATTGCTGGGTTTTATTGTACTGCCGCTGCTTTTTATTTTTTGACACATTATTTATTTTTGTCTTGGTTTTGCACTAGGAAAGGTTTGCTCCTCTTTTTGCCCTGATTCCAAGCAGGGTGTTTTGTCTTTCCTTTCCCATTCCAGTCTGGTCCCTTGGAAATTTGCAATGATATGCCCCAACTACTAAGGTTTGTCCTCACCCTATGCTAAAGCCTAACTAGACCTTGTCTGTCCGTGCCTTGGCATTTTTGAGCTAATGAAGGTCTTAATTTCCTAAGTGTCGTAGGAGTTGGAATTAATTGGTATGAATCAGAGGAAGATGGGGTTGATGAGTTAGAGGGAAAAGTCACGGGGATGTATTTCCCATATCTTCTGCACTTGGTTTTGGTTTGCTTCATGCTCAGAGAGGAGGTGGAGCACCATGTCTCTAATGTTTTCATGCTGCATCCCAACGGATGGGCTCTGTGGGCAGATGGGGCGGTTTGATCCCTGCAGGCTCTTCCGTGACTGCGGGAGCTTTGGATGTGGTGGTCCTGGGTCTAAAGCAGAGCTGGCAGCACAGCCTCCCTGCAGGCCTTCCTTGATGTAGCTGGGTTACGTCTGTGTTCCTGTGCCCGCTCAGGGTTTGGGGTGGCCTCACTGCTTACTGCATCGCAACACTGCGGAACTGACTGACACCCAAAAAGCTGGCTGGGTTACAAAATGAAGTATCCTCATGTGGGCCTTCAGGTGGAGCACAGCTTTTTGGGCTGTTTTGGATGCAGCCACTTTTCTGATAACCATTTCATAATGCCTTTCAAAATCTTAAGTGGCGATAGGGAGACTTTTCTGCAGGTGCAGCTCATGCATATAAGAGCTGTACAAATAACTGAGGCTTTGATTTATTTGTCCCATTGAAAAATTCAGGGAATAGTTTCAGATCAATCCAAATAATATCTTTGCCATTGAAGTTTTAAATGATCTGGAGAAAAATGGCATAGGATCATTGTGGAAAGGGACATGCTTTCAAATAAGTGTCAAAACTAATCTTCAAAAGGATTTTTCTAAATAAAATCTCAGTTTGATTAAAAAAAATCAAATGAAACATCATCTGGACTGTTTTCAGGTCTTTTCATCTGTAATAGAAATCCACAGAACTGAGAGTGCATTCTCGACCTGCTTTGTCCAGAGTGAATTCTCCCAGGGCTGAGCTGCTGCGACTCTTCCTTGCCCTCTCCAGTGGCTGAGCACATGCAGAGCTTTGGAGACGGCTGCTCCTGCCAAGCTAACAATGCTGACCTCTGAGTTCAGGTAGGAGAGACTTAACGTTTTCAGGTCAAGAGATCCTTGGCTCAGTCCCTGCAGATAAACCAAGCAGGGAGATGACTACACGAGAGCAGAGATTCACTCTCTTGAACATACAGAAATAATTTCAACCACCAGTGAAGCGAAACAGCTGGGGGAATTGAGGTGGGTACAATACAGCTACACAGGAACATACTTTGTGTGACTTTGCACGTGTGTTGGTGCTGGTGTAGCCTGCTTTCCTCCTCTCAGGGCCAAAGGTTTCAGCGTGCTTGACAGACATGATTGCCCTGTTACTCCAGGAACTCCAAAGTCAGGCTGGGCCATACTTCAATATACTGGCCTTCTTCTTTCACGAGGAGAGAAGTATCTGCAGTTTTTTTCCTTAGAAGAGATGTAGTCAGGTGGTAGGGAAGGCATTTCTGCGTCTGAGCTGGAGGGTGACTTTTAGCCCTGCTTTAGATTTAAGCTGAATAGTACACCTAGCTTTACATGGACGTCTGCTTATTGAGGCTGGAGCACCAGAGGCAGGTGGATGCTCCACCAAATGCTTCTTATGCTTGTGTGCCCCTCAGCTGGAACTGATGCAGACCCATGTCCTGTCTTGGTCCTGGTTGTTGGCTGACCTTGAGCTCTGCACAGCTGGATGTCTGGGATTTGTACCCAGCAAAGCAAACCTTGAGAGAGAACAATATCCAGCTGATGTATTGTGTCATGGTGGTGACCAGGCTTGGAGTAAATCAACCTACGGTTGCTCAGTGGCAAGGGAGAGAGAGGGAGTTGTTGAAGTCTTCAGTGCAAAGATAAAAGCCTCTTCTTAGATCAAAGGCAGTGGGGGAGAGGTGCACACTTCCTGAAAGCAAATAACGAACTGAACAACCAGTCTCCAAACATTAGGCTTGGATTTATCTCTCTTGCTGAGCCAAGGGCATATCATATCCCTCCATCAGTAGCTAATCACTTGCTCAGAAATAGTATCCTGACAACAGACAGCAATTGCCTCCCTTCTGATGGGTTGCTAGAATTCTGTATGGTAAGAAAGCAATAGCCTCTTACCCTTCCCAGTAAAGGAATCTGTTCCTTCTGATGGGAAGTACTACCAGAGAGAGAAGTCAATTTGCACTGTTATCAGACTTTTCTACCCAGTAGTTAATGGGACCTAACATCTGATTTGATTCTCAGGCAGTTCACAAATTAGTGAGAAGCGCAGGGTGTAGTAGAAGTCACCCGGAGAAGGAACAGAGATATGGAGGAATCCTTAGGAGAGGTGCGCAGCATTTGCCAGCCCAGGGGGGCCCATTAGTTTTGCCAGCATGTAATGCAGAATGCAGTGATTGTTCCAAACAGAAATTATTTAAACTTGAATGAGAGAAACATAACCAAACAGCAGCAGTGGAACAATAAAGAAATTCCATCTCTGATCTCTTGTAACCCACGTTCTGCTCAAATGGCTCAGATGTCACCGATACATTATTTTCATGAGTGACTGTAAGTGCATTATGCATGAGTGTGTGGCCACTGGTGAATAAACTGAGAATTCTTCAAGGGAGTGTATATAATCTATTTGATTTTATGGAGCTGGACTGTGCTTTTTTTTTTTTTGAAAGATGGTTGCTGCTTGGTGGAAGAGTGTGATTGTGCCTATGAGTTTGGCATAGAAAGGGATTTGTCATGCGATCCCCTGTGGGTATGAATTGTTGCAGCCCCCAGCAAGAGCCTTTGCTCTTTAGCTCGAGTGGTAACAGTGCATTTGGATGTCTGTGTATGCTGGATTTGTTCTTGGTGCATTGGTTCAGGGTGAAGGTGAAGCATGTACTTCTCCAGCTTTTGGCATGTACCTGGGCAGTATGTCAGGTGGTGGCAGTGCTGCTCGCTACCCCCACTGCTGGAGGGAAAATGAGAAGGTAGATCAGACTTTGCTGTGCCAAGGGTAATCCAGTGTATCTTGCTTATCTGAAAAAGGCTATGTGTTCTCCTATGGCATTCGTTTGGGAAAGCACGACATCTCACAAGCTACACTGGAGGTCAGAAGGCCTCAGGGACAGCCTGGCGCTTGCGAGTTTGAATTTCACTTGTGCTGTTCTGTTTTCTGAGTGTGTTGTAGGACGTTTCTGACTCCTGCCCTGTAAGGAAATCAAAGCCATCCTTTCTGCAAGTAAAGGTAACAGAGTATGCAAAAACATGGTTTGGGCAGAGAGGGGACTGTTGGCAGTCCTGGCTCTTACCTGTCCATCCATACTTCTTTGGAGATGCCCACCATCCCTCATCCTTACAGAAGTATCCTATCCCAGAACCAACATCCTGCTCTCCAGTGCAGTACTTGTATGGCAGTAAGCACCCATCCTTCCTGCCCTCTGCCTGTCTAAATACAACTGATTGCTCCATCTGTTGTTGTAAGTTAAAATATCCATCTTACAGCAAAGGAATCAGTGGGCAGGCTGTGTCTGAAGAGCTGTGGCTGTGCCATATGCGCATAAGCCCTACAGGGAGCAGGTGGTTGAAAAGTGGCCCTCTGCATTGCTCTGAGTCTTCTCTGTCTTGGAAAAATGAAATAATGAAACTGAGTTCCCCCAGAAACAGGCTGAGAGGCCGGCAGGGCTGGCTCCAGTGTCTGGGTGGCTTCATCTCAGGGTCCCGCTACCCAAAGGGGAGCTGGGCGTGGGGTTGTTGAGATCTGGAGCAAGGCATGATGACTAGTGTACAGGTATGCATTGAAGTATGCAGTATTTAACAACTGTTTGTACAAAGTACAGGTGTCCAGGGAGAAAAAAGAATGGATCAGGCTTTTCCAGGGGCAGAATATAGGTGTTGTGATAATGCATCAGCTGTGCTGCCTAAGCATACTCTGAGACCTAGTGAAGGCTGTTTTGCACTGACCCTGCAAAGCTAGTCTCTTGCTAGTTCTCCTTAATATCTGGTTGTTGCCTTGTACAAAATTAGTGGCTCCTTCACCCGCCCTGTTTCTGGTCTCTGAGTTTTCCCCCATCAAGCACAGGGCCTCTGGCCATACCTTTCTCAGGGACCAGAGCATGGTGCACATATTTCTCTGTGTCGCTGGGATCTGGGCTGCAGCATTACTACCCCATGGGAGCTCTGATAGGTGGCAGGAAGTAACAGCCTGCTTGAAATAAAAGCATGTTTGTTCATTAGGTGAAACAATGCATCAGAGGGAAAGGGATTTTAAAACAACAAAAGGCCCACAGCATATTTTACCTCATCTAATCTTACAAGCTGTGTTTGATAGGCTTTTCTTTTCCCTTATAGTTTACATTCTCCTAGCAAAGCTCACATTCTCCTCCTGGGCTTTTTTTCTGCTTTTCCCAATCCCTTCCTTGCTTGGTCAAAACGCTTCCTGAGAGCACCCAGCAGTCTCAGGCCAAAAGGCTGTCTGGTGCTGAGGGAACATAAGGTCACGTCAAGTGAGTTGTTGTTTGGTTATGTCTCATGGACCACACAACGCATCAACATCGTGGCAGTTGGTAGCCCCAAGGGAGGTTTTTTTCCCCTAGAAATTTGTTTAATTTGGTTGTTTTGTTTTGGAACTGTTTCATAGCCTTTTGGCTACCAAAGAAAATTCAGCTCAGCAGTTAGTATTGAAGAGGTGTAAGGGGTGCAGTTTTTTTTCATTATTGCAAACATTTGTCCCATGCCTTTGGGCTATGGCTTAGGTACAAACAGTCTGTGATTGACTCGAGTCACAACTGCACTGAGCTGGAGGTTGCAGCCCAGGGACAGATAGAGTGGAAGACGGGAGCTGTATTAAAAAGGAATTTTTCAGTATTGATCATGATCATCTTGTTGGTCCATCCTGCAGAGAAGTCAGAGGGATTCACGCAACTGGTCTGTAGGACTTCCAGTTGCTAAGGGACACTGCGGAGCATCCACCCTTGATCCTGTTTCCTCCTGGAGCAGAGGCAAGGGGAAGAGGCATATGTTCCTGAATATGCAATCTCCTTCATCAACTGTAGGTTTCACTGAATTAGTTTCTGCTCATGAAGCTGGGAGAAAATGAGCAGTACTATTTTCTCCTCTTACCTGAAAAGTTGCTGCTTTGGCATCCCAAAACTCAGCCACCCGGCTGCACTGATGTTGCTTCTGAAAGGAAATAAGTAGTTTATAAGGGACCAGAGGAATTATTCTGTAGGCATGTAGAATATTTGCAAAAAAAAAAAAAATTGTTTGTCATAGTAATGACTAAAAGTGTGAAGCACTGGTGCAGGACATGATCAGCTTATGCTTACTGTCCCCCTGGAGACTGCACACCTGAACAAACCACTGGGATTTGCAACAGTTTGTGCCATGCAGGGCTCTGAAATAAAAGCCAGGTGACAGGTCCACCTTTCACTTGAAGCAATGCCAGCCTTGGGGTTATCCAGTAGATGCTGGAATTACAGAAGTAGTAAGCAGAGTGTCATTCTTCAGCAGTTCCTGCTATTCCACAGCAATCTCTTACATTTCAGGTCATTTTATGTTCACTTTGTGGGATAGGAACACGGCGCTAATTAAGTCAGGATCCTAAGCAATTTTGCATCTGTGTGGTGGAGCCTGCTAGTCCTGAAGGGATGCTCTTCCACTCCTGAGACTGCAGAGTGCTGACCAGAACAAAGAGCTGTGGCATTCCCATATCATCACAGGAAACAAAACTGGTCCCTAAAATGCTATGCATCCAGGGCGCAGAGCACCAGGCAAAGCTCTGGCTGACCTGAAACAACTCGCTTCATCTCTCTTTTCCTTTTCAGCTTTTGTCACATCCATCCTCTTGTACGTGCTCTGGGGCAGGAATTTTCTCTTATTATGTATGTGCATGCAGAACGATGAGTCTTTGATCTCAGCAGCTACATCCTGTATTACAGCGGAAAGAGTAATAATAATAGTAAGAATCCAATTAATAATTTTAAACTTCTATGCATATGTGCTTCTCTAAAACACATGCAAACCCTCTCTGGTTCCTGAGGCAATATGTTTGCATTGGGAGCGCAAATGGGCCGCTTGCATGTTTAAAAAGTACAAACCTGACTGGATCAACACTGGCTATAACAACTGGGAGGATATTGTGCTTTTTTGTCTCTTTTTTTTTTGTTTGGTTTTTTTTTTGGTCGGGGTTTTTGTTTGTTTGTTTTTTGTTTTTTTTTGGGTTGGGGTTTGGTTTTTTTTTGTGGTTTTTTTTTTTTTTTTTTTTTTTTTTTTTTGTTGTTTGTGGTTTTTTTTTTTTTTTTTTTTTTCTTTTTTTCTCCAAGGGTTCCTTAAAGCCCGCTTGGGACTCAGTAGAGTCCTGTGCAAACCTATCCCAGTGAGGGCAGAAGGAGGATGTGTGCAGGGGATAGGAGTGTTGCTGAGGGGGGAGGTGGCACTAAGTTGTCATGCTGTGGCCTGGCTGTAGGCAGGCTTGGCTGATTTGAGGGGTGTAGATGCTGTGCAAGTTGGGCATGGTCCTGGGAGCCCTGTGTTATCAGGAGCATTGGCAGAAAAGCCAGTCAATGCTCTCCCTCATTAGCGTTCATTGAGCTACCTCCCCCTCCATACAGAGACAAAAGGCTGTTTGGCATGGCAAGAACTGGAGGGGAGAGAGGACTTTTCCTCACCTTGCCCACTGAACTAAACAGCAAGAGTATTGTATTTTCTCCCAGATTCTTTCAGGAGATGCTTCATGAGCTCAGGGGTGTTACCTGCTCAGCCTGAATGCCTGCTAAGGTGCTTGTGGAGCCCAAGGAACATGTGGCTGGCTTGCTTTGTGAAGGGAATTATCTGTGCCTTTTACTGCTGATAAGTGAGCCTGACACAGCTCATTTTCTCCCTGTGTCTTTGTCTTTTAATTTCGGAGGATGTACTCTTCCTGACAGAATTTCCAAGTCAGTTAATTTTCTCCATCTGCAGTGGGAGGGGAGAAAAAGAAGTGGTTTGAGGGGCTTGCTGCATGTATTACTAATTGTCCTAAATTCAAGACAGTGTAGTCTCTTTCTGCCTGATATTCCCATTTTCTCATAACTAATATTGGCTGTAGATTTGAAAGAGGTTTGGCATTTGAAATTATATGGACTTCTTTGTGATGGTAGCATTTTTAAAACTAAAAAACTAGGTTCTTCAGTTTATCTGAAGCTAAAATGGCACAGTGTTAGAGTCATCAGTCCATTGAACTGTGTGTTGTTAGAGCAGTTGATTAATGAAGTTGCTTATGTTTCCTAGGCTAGTTAAAACATCACCCAGAAGATGCCGTGTTAGAATCTGTCCACTAGACATCATTAAATCTGCAGAAGCAGGAAGATGCTTTTGCACATAGATGAACAGGTTTGGGTCATTCCCAACTCTGTTGATTGCATTGTAAGACAAGTGTGGTCTTGGATAATAAGCAGTATCTCCTGTTGGGGCTATGTGGTACTGCGTGTTGATTTTCAGGGCTGTCAGCTCATGTTTCCACAGAGCTTAAGGTCCCAGGTGGAATGAGTTTTGTGATTTCAGCTCAGTTCCTGATGAACAGTCTCATAGCAAGATAAAAGCGTATTTTCATCTCAGTGGAATGCGATTCAAGTTTCATCTTGTTAAAGGTGTTTAGATAAATGAAGCACTTCAGCCCAAAGAAGGTGAAACAGTCTCTTGACAGCAGTCTTGGAGTCAGAGCAAATGTCCTGTTTCCATATGAGCCATACCTGAAAGAGGGAAGCAAAACATATCCCAGAGGAAGTAACTAACCTGTTAATGAATCTCAGAGACGAGCAGTGGGAGATTGCTCTGTGTTCGCACAATTCTGGTTCCTGCTTTTCTTCTTCCCATCCTGCAATTCTCATCTCTTCTTGTAACTCTTCTCAAGGCATTTGTACTTCAGCAAATCTTGGACAGAGAGGCTGGACATGGGGTGACTGCTACTCCATTTCAGATATAAGTGGATGGGGAAATAGTGTCTGCCTGGAGCTGAGCACCTCCCTCAGTTGTATGCGTGAAACACCCGTTTATTGAGGACTGTCCTTGGGAAGAGTAGTTGTTTCAACCTATGATTGAAGTGTGAACTGTCCCCATCTCTCAGGTCAGCAGCCAGTCAGGGTTTGGTTGAATCCCATGCTGGAGTGAGCGGAGAAGTAAGGGAGGAACTGGGATTCTCTCCCACCAGAGCTCCATCTGGGATAGCTTTCTTGGCCATGTGGGCCAATGGTAATGTTCACACTAGCCCTGTCTGTACCTTAAGCTCGCCTGGCTCAGGCTTACCTGCTGGGTTCCAAGCCTGCAGTCTTCCCCTTGATCACAGTGAATCCCCATGTCTGAATCTTACTCCTCATTAGCCCCTGACCTGAGTCTAACCACTTTCTTGCTGTAGTCTAGACAGACCCTCCACAGGGAACAGCTCTGCCCTGACCTTGCTTGCACCAGTTCTTCTAACTGTTGTTTCTTTGGCTTTCCTGGAGCTTCAAAATGGGACTGTCCTGTCTTCTCTTTTCTTCCCCCAGCTAGCCCCTTTCAGCTCAGCTCCCTCCCGTCCTGCCCTGCAATTTATTGTCTCTGCAGTGCACACTGCAGAGCCTTGGTGGAATCCAGCCATGCTCCTGCTACAAAGGCAAACATCTAAAGCCGATCAGAGCATGTCCAGGATAGGATTTGTGGTGCTTCCAACCTCTGTATGTTACTGACTCTCCCTTTCAAGTATGGCCAGGGCATTATCTGTTGGTAATACGAGAATTAATAATTTCCTTTTAAAAAAAAAAAATCAGCTTAAAAAATCCTCCATCTTTATTTCCTTTTTTTTTTTTTACATAAAAAGGCAAGTAGATGACATAACAAAGTTGTTAAAAGTTCAAAAGGAACGCTAATCCCTGTAATGTGGACTAATCAACTTTCATCCAGACAATCCCCTTGTATCTCTCAGGCCTTAGTGTGGTTAAGGATTCCCACAGTCAAGTGCTGGGCTGTAACTCCTTTAGAGCTGCTTTAAAGCCTATAGTTGCTCGTCGTGGAGCGATATTGCCATACTCTCACTCAGAAACAGCCTGGCACATTGTTGGTCTCGGAACAGCTTCAAAGGTACTTTAACTTCCCTGGCTAATCTTTCAAATACATGTGGAAACACAAAGTTCTTTTCCCTTGGAGGGCTGAACCATCCCAGTGTGAAGATCTTTAGTGGAGCTGCTCCAGCTTCAGTTGTATTAACTGCTGGGGATAAAGTGACTTGGGGTCTCGGCAAGACAGTTAAAAGTGAACAACTCCTCAGTACGGTGACTCTAGGAATGATTTCTCCAGCAGCAGACCTGTGGTGTGTAGGACATAATGGCCAGTGGCATCAGCTGCATTCAGCTTGTGCTTGCTTGGATGCCTGTTTGCTACTCCAGCATTCATCACACTGTACATGTGCACATCTTGGGGAAGGATAGACCTGTTTGCCCAGCCAGAAGTGGTTTCTTTCCCTTGGCAAAGATGATGCTATTTGAAGAGCTCATCTTCCAACAAATATCCTAGGGTGTCTTGTCATTCCCCACATCAATTCATGTTCAGGTTTTTTTGGTATCAAGCCTACAACGAGAAACAGACTCTGCCACTTTGACTAAAAACAACAAGGGAGGGAAAGTTGGGGTTTTTTTTTGGTTTGTTTGGGGTTTTTTTTAGCAGTCTAAGGTCTTGGAGTAGTAGGTGTTCACTGGGCTTTACAAGCAGTTCTGTGGTGCTTTCAATATTATATTAATATCCCTGGATGATTTGTGTGTTGCAGTGAGATTTCTGCAGCTGCTGAGCTAAAAACAGGAGATGGTGATGGTCTTTTTTGGAAGGGAGAAGCAATGTAGAATGGCTCAGCTGCAGAGACAGACGTTTTTGTGCTCACAAAATCACTGCCAGAGGTAGACAAATAGCCACACTGTTTTTAGGCCTATTAACAGTTGTTATAGTAAAGCCTTCTGCTTCTTTTTTGTTTTGGAGAGGAGGATGTAATTTAATTATTCTTTACTGACAGGCATTTCAGCTGTCCCGTTTTCACTGGCAATAACAGATCCTGTTCTGTTTTGCTTGTTCACTGGGGTTTGCTGGGCTTGTGTGATGAGTGGCGTGCAGGCCACCCCAAGGGGCTTGCACATATAGACCTGGTGCTTAGGTGCTAAGTTCGAGAAGATAAGCTTGATCTTTGTCCAAAGCTGGGTGGTGGCTGGGAGTGGTTGTTTCCACTGCCCAGAAATCTGCAGCTTCTTGAGAAAGAGAAGCTTATTGTTAGTGGTGTGTGTGAATGGGGGTAGCTGAGTTGGTCTCGAAATAGTCTGGCCTCAGGATTAGTTGAGGATGGATTTTCCCACCGTGTCTCCCTAGTGCACTGATGAGAGCAGGATCTGGTTTCGATTCACTGCTGTGCTGTATGCAAACTGTAATCCACCGGTGTGGTGTGTGCGATGCAAAGCAGGGTGTGATTGCACCCTGGCTAAAATCTGGCAGCTGGATCCCAGCAGGTGTAGGAGCTTGTTGGATTGGGTTTGCCTTTAGCAGTCAGCTCAAATCAAAATGGGTGAAAGAATAAAATCCAGGCAGAGTAGGAGGAGAAGGAACAAGGCTACCTCAGACCGGAGGAGTTGCTCGCCACCAGCAAGTAGGTTGCCCTTGAACAGCCCGTCCTCACTTTGCAGTCATCCAAACATCAAATTTCTTAAGACTTCATGGTTGCTTCTCCAACCTGTGATAAAGATCCAATCAGCTGCTAACCAGCTTCCCTTAAAAGCTGGTATACGATAGGGAAACATGGAGCATTCTCAATGAAAGTTTAGATGAAAAAAAAAAATCGAGATGATTTTGTGATTTATTAGTTCCTTAAATATTTTGTAAATAGCTTTAAAAAACACTCAAAATGTTTTTGTGGTTTGTTTTTTAATGAGTAAATTGAATTGTGCTTCCCAAAATAATTTTAGGGTTTTTAAATTTCCTCTTTGAAGATGTCTGGGCACTTTTCTAAAATGACTTCCACTGCCTGGAGTGATTTAGGGGTTAACAGGTTAATTAAATGTTGGAGCAACTCACTGAGGTGTGAGCTGGCTTTTCTATTGCTTGGCGTTTGAAAATCAAGATGGGACATGGTGCAGGAATCCCTGGGCAGCCTTCTCCTTGCCGGTGGGAGGGAGGTGGATTAGACAGGATTACTGCAGTTGGCGCTCCTTGCTATGCAATCTTGGATCTCTGGGGGCATTCTCAGAGATGATCCCTAGGTACCTATTAATTACCTCTCCTCCCCTGTACAGATTCCCCTCTTGGGTCAAGCCTCAGTATTGATGCTTACAGACAGAGCCCTGCATTGATCCGCTGCACACAGTGTGGCTGTCTGTGTATGCCAAGCGTGGCACCCATGGGCGGGGAAGGCTGGCTCCAGTGACATTGCTTCTGTCTTCGTGCTTTCTGTCTCCCCACCACCAAAGGGTGTAGCAACAGTGGGTACCATGGAGGCAGGAGACTTTGTTTTCTGGTGCCGTACAGCTGCAGAGCATCTGATGCTTTCCTTAGTCCCCACAGCAGCCATAAAAACTGAGCAGGAACTCAGCACCGCTCTAGAACTGACCGACTGGGAAGTTTCTCTGAACACATCCTATGTAAAGACTGCAGAGTTAGCTGTAGCCTTCTCGCAAGGAGGACCCCGTATCCTGCGATCTAGAGAAATTGGTGCTGTTTGGGATGGCCAAGGCTACACGTGACCTCATAGCCAGCCCCCCACCCTCCCTGCTCAAAGTTGAGATGGAGCAAAATACTTTAATTTATTCCTGGATGTGAATGACTCAGATATGCCACATCTATCATTGTATCTCCTTAACTAAATGGATTAATTTTTTTGTCCTCTTCACAGGCTTAATTAGCAATCTGCAACACAAATTAAATCACTATCAACTAATTCCAACTATCCCTTCAGAGATAGCCATTAGCTAGCTAAATAATCTGGTTAGCATTGAAATGAGCCTGCATCTTACCCTGGAAACACCATCATGATTTCACAAAGCTGCTTTTTTAATTTCCTCCCTCCAATGCTGATAACACTTTGTCCTTCCTAATGAGGGCAGCAGTCACTTCTGCTTGGAGTGTGCTCGTTTGCAAGCATTTAAGCAGGATTTAGGAGGTTTTTTTCTTTGTTGCTATGTTTTAGGAGAGAGGTGATGCATGGTGAGAGTTCCTGTCCTTGACAGTAAGAAGGAACAGAAAAGACAACTTTTCTTTTCCTGATTGTGGACTAAATCGTGCAAGGTTCCTTTCATGCATCTGTAAGTAAACACAGGGCTATCTAGTGTATCTACCTCTGTGGGCAAAGGCAGCCTCACATGTTAGTGTCTTGGCTTAAATACATGAACGAGCCTTCAGAAACTCTTGGGGACACTGAGAAAGCTGGATAAGCCTGTGAGCCTTCAGGCAGACAGCCAGGACCTTGCAGACCCCATCCCACTGTTTCTCCTTTGCCTTGTCTCTTCCGTGGTCAGCACCATCAGCAAAAGCCAGCTGTAAAAGCACAGTTCTCACCTGGCATCATTTTACAGGGCTTGGACAAGGACAGGAAGGTCTGATAGAAGTTCTGGTACAGTTCTGTCCAAAGACCTTGCCAGACCTCTAAAAGCTGGGAAACTGGAGGGTGCTGAGGTTCCCACTGAGGTATTTTCCTGCACTTGTGCTTAGGTTTTCTAACAACTTCCGTCTTGTTGGTGTCTCTAAGTGTGAAATGCAAGGGGATGATGACTTTCTTTCGCCATCCTCCTCCAAATCCTCCTGGTTGTGTGTTTGTCTCCACTGTTCTTGTTTGCTGCAGTCAGAATGCAAGCCATTTGGATGCAGATGTTAAATGTACATAGGCCGTAATCTCCAGGGTCCTTGTGCTCACAGTAACAGTAATAATCAACAGTAAATTTTTGCTATGTTCCTTCTCCTCAATTCACTTGGCTGTTCCAAAAGGAATAGAGAAGGGGAATGGAGCTGAGGAATAGCAAGTGGCCTTGACTATTAGACTCTAATGTGAATTTATTGGTGCCTCATGCTTTTGGAAAGAAGGATTCAGATTCATAAGGTTCTACAGAGACAAAGCAAAAGCAGTCAAAATGGTGTTGCTACTTTTTTGACAACGCAAGAATCGATGGGGAAATGTCTTCCTGTAGAGTCAGGAAGACAGTTTTACTACAACCAAGTATCAAGTTTCTTAACTATTTCCATGTTAATGGTTTTACAGACTGCTTTGGGTTTTGGAAGGAGTTAGGCTGGAGCAGCATTTTCTTCTGGACAGAGGAGCATAAATCCCTGGTCTGCTATAAATACGGTCTGACAAGGCATGCAGTTTTTAGCGGACGCTGTTGCTTCTTGCCTTGTATAGCTTGCATTTGATTGTTAAGGAGAAATAAAAGGAGATGATGGCTGCTTTTATTTCATAGCTCTATCCAGGAGGTGCCAAGGGGTCAAAGTCATCATGTCAGGTTTCCCTAGTGGATTATATGAAGCACTGGATTTGGATTTCCTTTTTTTTTTTCTCCTATAATTTAAATATGGAAATGTAATTCAGGTAGAAACGTACAGTAAATCCTCAAAGGTTTGTGTCTTTGAACAATCTGGTGTAGGGGAGAGCTGGTGGGAGTGGAGGATGGCAGAGATCAAGCAGGAAAACATCCCCTTTCTTCTTTGTCTCCAGCCATACCATTGCTGTGCCTGACCCTCTGTGGAGCGCTGAGCTGACTCGTTCTCGTTTCTCATAAAGGTTTCTCTTTGTCTCCCCTTCTTTCCCTTTGGGGAGCAAATTGCATGTGAATTTTCAGTTGTGATCTTTATATCCCTGGCTGCTGTGCTGTGTATATTAAGAGGTGGCAAGGCTGGAGTTGAAATCACCTGTGTTTGGAAAGGAAAGTGGAGCGCAAACCAGCTGCTTGCTCCTCTTCAACTGCAGCCTTAAAGCTATTGGCAATCTCCAGGCAAACTGGTCAGAGCAGCTGGGTAGGGGATAAAAGCACAGGGGCTGCCTTTTCTTTGCAGGAAGCCCAATGTCAAACCTTATTCCTAAATCTAAGCGTGTATGTAAATGCAGTAACCTAGTCTGTAGTAGACAGAGTATTTGAATAGCTCTTGGGGAATCCAGGTGGCTTTGAGAGAGCCTTTTCACTTCTTTGTGCTCCGTTTTTTTCCACCTTGACTGTAGGGCAAATAACACTGGTTCCCTTCATGGGTTTTCTAGAAACGTCGGGGCAGAGGGCAAGGCAAGTGCTGTGTACGGTCTTGCTCTCGCACTCAAAGTCCTCTTCTTTTCCTCTGAATAGAGGGGAAAAAAAGAGCTCCTACCAAGTGATTGTATAAGGGACTAGAAGCAGAAACTAGTGAGAGGACGTAATGTGGGAATGTACAGGAGGCAGAGTCCACTGCTAATTGTCTCTCTGCATGTTTTACTGAAAATGCTATGCAGGAGATACCCTCTGAAGTCTCTTCCCATGGATAATAAAGATAAGATACTGGCAGAGAGGAAGGTAGTGAAACAAAAGGACACACTTAAATAAATGAATTACTGGCACAGGTTAGGAAGCAGCTGTGAGTTAAGCAGCAAAGAGCAAAAAAGAATGATCAATTTTCAGTGTGGCAGTAGGTGAAGAGGAGGGTGTCTGGAAGACCTAGCTTGGACCAGGCTTTTAAAAGTATAATCCAGAATTAGAGGGGAGGATAAGATTGGAAAAAATTATAGTCACTCATAGTTATTTAGAGAAAGCTAGCACAGGCTCTGAAAAGCTGAGAATAGCTCTATCCAGGCAGGTGAACAGGCAAGGCAATGGCAGATGAAATTAAATGTTGACAAATGCAAGTTAATGTGTATTGGAAGGCATAATATGACCTACTCATACACATTGCTGCATTTTAAATTAACTGTAACCACTCAGGGAAAAGACCTAGAGGTTATTGTGAACAGCTCAATGAAAACATCTGTTAAATGAACAGAAGCAGTCAGTAAAGCAAACAAAACATTGGGCTGTACAAGGGAGATTTTATATTATCATTTGTATTATGGTAATGTGTCAGGACACCAACAACTGCCCGACAGCTTTCCGTTGTGCCAGGCTCTGTGTGAGCAGAGAGCGAAAAGGCATCCGAGAGCCTCAGAGAGCAATTTGCTCCAAGTGTGAC